>BSBN01000570.1:3000000-3576883 GCA_027924645.1 Cunninghamia lanceolata | reverse complement strand
GGGGCATATTTAGGGTTTAGGTTTATGGTTTTGGGGTTATAGGTTAAGGTTTAGAGGTTTAGGGTTTAGGGTTTTAGAGAGAGATAGAGAACCGATAGAGAGATATAGAGGAGACCGAGGGGAGAGATAGGGAGATAGAGAGTGAGGGACATGGCCAGAGACACAGGGAGAGAGATTGAGAGGTAGATAGACAAAGGTGATAGGGAGATAGGGAGATAGAGGTTTAGGGTTACTTGGGTTTAGGGTTTAGGGTTTAGGGTTAGGGTTTCTCAGGTTTAGGGGTTAGGGGTTAGGGTTTAGAGGCATTATTTAGTGGTTAGGGTTTATTGTTTAGGGGTTAGGGGGTTCATGCTTAGAGTTTAGGGTTTAGGGTTTATAGGAGAGAGAGGAATGATAGGGAGATATAGAGGAGATTGAGGAGGGAGATATGAAGATAAAGAGTGAGGCACATGGCTAGGGACATAGGGAGAGAGATTGAGAGGTAGAGGGATGATAGAGATAGGGAATAGAGGTTTAGAGTTGATTGGATTTAGGGTTTAGGGGTTAAGGTTTAGGGCATTATTTAGGGTTTAGGGGGTTTAAGGTTAGAGGTTTAGGGTTAGTGTTTAGAGAGAGAACCAATAGGGAGATATAGAGAGTGAGGGACATGGCTAGAGACATAGGGAGGAGAGATTGAGAGGTAGAGGAATGATAGAAATAGGGAGATAGGGAGATAGGTTTAGGGTTGCTTGGGTTTAGTGTTTATGGTTTAGGATTTAGGGGTTGGGGTTTAGGATTTAGGGGTTTAGTGTTTCTCAGGTTAGGGTTTAGGGGTTAGGGATTAGGGCCTAGGGGCTTATTTAGGGTCTATGGTCTAGAGGTTAGGGTTAGGGTTTAGGGGCATTATTTTAAGGGTTTAGAGGTTTAGTTTTGCTTGGGTTTAGGGTTTAGGGGGAATGATTAGGGTTTATGGTTGCATGTAAAAAGAATTCTCTCTCTCTCTCTAAATCCCTCAACCCTAAATAATTGCCCCTAATCCGTAACCCCTAATCTGTAACCTAACCCTACAATCTAAGCAACCCTAAACCTCTATCTCCCTATCTCCTCCCTTATCTCCCTCTCTTTATCATCCTCTACCTCTCAATCTCTCTGCCTATCTCTCTAGACATCTCACTCTTATATCCCTATCTCTCCCTTTGTCTCTCTATCTCTCCCAATCTATCTCTCCTCTCTCTCTACCTATCTATCTATCCCTATATCTTTGCCTCTCTCTCCCCTATCATTCCTCTATCTCCCTATCTCTCTAAACATCTCGCTCACTCTCTATCACCCTATCTCTCCCCTTTGTCTAGGACTCCTAGAGAGTTTAGGGTTACTTAGAAATAAGGAGATAGGGAGATAGAGGTTTAGGGTTTGCTTGGGTTTAGTGTTTAGGGTTTAGGGGGTTTGGGGTTTAGGATTTAGGGGTTTAGGGTTTCTTAGGTTTAGGGGTTAGGGCTAGGGCTTAGGGGCATTATTTAGGGTTTATGGTTTAGGGGTTAGGGGTTAGGGTTTAGGATTTAGGGGCATTATTTAAGGTTTAGAGTGGTTTCTAGGGATGTGCTCAGGTTTAGGGTTTAAGGGCATTATTCAGGGTTTACGGGTTGCATGCCAAAAGAAGTCTCTCTCTCTCTCTAAATACCTCAACCCTAAATAATTCCCCTAATCCCTAACCCATAACCCCTAAACCCTAAACCTCTCTCTCTCTCTCTCTCTCTCTCTCTCTCTCTCTCTCTCTCGCTCTTCTCTCTCTCTCTCTCTCTCTCTCTCTCTCTCTCTCCTCTCTCTCCTCTCTCTCTCTCTCTCTCTCTCTCTCTCTCTCTCTCTCTCTCTCTCTCTCTCTCTCTCTCTCTCTCTCTCTCTCTCTCTCTCTCTCTCTCTCTCTCTCTCTCCTCTCTCTCTCTCTCTCTCTCTCTCTCTCTCTCTCTCTCTCTCTCTCTCTCCTCTCTCTCTCTCTCTCTCTCTCTCTCTCTCTCCTCTCTCTCTCTCTCTCTCTCTCTCTCTCTCTCTCTCTCTCATCTCTCTCTCTCTCTCTCTCTCTCCATGCACATACCCATTAGGTAGGCTATTGTGCATATGGTGGGTACATATCCTTAGGTCCAATCACCTCCAAACTTCACAAATAGATATAGAGCATAATTCTAAGCATCTTTCATAAAGACCACTTCTCTACATAGGTGCAACTAATACCACTTTTTCATTGTTTTCCACATTTAATACTTATTCTTTTCCATTTCAAGTCCTACATGTGTCCAATTTGTATTGTTGTCAAGTTTTTAGTCTAATTGTTAGTCCTAGCTCTCATGGTTATTAAAATGTTAGTATAGTTAGATTTATCCTTAGGTAACATTAATTTACACATTGTTGCACAAACAACCCACACTCAAAAATAACCTTACCTAATTAATGTTAACCTTTAAGGTTCTTTCATTTGGTGAGCCTAACAGATCCAACTAGTTCAATCTTCTTATAGTCCATGCTTAGCCTTCTAGAGAGTTCATGCCATGTTAACTTTGCATTATGTCCTCACTTTCCTCTTGCTAGTTGTAGTACTCTTTTTTCTAATCCTATCCCTATATCTTACTATTGTTGTTGACTTTTCTTTCCATCTTCATCATCATAGTTCTAGTTATCCTATTTTGAGCCTACCATTTATCCTTAGCCACGTCTTGTACTTCTTCTATTCATGTCAATTTTAATGACCTCAAAATTTTCCATAAATTCTTCTCCACCAAACCCTAGACCCTCACCCAAATCCTTACTTTCCTAAGAAAAAGCCCTTCCCCAAACATCATTTGATCATGTGGTTCCTTCCATCACTACACAGGTGCCCCTACTTTCCATTATTCATCCAATACAATCACCAATGACATAGCTCACATTCCCACAACTACATTCATAGACTCCATTCCCCCTATCGACACCATCATTGATAATTGATTTTAAGGAGTCTCCCTTGAATAATCATTAAACCATGGATTATCTCATATCCCCATCTTACACTTTCCTCACCTTGAACCCTTAGAAGATGACATTTAGCTATTCCCCACCATTACCCATCACACTTTCTAGCAATCCCGCATAAGACACCTACCCATCACTTCACCTAGGTCGTCACCAATTAAATCACCTAATAATCCATTCAACCATAACCATACCACTCCTTTCTCACTCCACAACCTATATTAACGCATGATTCACCCCATGACATGCTATAGTTACCACAATGCCAATTCACTCTACATCATTCTTAATATTATCTTATGAATCACCATCCTTTCTTCCCATTCCTTGAGACATCATACCATGACACACATCCCTTCCACATTACATCCTCCCTAACCCTTTCCCAACATTGATAGCCCACTACCCATGCCACCTCCTTTTCATAACACATTTGACCATACATTGCCACAAAAATCATCACTCATCTCGACACCATCCCTCCACCATGTGACATTTATCTAACACATATTCCCAATTATAATTATATCTACACAAAACTCAAGGTGTTGTAAGTGCAATTAGAAGACCTTAACCCTCCTCCTCATCCTTCCTCATCAATAGATGGATTAAATCACCACTAGCAATTGACATCATCTTACAACCATCTCCTCATAAAATGGTCTTGCTTAAATTTGATAATATAATGTCCAAGGCGATCTCATTGCACATATGAGACACTTCTTTGTCCAAGCCACAATTGTCACCATTGATGATTATGTCCTTGCTAAGAATTTTCCATCCACATTGATATATATGCCCTTGTATGGTTTGACACATTACTACTTGGTTCTATGAATTCAATTTAGATCTCATGCATAGCTTTACCAACCACTACCAATTCAACATCAAGCTAAGGTTTTCTTAGTGCATCTCACACATTGCAAACAAGATTCACTAGGGATTACTAGAGAGAGAGAGAGAGGTTCAAATTTTTAAAGAGATGCAACTTTGTCAATTGGTTGAAAAGATGTTAACCATGTAACAATAGAAATTTGCAAGTTGAATTGTAAGTTCTAAGCATAAAACAATGAAAAGAATAAAAAAAACCATTTGTATAGTTCCAGGAAACGGATATCCGTTTCTAGAAAATGGATATATGTTTTGGGACCCCCAAAATGGATATTTTTAACATGCCTATAAAAGTCAAAGTTGGCCAATTCACGAATTTGGCTAAGTAAAGATGCAATTTTTGTCCATTGCCACTGTTTGGCCCTTGATGATCCTGCACATACCCACATCAAAGAGTTAACAAGTCACCATGGACTCCACTTCCAAAGTGGGCACCCATGTTGGTTCCTACCTCATAGGAGTTATCAACATGTCGTAGTGATATAATTAAATATTATTTTGTCTCTCAAGTTCTTATGTGTTGGAGAACACTTTCCAAGAACTTTGGAGACACATGAATTTGGTTAGGATTGCAAAGTTAATGACAACATATCCCAACAGATAAATAGTGTATTATTGTGTAAAGTAAGGTTTATTTAGTTTGTATCAGATCATTATTGGTGTGATCTATTAGCAACTCATTAAACATTAATCTCTCTGCATGTAAAGTTTGACACGGTTGATGCAACATCAAAAGATTCACTCACTCATTTGAGCCTCACATAATTTTATGTTAATTGACATATTTTATTTTTATGTGTGAACATTTATATACATTTGGCTCATGTGTTTAGTTTCCATGGTGATCTATATATTAATTCCCAGATTGTCCTTGTTTGTTGTGATTCATTATGTATATTTGATCTCAAGTCAAGTCTACAATCATAAGGTCGTCCCTATTAGCATGAACTCAACCCATTTAAAGTCAAATTTTAAAATTCAAAATTTGTCCTATTGGCCTCCTTTCTATTTATCATCGAGAACCAACTACGTACATGTTTATTTGATACATTGTTATGTGCTTTTATAAAAGATATTCGTTTGCATTCATTTTACCATCAACGAATCAAGAGATCTTTCATTCATTCTAAAGCATTTAGAAGAGCAAATCAAAAGTGATACATTTGGATTTGGTGCTTAAAAGGAATAATGAATTTGATTTCTAAGCATTTGTCTATTGTCTTTTATCATTTAGTCAAAGCCCTGGATTCAACATCCTTACACAGTTTGACAAATCAAGAAATAACTTGGGATCCCATCAAGAGAAAACCAAAAAATCTACTAACCCTTTTTTACTATGAGAGATTAGATAGTCTACTTTTCAAATTGCATAGAGGGCATAATTCAAGGGCTATCAAAGGTTGAGTCCACAATTATAGACCAAGTTCATGTAACCATGAATTAGACCCACATTGGCAAATTTGAACCAGAGTAGGGCATAGAAGAATATTACGATTATGATATGTATATTCAACTATGAAGGTTGTTTCCTAATCCCAAGATGCAGAGATTCTAGAGTGTTATCCATTTGGCCCTCATTCTTGAGTCATAGAGCTAAGTAGTCCATCCTTCTTATTTTCTTTCTAAGAATAGTAAATATTTGTATTAGTGATACATCTAGCTCCAACTCATCATTATTGGTTAGTCTAGGTTAATTATGCTTATGTGTTATTGAAAGTATATGTTGACCTTTGTCACTAGTGTTCTCTTATTTAATATCTAAATTTTTGTTGCGCTATTGCCAACTTACACATATTGATATGTTATAACGATAATTCATGCTCCCAAATATTTGAATTAACATAGATATCTTAAATACATCTATTTAAAAGATGTAGAGAGATATTAGTTTCGAGGTGCCTATAATAGATATATATCAATGTAATTTTTTAATCAATGAATGTTTTTTATCAGAGTTATGAACTGGTGAGGCCACAACATGGGGGACCTCATCCCTTAGCATGAACGCTTGCATTAACATTGGTGGGTCAAACCCGCGAGCTCATTGGCCCAACAAGGGCTTTAATCCATGAGCTTGTTGGCCCAGTAGGGGCCCTACAAGGATCTGCAAGACCCGTGAGCTCATTGGCCCAACGGAGGTTTGAACCTTGGTGGCATGGATAACAATGTCATGCTTTAACCATCACATCATACCATGAACAACATATATCTTAGTGTATTTTAGGTAGATGTATTTAAGATATATATTATGGTTTATTAGGTTTCTAACTTTCCAAGCTTGTTATACCCATATATTACACTATCACCACTCACAATTGAGACTAATGAAGGTTTGATGTGTAAATGGTTGTCAAATTTATGTTAAAGAATTTTTGTTATCCAGTTATTTCATTACAACCTCCCCTTGCTACCATTCTAGTTATATCTCTTGACGTAAAACCAATAAGAGAGGTAATTATGTGTAAATCTATTCTACTTATAAGGTTTAAAGATGAATTATGATATGTATAAGGATTCAAGGTGAATTATAAATAATGATAGAGAGACTAGATAAATTTTACATATTCTTGGAAAGGAACTTGAATCTATTTAATGGTGAAAAGAGGGAATAAATTCCTTTTTACATAAAATTTACAATAAAATATTAAACAATAACTATTTGATGGTTACTTGAGGATTAATTAAGTGACATCAAAAGCTATCTCGAGGAAAGTTTTAAAAATAAATATAGAGATTAAATATATAAATAAAAGGCATATAACTATAAATTCAATGCAAATATGCTATAATATATGGTTGAAAGTAATTTGTTAATATGCAAGAAAATTAGAATCCATCAAATGAATGCTTTGAAACCTACAAGTTCATTATCTATCGTCGCAGAGTAATTTTGCAACTACAAAAGTGATCTATGTGAAATGTGGATTTGATCCAAGTCCATAGATGTAAACTTTAGGGTCTGAATCCATTCTTTGCTAAGTTTGATACTTACTTTTGAGTTCATCTAGATGCCTAAAATTAATTATGTCTGATTGGTAGTGTTTAGGAACACTTTTTAAGAAGTTTACTAGGTAGGATATATTCTCTCTTGGTCAAACCCCTAGGATACAAATTTAACATCTTTTAGAAAAGAAGAAAATGGTAGGTAGACATGTAAAGAATACATGAGATGTTGATGCAAGAAGGTAATGCAATAATGAGTACTCTTATTATGCAAATGAATATTCAAATATGTGTTGAATCTCTAGTTTCTTGGTCATTAGATGGTTTGAAATGAATTAACCCTTAAATATAACTGTAAAGGTGGCAAGTGAAATGTTTTGTGCTTCAAGTATAATGACTAGTTGGAAGGATATTATCAGCTCTAAATTTGATTTTTAAATTTGAAATTTCTAAGTTCATTTCCACAAATCATAAATTGACTTGGCATCGATCCTACAAATTATGGATCTGAGCCTAGGTGGGAAAAGAGTAAACTAAGGACCAAGATTGGTCCTTAGGAATGAGTGCATATGGGATCAGATAAGGTTCAGGTTATGTGTTATCTCCTAGAATAAATCACACCATTTATACACTTGTCATTACATAATAATAATTGGGTCAAAATGAGTCTAAAATGAATCTAAGAAGTGCAAGGTATACAATTTTAACCATTACAAGTGAAAAGGTATTTTAAATATTTATTTGTCAAAAATTAAAAAGTATTTAGATGGTTTTATGGTAAAAGTGACTAAATAAAGGTAAATAGATAAAATAAAAAGATCATAAATTAAGGTTTAATCATGGTCAAAAGAAGATATGTTAGAAATTAAGTGTTTGTTGCCACACTAGATAGTGGGGAATAATTGTCCTTGGGTGGGAGAGAAACCAACATAAAAAGCTCTTTTAAGGGAGGTTCTGAAGATTTCTAAGTTCATCTAGGGCACTAATATTAGATGAGACCAAAATAACTAAACAAATCTACCTAAGAAGATAAATGCACTAAGAAAGACCTTCAACCTTGTATGCTAAAAAGGGTTGTCAAGAAGATGAAGAAGTAGTGCAAGCCTTCTAATGAGGGGCACATAGATTTGACACTCTTTATTAAGAAAGAAGGGGAAAAGCTTATGAAGGGCATATAGATTTGACACTCCTTATTAAGAAAGAAGGGGAAAATCTTGTAGAACATGAAAAACCAAAATAAAAAGGTATGTTGTCATTGAGGCCTTATTAATAGAGAGTCAACAAAAAGGATATTAGGCCATACATAGCTTGTAATGCATGGTACACTATACATAGTAAAACTACAACCAATATTTAAAAATTAATAGCATATATCATGGGTGGAACTCTAAATTGGTCTATTTAAAAATACTAAATCAATATTTAAGAATAGTGATTTATTGGAGAACTTGGATTGATTCTTCAAAATTCCATATTATTGTCACATAAGAACAAGACTTGCATATACGTTCACACATGGACTAAGGCTAATGGGAGAGGCTACTCTTTCATGTAACCATTATATTCAATGTTGCCTAGCTAGCTAACTAACTTTCTATGATTAGTGAAAAAGGAATTCAAGAACACATTGATTTTGGAGATTAATCATGACTTTCTACTAGTTTCTACACACAATTTTATGGGAGCTTGACATGGTTTGCATTATAAATCATAATTCACAATTTATATATTCTATTGAGCCATAGTGGAGTTGTTATTAGATATATTCCTTTCGATATGTCTCTAATATTGAAATTGGTTCATGGCATTATATAACACTTGAACTTCTCGTGGAATATAAAGTTTATATGTTATTTTAAGATGAGAATTTTAATAAAAAAACATAACCACCGACAATAAATTGCAATTTTAAAGTTATATTTTTTAATATAATCATAAAAGTGTACCCCTACTAATTAAATTTTTTTATTTCATAATTTTCTTTTAATATAATATGCAAGTTGTATAATTTTATAAGTTACAGTGAAATTAAGTATCACAACTTAGGGAATAATCTCTTTTAATAAGAACTAAGATTAATCACACAATTTTGTGATAGAATGTGGAGTTTTTCTATTTTGTAGATAAGATGGAAGTTTTTGTTATATGTGTTTGTTTGGTATCTAAATGATCTTTAAGATATGATGGTTATGATTTAGGTTGAAAGGAAATAATAATAAAAAAATATGATATATTTAATTTAAATATATGTGTAATGGTGAAATTTGTATATTTATGTTAATTTTAATTTAATTTTGTGTCTATTTTAAGTGAATGGTTTAATATAATTATATCTACATATGGTACAATTTAATTTGAAGTTGGGCAATTTCCTTTAGCTGTTTATCTATTTCTATTTACATTGTATGCATTTTACTTTACCTCATTCATATTTGCATGCTTTCTTACACATCCCACATTTATTACAACTCTTATATCTAGACATTATTCTCTGCACAAACTTCATTGTTCCATTATCCTAGGTCATTTCCATGGGTGAGATCAATCCCATGATCATGAGTCTAACCCTAAATTTCCAAAATTCAAGTTCAAAATTTGGCTAACTCCTATCCATTTCACTAGCTATAGTGAGTTGACTAAACACATGTTTATGCAATTATTACTATGTTCTTATATTTAAAGGTATTTATCTGCATCCATTTCATATCCTCTCTAATCCTAAGTCATTTGATAATTCAAGGAGCAATTATTAGAATAACATTTTAGTTGGTGTACTAAAAAGAACAACATTTATTTTAACATTATCATTGAGGACATATTACATGATTGTTTGCTTCTTGTAAATCCTTAGTATGACCATAAAGTTAATCTTTTCTAGAGGTTGACCTAGGAGAACTTATCCCTTAGTGATCCAAAAACCACCCTATAAAGGTATTATTAAATACTGACGGTCTTTTAGCAAAGTAGACATCAATAAATTCAACAAACCAAATAGCAAAAGCATATAAAATGAAATATTAGTTCCACACACCAGTGGAAGCACCCCAAATCTATGGACTTGAACCATGTTGCAACCTCATTTTTCATTTCCCAAAATATGCATTATTTTTTCCCTAAATCCTTTCAAAATCCATCAATTGTCCCTTTTGTTGTCACCCCTGTTTTTGCCATGTTTTGTTTGCCTTTGGAGATGTGAAAAAATGAAAAATTTGATTAAGGCATTGTAAGAGTAAAAGAAAGAAAGAGAAAGGGTAGTGACAAGAACAAGGCCAAAAGGAAGGTTGTCAATGTGTTCCTGCCTGGTGGGAAATCATCAACGAATAAGAACTTGGCCAGAAGGCAAAAAAGGCATAGGTTTTAACAGTCTGTTCCAAGTGGCTTTTTCCCGCCTATGACTACAAAACTATTTTTATGTGTCAAATCATGCCATTAATATCTTGAAGATGTAGATTTGAATATTGTTACAATCAATGTGGTGGTAGATGGATTTAAACAAAGTCAATGTGTTGTTTGAGCACCAAAGGAGGTTGAATGCATTAATGTTGAAACAACTAGGTAGGTGGTTCGCACCCAAGGAGGGCATTGAAGGCCAAACTATATATGCATCATTTGAAAATAGATTTAGGGTTGATCTTTTTGGCATTTTTAGACGACTTGTGTGAAAGGCAGCTAGGATTTCAAACATTGATAGTTACAGATTTGTAGGCGTAGTTATTGAAAGTGTATGGAAGTATTAATGCAAATTTTGATGTCATTTGTAAATGTCTCCATTATTGCATGTATTCATTCAAGGAATTCCTAGATCTTTGTAGGGTTCCTCTTACCACATTTTGTGGTGTGATTGTAGTCATGATTTGAAGGATTTGACAAGTCCATTATATATTGCAGACATTGTAATGGTTATTTCATGTTGTATATGAATGAATACCTTATGAGAATGGATTACTCAGTATGTTTATTTTCTAATTTCAAGTCTTATGCATCTGGGTATTCCAGACAAGCAACCACATACTCTTTTATTGTTGCTCTTCTTTGATAAATTATATACTCTATGACCCATTAAATAGGCACCGATATGAGAGGTGTTTGATCACCCAAACCATTTAAAAATTAAACAAATCAATCCAGTGTGAAGTGGGAATAGTCAAATCTGTATGCCTTGTGTGATTTTGCATCATAACCAAGGAAATATAATTTGTGAGCCTTTCAAAATGATATCCTACAAATCCCAAGTGCATACCAACATCCTGTAATCATACAATTTTTTTTTTTATCAAATTAAACATAGGCTATAAAGTGCAGCAAGTTGGTTTTAGTTTAGTGACTAAATTAGGGATTAAAACAACTATTTAGGTATTGTTGCAATGAGACAAATCTGAATGTTTTTGTGATCTTCAATCCTTATTTAGGAATATCTCTATGATTACCCTCCTAAGTCTAGATGATCTTGAAGTGAAGAGGAGTTTACCCACTCCTATCAGTTGGCCAAAATCATCCTCAACTTGTTGATAAACCTCTTTCCAATCATCTTGATGACACCCCCTAGCCTAGGTGATTGGATAATGTTTTAGGGTTTTGGATTGTAGTTATTTTGGGAACCAACAAACTAAACAAAGACATAGATCTTGTGTAGAATTTGAGGTTAAACAAATGTAGAGAGGACCCACTTTCAATCTTAAGACGTTAATTTCAATACCACTGCAGAATTATCCATCTAGCACTAGTTGTTAAATTATCAATCTTGCAACTCTAATTTAATTAATCTAGGTTGATATATTTAACATAAAGAAAAGTTTATTTTCATGTACAATATTATAGTAATAAAAATTTAGAACAAAAGATTTATATAATAAATTTTATCAATAAGAGAAATTTTACAATAAAAAATCTTATAATGGAAAAAAACTTAGGATTTTCAAATATACTAGTATAGATATCTTAAATACATCAAGAAATATAGTTTCAAGCGATTGTATTTACTTAAGAGTTATTTTATTTGACTTTAGAACTATTTTATTTACTACATATATACATGGACACATAAATTTTAATTTTTAGTTAGAATTATTTTATTTTATCTACATTGTTTACTTTGTTTTTATTTGAAGAGTTATTTTACTTTTGTATGTAACATTTAACTTTACTTTTAGAAAAGTTACCATTTAGTAATTCTTTTGTTTTATTTTTTGATGAATATTTCCTATTAAACTTTATATTAAGTATATAAAAATAGTACAATATTCACAAAAAAGGGTAGGGTGGTAGAAAGGCACACCCACAAAATCTAATAGGACAATGTTCAAAACAAAGATGAATAATTAAAAAGGCCAAGCCCGAAGAGCACTAAGCAGCTAATGCAATGCTAGTAGAGAGCAGATCCTAATCATTAGGTTTTCCCCACACATCTCCAAGGGCATCATCATCAATCGATTCCCAGCCAGTGAGAGTGCCTTCTTCTTCAAGAGTCTCCTCAGTGGGTTACTGAGCACGAACTGGAGAAATGGCAAGTTGTAAATGAGGAAACTTGTCTGAATCAGAACAACTAGCCCCCCACGCCCAAGAGAGGAAGTAGAGGGTGGTCTAGAGGGCTAGGACCATCCTCCATGGGTAGCAGAGTCCCTAGAATTCTAAGGCCAGGGACCATGGGAGTGAGATCCATGATCGTGTCTAGTAGAATGGTTGTAACCACACTGATGACCTCTTAGAGAGGTAGAGTTAAGAAGAACCCTGGCAATAATGTAGGGGCATTTCCCTAGTGATCCAACAGCTCCTAAAGATGAGCAACCTCTAGTATAACTTTACTAGCTTGCACTTGGATTTGCATAATAACATTAGAACATATTATAGCTTTAGTGTATAGTTAAAAATGAGCATCAACAATAGACTGAGAAAATTAAGCTATATTCCTATCCTTCCATATGCTGAAAAGAATTTCCACCTTGAAAGCATGCCAGATCTAGGTATATTTGAGCGAGAGACAAGGCCAATCTCCAAGAAAAACATGTGCCAAGAAAAGAGGGTAGGTCGAAAAGGTCAAACAAAATCATGGACCCAATTCCAAGCTTCTTGAGCTCGTGGGAAAAACCAAAAGAGATCCTTGAGGGTCTCTATTTATCCACAGAAAGAACAATGAGGGTTGGGAATGCCCATATGAGCAAGATGGGCCCCCAGTAGAAGGTCTTGGTGAAGAATGCATGAGGCAAAATGAGCCAACTTGGGTTCCAACACTATTGACCATATGCATTGAAACTGTTTACACGCCAAGTTCCATGAGAGGATTGGAGCTGCCAGTGGTGGTTAAGGTAATCCAACATATGTAGATGTGGAGATAGTCATAGATAGCCTTTACAAGGCCTATAATTTTGAAAAGGCGTATCTGGATACCATTTCCAATCTTTCCACCAGGGCTTGAGAGACCACACCCTATCTTATGAAGCATATGAGGAGGAATATCATCAATAATAGCCTGAAAAGTCTCCTAGTCATGATTAGCAAGCTTAAACTTAAGCTTGAAGTCAAGCCATGATAGAAAACACTTGGTGGCCTGATGAATGAGGTCAGACAAAACCTACACTCATTTAAAAAACTTCAAAGCATGAATCTAAGGCAATTTAGCCAGAAGCTTATCGTGAGAGCTAAGAATAGGAGACCACTAGATAGACTAGTGATTAATGGATAAACCATTACAAAAATCATCTCTTGTTCGCTAGAGCTAGGGCTTGATGGCTTCCCAATCTTTCCAAATACTTTTAATGACAAATGTACCGTTAATGATAACAAGTTCCCTCATAGTGATAAGGGTACCTAAATCCAATCCTTTCCATGTTGGATGTCCTAAAGGGGTACCAACACCAATACAATGTCGAATAAGAACTTTCTAGACTTCATTCCTTAGAGAGCCTTGATGATTCATTTAGCACACAAGGCAATGCCTTATCTATGAACAGAGATCAAACCAAGCCCTCCAACTTGATGAGGGAGGAAACAAAACTCCCAGGCAACATGATGGAAGCCTTGATGCACATCACTAAAAGCCCAAATAAAATCCTTGATGAGCTTCTCAATATTCAAGTAAGAAGCTTTGGAGGTGACCCAACAAGAGTAATAGATATGTGCGGTGGTGAGAATCTTAGAGGAAATCTAAAATTTACCAACCAATGAAAGGGGCTTGGTTTTCCAATAGAGAAGCTTTTTTTAATTCTATCAATCATCACCTGCCATAACTTAGAGGGAGAGGCCTGGAAAGCAAAATGGATCCCAAGAAACTAAAGACTTCTCCATGCTTAATCCATTTCCACCCAAAAGAGTCAAGCCAACCTAGTTTGGGAAGGAAAGATCTTGCATGTAACAAAGGGTCTTTTGCCATTAAATGCTTGAACCTGAGGCTTGCCAAAAATGTCTAGGCAGTGAAGCTCTCATTCTCTTCTTGAGTTCTTATCTTGATGATGGATCATGGAGTACAATCCAAAATGTCAATTATAAACTTTGAATATAGTTTAAACCAAAAGCCATTCATACTTCTACACAACTCAACATATGATTTTGTCTTATGGTTTTAATGGTTGTGTAATTTATAGGTCAATTAGACTATGCAAAAGTATTAACCCAACACCATGTTAGATGTAATATAAAATAATTGTGAATTTTAGTTAATTATTTATAGAAAAGGAGAGCATAATAGCAAGATCTTGTGTTAGGTGTACATTACACTAAGATGAACTTGCAAGGAACGCCATATAGAATGCAATTAAATTCTTTGAGTGGTGCAAGAGTCATTTTGGTTCCCATGAAGAAAAAAGAGGCCTAATATGTACTAAACGATATTTTTGGGAAGTCAAAGGTATTCACACCTCTTTATTTGGAAGCATAAATCTCAAGTAAATATGTACACATATTTATGAAATTGTAGGCATGTACATCATGTTTTCAAGGATGTTCAATAATATTTTATTTTTTTGTTTGTAGATATTGATTGAACTCTAATCCTTATAATTGTCAAAGCATCATTGGCATCAAGAGATTCCATTAGGTGATGACTATAGATGAAACCAAGCCACTTTCCATTCAAGTGAGGAGGAAATAGCCACTTTCCATTCAAGTGAGGAGGAAGTAATGCTTTTATGTCTCTTGCATTGAGGATAATGTAAATAGTCTATGATGTGAACATAATGTTGATAGATATGTTACACAATGGGAAATGAAGCAAATTCTTTCAATGACTCTTATGAAGATAATGGCATAGATGTTAATGATCCTCTCTATTCTATCAACTTTAAACATGTGTCTGATTTAGTTGTTGTTGTTGTTGTTATATATTGAATATTTTATAATTTAAAATTTAATAGTGGATTAAAGTATATGTGGATTTTCATAAATTTATACATACATAATTCTACATGGATAGTAACTTATATATTTGAATTGAACCAATTTGTGCATATTTTGTAGGAGATATTTTTATTGTGATTGCAAATCCTAGTAATATAGAAGGTGTGAAATATTAGCTATACTGAGATGCACTCAACCTTGAAATACAAGTTAACTCAATCTATGACAGATATTGATGGACAAGAGTATTTGACTAGATTAGTTGTTATTGAAAGAATATATTACTAACAAATAAAGGTAGTTAAAAGTACGGTACTGCATTTTCTAAATATATGCTTGGACAAAAGGTTCCATTTATTAAAGACACTTAATTGTAGCAACATGATTAAATTTAGAAACTTACAAAAAATTAAATGGGGCCAACAAACATGGAAGTTGAATATTGAAGACCATGAAAATATTTTAGAATTCATAAAAGATAGAGAAGACCTAAAAAATATGTGCCAAGGTTTTTAGATGCATTTATTGTATGCTTAAGTGTCTAAATGTTTGACTTACTTTTGAATATATTTCAATATCTTGAAATCTATTTACATTAATTGTTCAATGAGTATATTTCAGTAAATTACATCATGTGTTCAATGGGTTTATATCTTGAAATCTATTTACTAATTCACTAATGTGTTGGGATAATGAGTTTATAGGACCCCTTTATAAACTCATTAATTTACTATGTGTTTACTAACTCACTAATATGTGGGGATAATGAAAATATGAGTTGTTGTGTGAACATTTGTGGCATTTATGACCTAGAAGTTGGTGACTATTTTTTATATCAACACCTACTATATGACTTAGAAACTAATGCGCACTTACTATATCAACACATGTTGCATGATCTAGAAACTAATGAGGATTTGTTGTATCAACACTTGCTACATGACCTAGAAATAGTAAGGAGCCTCATATCCTCTTGAAGGTTTTTCCACAAGATGTATAGTTGTTGATCTATCTAAATGGTGTTTGACATGTATAAGTATAATTTTAAGAGGAATTCCATGTTCTAAGCTAATATATTGATATGTATACAATAAATCATATGTGAGGATAGTAATTAATCTACACGTCTCCTCTTTACTCATCTATGCCATGTCTCGTAGTGACATTGTATCTACTTTGATAAATGGATCATATGTGGCCGATGTTGAATTTGATGCAGTCAATGTTCATGGCCTCAACATATATCTTCTCACATGATTGGATGATAGATGATTCACATGATCTACAATGATGGCCATACTCTAATAGATCACATCTCTAGTTAACAAAACAAGTGGCTCTACATCCTCTCCCAAATCCAACCTCCTCATAAGAATCGAAAGGTTTGGATAGTCTATTAATTACCTCTTATTTAGTTGAGGCTCATGATCTCATCAATGATATTGAGGTTTGTATGTAAACCTCACTTTGTCTTATCTAGCATGACTAAGAGTAGATGTAAAATCGATACTCATACAAACTTATCTCTGCATATAATTGTTTGCAAAAATACAAAGGTAGCTCATCATTTTCTAACCACGTGAGATGGACCACCAACCATATAGGGTATATAAGAGGAGTTCCTAAAGGATCTGTTGACACTCATTTTGACTGGTGGTTTTCTGAGCAATCTTCATTCAGGCACTCTCCCTAAGTATCCAAAAAATGCTCTAAGTAACGGACCTCCTCAGTATTTTTCAGCTGTATCATCATATTCTCTTGAGGAGGAGGTCATCATCATCATGTTTGTTTCCATGTGGGTCAGCATCATCATGTTCTCCTTCGACCGGTTTCTCATCGTCATCATCATATTTCAACTGTCGGGTGATGTTTGGTTTTTATCATGATGATGCTGACGAGCTACAGTGCGCCCTGATCTGCTTGCGAGGGTGATGTTTCAAAGTCTCCGGTGATCTTCCATTTATCACCTTGCGCGAGCATGATGATGATGTTGCTTATTCTTTGAATTGCTCGACCTAACTTGTTTTTTCCTAAGGGTCGTGTTCATCATCATCATATTTCTAGTTATCATCCTGCTGCTTGTGGAGGTCATCATATTTTCTGCCTTCATGATATTTCGCCGGGGTGATATTTCTATCATCGGGTGATCTTGGTTATGATCATCCTGATGATGATGTTGAAGAGTTTTAAGTGCGACCCGATATTCACTAGGGTCATCATATTTCAAACGTCAGGATGATCTTAGTCAATATCATCCTGATGATGTTGTATCACTTCTTGTTCTTTGTTTCTCATCCTGATGATGCTGACGTCATCCGTATATCAGGGTGATATTTTTCTTTCTGCCTATCTGCATCATGATATTCGCGAAGGAGGGGGTGATATTTTCATATCACCCGGATATATGTTTGTTCGAACATCATGATGATGCTAATATCAAGGAGATATCCGCCTGCTTGTTTCGCGCATTATCTACTGGGGGTGATCTTTTCAAGCAGCATCATCATATTCAGTTATCGCCCTGATCTTATAGAGGAGCTACAGTGCAACCTGATATTTGAACATCAGGAGGATATTTCCAAATATCCGGTTGTCTTCCGAATATCATGATGATGTTAATATGATGATGACGTCATCAAGGTCCCGCGGGGGTCATATTTCTAACACTGATCATCTTGAAGAGACCTCCGGATATTTGCAAACATGATGATGACGTCATCCGGATATGAGGAGGTGCGCAGTAGGCAGATATGATGATGATGTCAGCAGGATATGATGATGACGTCATCAGGATGTTCATCGGCCAGACTTTTGTTATAAGCTCAGCAGGAGGATGTTCCTCCGAAGGATCAGGTTGTGCCGATTATCATGAAGGTTATATTTCAAATATCATGATGACGTCAGGGTGATTTTTCGAACAACAGGATATCATGCTGTTGAAGGATGATAATGATGAAGTCTATACTAGTGTCGTCAGGAGCAAAAGCGCCGACATGATATATGCTCATGACCTAGTATATAAAGTGTTATTGAGGTCATCGCGGGGTGCATGTGGGATAATGTTATCCTGCATATTCAAAATATCATGATGATGACTCTCGGCGGGAAATGGTTGCGATAGTCTGTATGATGTTCTTCCCGAGGCCGCGGGTTGGTGCGCCATTAATGGCGAAGGTTGCAGAGGTATGGGTGATGGCGTGGGTCGATCTGGTACCCGACTGAAGGTGTCAATCAGCGGATGATGGTGCAGGGCTCGAGAAATCTTCCTGTCTCCTCCCCTACCTGCTGCATTCAAGTTTGGGCGCCAATCTGGTTGTGTTTGAGCGCCATTTTCATGATACTGTGTATCTGGCAAAATTTTGGTCAACAATGTAATTAATTGCTGAGCACCTACCTGGCTGTTATAAGCAGGTTGTGTTGTTCATTTTAGAGGTTGTTGAAAGTTGATGATTTTTTGGCTCTGTAATCCAACACCAGCTGATCTGGTTGCTCTGTACAGCTTGATCCTGTGAGTTTATGTATCTCCTGTTGTAGGACTTGGCATGAATCCACTGATTTCATGGTTGATCTTGTATGAGTAATGCTATCTTAGCATGTGTTGTGTTAATTCTGTCTCCAGTATTACATGTATCCTTCTTCTGGATCTGGATATTTGTGTGATGTTTAGATTCTAGAGCATAGAATTCCTATGTTGAATGTCTGATCTTTTAACCTCTGCTCAAGGGGCAGATTAAACTGTTTTCAGGTTGAACATTGGGAAGGGTATACTGCAGTAGGGATGCCATAAGTAGAGATGGCTCAACACTCTATATTGGGAGATATCTGTAAGGCAAATATCATGTGTATCCCCCTGAAATCCAGTTCTAGCTATTCATGCTGATCATTCACAGGTGTATGTCTACCGACTCCAAGCCCTGGATAGGCACCAATCATGCTGTGTTCTTGTGTTATACACCATGTCCAGCTTTGCATCCAAATTCATATCAAACCATTTCACACTTCCACCTGTTAGTTGTAGGAGTAGGATTAGGAACCCCCTGCATGCTCTCATACCCAACCAGACATCATGTCCAAGAATGTTGCCAGCCTTGTGATCTATCATACAGATCTTGGTCCATACATGAGAGTATTCTGCCTGTTGTTGTCAAGTTAGATCCTTCTATCTTTGAGCTAGTCAAGGTTACATCTTGAGTTATAGGGATACCCCCCTTGGTGCGGCAGAACCAGAAGTGAAGGGGAGGAGCTCACGCAACCTCCTGTATTCAGTTGGCCTGAATCTGCCTGTGCATTAGAAGTGGCAAACCCTAATGCTGATTCAGAAGAAATGTCAACAAAATGGCGACTCAGCTGGGGATGGACTAAAAAATGATATACTTGTGGCCCATCCGAGTCACTAACAAAATGATGCTCTACTGGTGGAATGAACCTGGAAAAGTAGCTTTCAGCTATTGAAAATTTTGTCCTCTCTGGAGAGGTGGCGACTCTGCAAAAAAGATCTAAATGCACATGAAAGATAGATGTATGTTATTGGTTGAAAGATGTACATATTTCTGCATCTGTATGAGAAAAGGTACCTTGTTACTTCCCCTTTATTTGCTGTTTTACTGCATAAGTTAGATGCCAGGGGAAGCCTTAGGTCTTAGACAGACAAACAATGTCTAAGAGTAAGATTTTTGTGAATCCAAGTATGAGTTATCCCACACTCAGTGGTGAAATGTTGGATAAAGGAATAGAGGAGATAAGAAATAGGTTGATATTTTTAGAGGCTGAGCAGGCCCAGTTAAGAAGCAGTAACCCTGTTGTGTCTGCCTGTCAGAAAGCTAAACCTCCTGTCAGCCCTTTTGATCCTTTGTATGACCAACTGGATTTGTCATGGGTGGATTATAAAGTAGAAACTATGCCTGCTAGGATATACTGTCAGATGCCTAGGTTTAGTGGTCACAATGTATGTGATGGGAATGCACATATCCAAAATTTTCAAAGTTTTATGGGAAAATATTCATTCAGAGATGAGGATATGTGGATGAGGTTTCTTGTTAGGTCCTTTGATGCAAAAGCAAAAGACTGGTATTTGAGCTTTCCAAAGAGATCCTTTGCCTGTTGGGATGAACTTGCTGACTGTTTCAAAGAAGAATTTGCAAAAGAACCAGCTGATCTTGTTGCAGAATTGATGAGAATCAGAAAACAAGATGAAGAGCCATGTGTTGATTTCAGTCATAGGTTTGCAGTAGCCCTTTCACATGTCCCTGAAAGTTTCAGACCTGATATTTCAGCCTGTGTTGGCATATTCTTTGAAGCTTTTGAGGAGGGCTTTAGTGCAATACTGAGGGATTTCAAGGTGACAAGTATGCAGATGGCATACAGGTTCATAGAAAAGATAGAAAAAACTAGAAATGTGTACCTGCTGAAACCCCTGTCCCCAGGCCTTGGTGTGAATAATGGTTATGAAGCTGCAAATGACCAAGTCATGAAGGCAT
This sequence comes from Cunninghamia lanceolata, assembly GCA_027924645.1. Taxonomy (NCBI): domain Eukaryota; kingdom Viridiplantae; phylum Streptophyta; class Pinopsida; order Cupressales; family Cupressaceae; genus Cunninghamia; species Cunninghamia lanceolata. Next base: position 3,556,262 of record BSBN01000570.1, on the reverse strand, counting down.
CATGTGAAGATGAAAAGATGAATGTTGAGGATGCCAGTGAAAGGACTAATGAGGATTCCCATTGCAATCATGAGGCATCTGACCATGAAGACAACAATGAGGTTGTGGACAGCAATGAGCAATTTTTGGAATGGACCTGTGGAGATAATTGTGAGTATTGTACTCAAGACAGAGAAGATATAAGCAAACAGAGAAGCAGTCCTATGTGTGACCCATTGCCTACCTTTCAAACACATGGAGATCATGAAGAGCAGTCAGAAATTGAAATAAGTGCTAGTTCAGAGCATGATTGTTTTTCATTTGATGGCTGTTTTGCTTATGACACACAGGCTGATACTCCTCCACAGAATGAATCCATTGATGATGAAGAGATGTGCTCTGCTGCCCATGAACAAATGGCATACTCTGATGAAACTGATGCACCTGGGTCACCCATTTATGACACATATGGTGATGAGGATCTGTCTGAGTATGGTGAAGATCTAGACACTATTTTTGGCTTGGATTCTGTTTCTCATCCTGATGAAAGAGGAAACAACATACATCAGGTAAGTGACTGTGAAAGTGTGCCTGACTTAAAAGAGATGCCAGAGCCTGATCTTTTCCAGCCTGGTGTACCAGATGGTTGTGTACATGATGTACACAATTGTGATTTTGAAAGCTTTTCTTTTGATGAGCCAGCATATAATACAATGAGCCCTGATCTTCCTAGTTGTGTGGTAGACCTTGAGTGTTTCCTATTTTCAGTCTAGCTAGGAGATCATGTTGCAATGCATGATGATGATATAGGTGATAAGTGCTATATGCCATATGAACATGCATTGTTTGATACATTCTGCACCCACATGTCACATGATGCTGAAGGTTATCTGCACAGGGGTGATAATGACAAGCCAAATCAGAGGGTTGAATATGCAGACGACAAGATTTGTTTGTGGGTGGATCTTTGTAGTATCTCCAAGCTTGACCCAGTGCATGCAGATGAAAACAAGATATTTGACAAAGGGAGATACATGTTTTTCTTTTCTTGGTGGCCTTAGGCCATCAAGTGTGTTGGGTGATGCAGGTCAGTGCAGTATTTGACTCTGTGCCCAATGGATAAGGGACTGGTCTGCATCCCAGAGATCTGGGGTTCTCGCTGCAGGTTTTCACCTGCACGTCCCCAGACAGAGCCACTGTTGACACTCATTTTGACTGGTGGTTTTCTGAGCAATCTTCATTCAGGCACTCTCCCTAAGTATCCAAAAAATGCTCTAAGTAACGGACCTCCTCAGTATTTTTTCAGCTGTATCATCATATTCTCTTGAGGAGGAGGTCATCATCATCATGTTTGTTTCCATGTGGGTCAGCATCATCATGTTCTCCTTCGACCGGTTTCTCATCGTCATCATCATATTTCAACTGTCGGGTGATGTTTGGTTTTTATCATGATGATGCTGACGAGCTACAGTGCGCCCTGATCTGCTTGCGAGGGTGATGTTTCAAAGTCTCCGGTGATCTTCCATTTATCACCTTGCGCGAGCATGATGATGATGTTGCTTATTCTTTGAATTGCTCGACCTAACTTGTTTTTTCCTAAGGGTCGTGTTCATCATCATCATATTTCTAGTTATCATCCTGCTGCTTGTGGAGGTCATCATATTTTCTGCCTTCATGATATTTCGCCGGGGTGATATTTCTATCATCGGGTGATCTTGGTTATGATCATCCTGATGATGATGTTGAAGAGTTTTAAGTGCGACCCGATATTCACTAGGGTCATCATATTTCGAACGTCAGGATGATCTTAGTCAATATCATCCTGATGATGTTGTATCACTTCTTGTTCTTTGTTTCTCATCCTGATGATGCTGACGTCATCCGTATATCAGGGTGATATTTTTCTTTCTGCCTATCTGCATCATGATATTCGCGAAGGAGGGGGTGATATTTTCATATCACCCGGATATATGTTTGTTCGAACATCATGATGATGCTAATATCAAGGAGATATCCGCCTGCTTGTTTCGCGCATTATCTACTGGGGGTGATCTTTTCAAGCAGCATCATCATATTCAGTTATCGCCCTGATCTTATAGAGGAGCTACAGTGCAACCTGATATTTGAACATCAGGAGGATATTTCCAAATATCCGGTTGTCTTCCGAATATCATGATGATGTTAATATGATGATGACGTCATCAAGGTCCCGCGGGGGTCATATTTCTAACACTGATCATCTTGAAGAGACCTCCGGATATTTGCAAACATGATGATGACGTCATCCGGATATGAGGAGGTGCGCAGTAGGCAGATATGATGATGATGTCAGCAGGATATGATGATGACGTCATCAGGATGTTCATCGGCCAGACTTTTGTTATAAGCTCAGCAGGAGGATGTTCCTCCGAAGGATCAGGTTGTGCCGATTATCATGAAGGTTATATTTCAAATATCATGATGACGTCAGGGTGATTTTTCGAACAACAGGATATCATGCTGCTGAAGGATGATAATGATGAAGTCTATACTAGTGTCGTCAGGAGCAAAAGCGCCAACATGATATATGCTCATGACCTAGTATATAAAGTGTTATTGAGGTCATCGCGGGGTGCATGTGGGATAATGTTATCCTGCATATTCAAAATATCATGATGATGACTCTCGGCGGGAAATGGTTGCGATAGTCTGTATGATGTTCTTCTCGAGGCCGCGGGTTGGTGCGCCATTAATGGCGAAGGTTGCAGAGGTATGGGCGATGGCGTGGGTCGATCTGGTACCCGACTGAAGGTGTCAATCAGCGGATGATGGCGCAGGGCTCGAGAAATCTTCCTGTCTCCTCCCCTACCTGCTGCATTCAAGTTTGGGCGCCAATCTGGTTGTGTTTGAGCGCCATTTTCATGATACTGTGTATCTGGCAAAATTTTGGTCAACAATGTAATTAATTGCTGAGCACCTACCTGGCTGTTATAAGCAGGTTGTGTTGTTCATTTTAGAGGTTGTTGAAAGTTGATGATTTTTTGGCTCTGTAATCCAACACCAGCTGATCTGGTTGCTCTGTACAGCTTGATCCTGTGAGTTTATGTATCTCCTGTTGTAGGACTTGGCATGAATCCACTGATTTCATGGTTGATCTTGTATGAGTAATGCTATCTTAGCATGTGTTGTGTTAATTCTGTCTCCAGTATTGCATGTATCCTTCTTCTGGATCTGGATATTTGTGTGATGTTTAGATTCTAGAGCATAGAATTCCTATGTTGAATGTCTGATCTTTTAACCTCTGCTCAAGGGGCAGATTAAACTGTTTTCAGGTTGAACATTGGGAAGGGTATACTGCAGTAGGGATGCCATAAGTAGAGATGGCTCAACACTCTATATTGGGAGATATCTGTAAGGCAGATATCATGTGTATCCCCCTGAAATCCAGTTCTAGCTATTCATGCTGATCATTCACAGGTGTATGTCTACCGACTCCAAGCCCTGGATAGGCACCAATCATGCTGTGTTCTTGTGTTATACACCATGTCCAGCTTTGCATCCAAATTCATATCAAACCATTTCACACTTCCACCTGTTAGTTGTAGGAGTAGGATTAGGAACCCCCTGCATGCTCTCATACCCAACCAGACATCATGTCCAAGAATGTTGCCAGCCTTGTGATCTATCATACAGATCTTGGTCCATACATGAGAGTATTCTGCCTGTTGTTGTCAAGTTAGATCCTTCTATCTTTGAGCTAGTCAAGGTTACATCTTGAGTTATAGGGATACCCCCCTTGGTGCGGCAGAACCAGAAGTGAAGGGGAGGAGCTCACGCAACCTCCTGTATTCAGTTGGCCTGAATCTGCCTGTGCATTAGAAGTGGCAAACCCTAATGCTGATTCAGAAGAAATGTCAACAGGATCCATACACCTAGTCACAACATAACCCCTAACCCTATCCCAACCTATGTAGTGGGGGAACATGGTATGGACCTAAGATCTAGAAATTACTCTCCTAACCTATGACCACGGTGTAGTCCCTCTAACATTATTAGTGGTGCAGTCACGGTAGGAGGGTTCACAGAATGAACTGTCCGGACCGTGTAGCAAGAGTAAAACACAATGAAAACAACTCAAAGAAATGGAACAAATGCAGATTCATTCATTTAGTATATCAAAGAATTCAAGTACAGATTGGTTGGCAACATGCGGGCTTACAATTAGGGCTCACAGGCCTGATTACATACATGCGCAAGATAAAGCTTTGAAGCTGCTTCACATAAAATCTAAACTATGAACTTATTGATAACTTATGAATTGATTTCCTAAGGATCTATTGCATCAATATATATCATCTCTGGACCAATAGATTCCTCTGCGTCGGCCAAGGAAGGTCACAAACTCCAATGAAGAGCTGTAACATGTTCATAGATAGGTCAGACCTAAATGCATAGAACACGTCCTCAAATGAATGGAATAATGTGTGGACCCTTGGGGAAGGTCGGCCATGAACCAAACATCATTGAAAGATGTGTCATTAAGATCTGCAAGTCAAGGAATGATCCGCAAGCCTTCTCCTTCAACTGATTGTCTGAGACTGTCAGGATGCTCTGCTCTGAGAAAATAGTCGATCTTCAGATGGCGATAACTTTTCGATAACTGATCTAAATGCTCTAAATTCTGGATATGATGTAGATGAATGAATGTAAATGCTAAGTCTAGATCCGCAAGGTGTGAAATGCAACTGTGGCCAAATACCAAACCAAAAGTTGAAACTGCTTCTGACTAAACTGAACTGGAAAATAAAACAAACTGAACTGCAAACAAACTGAAATGTAAATGTTTATTCATTGATACAAGATTTCTCTTGAACCAGGGATGCTCTTGCATCAATTAAATAATGATAAATCGAACTACTCAACACTAGTGTCATCATACAAATTGTATGATTGAATGATATTGATAATATAGTAAAATAAACTCTGATAGATATCAATTATCTATTAAAGGTAGGTTGGGGGTGTTATTAATTGTTTGGTAAAAGTGTGTTAGGGCATTTTAGAGTCTCAAAATAGTTGAATCTCTCAAATTAGGCTCATAAGGATCACCCATGGATGTAGATTAACATTAAATAAATTCACAAACTAAATTTATATTTAAATTAAAGTAAAATTTTAATTTAAATCACTTACATTTACATACATATGCATACACACATACATACATATACAACACAAACATACATACATATACTACATGTACACATACATAGATATATACTATATGCATACATACTACATAACTTGGGTTTGGGGTATAGGATTTGGGTTTCTAGGTTTTAGGACACAGAGTTTAATATAGATGAAGTCTCCCTAATTTAGGGTGTGGGGAACACTAAGAAATAGGGTTTGTGATGTAGGGTATGGAGTTTAGCATATAGGATTTTCTTGATTTAGGATTTCATGAACATTGGGGGAAATAGGGTTTGAACATTGTGTTAAAAGGAGAAAAGGAATTGGATGTTAGAGCAAGTGAGAGGCCTTGCTTTCCACTTTTATATTTTGATAACAATGTAGAAGTATGTTAAAGCCTAAAATTTCAAGAGTAGTGTATGTTGTTTTTTATATTGAAATAAGCTTGATAAGTAGTAGATTATAAAACTTCAAGAGTAATGTACATTGTTGATCTATTCATTGAGCACAAGGGCTTGTTTCCACTTTATAATTCCCATATCGTCAACATAGTTACAAATCTTCCTCACTCAGTGGAATCTCTTATGGCTAAGCTAGCATGCAAAAATGGCATACAACCAGCTAATGAGGATGCTTGGAAAGTAGATTAGGCATTGGATAGAATAGTGCATTGTATATTCTCAACAAGATCAAAATTATTGAGGTCAAGAATACATTATTTAATGAGAATAATATTTTTCATTGTTGCACATTAGCTCATTCCCTAAAGTAGAAATCAATGCCTAACCTGGCTTAACCTTAGTAGAGCATATTCTTTTCTATTTGTTTCTTCTAAACCCTAATGTTCACTTTATTTAAGAAGAAGGAACATAGGGTTTAGTGTCTAGGGTTTTATTAATTTAGAGTTTGAAGAACATTAGGGGAAATAGGATGTGTGGATTAGAGTCGGTGATGTAGGGTTTGGAGTTTAACTAGGTTTGGGATGTTTTAGAGTTTAAGGTGTCTAGGGTTTGTACATTTATATTTTGTAGTTTGGGGTTAGGGTTTAAGAGGATTTCAGGGTTTATATTTTGTGCTTGGTTCAAGAGGTTGAGTTTACTTGAAACTTAGGGTTTAAGATTCAATTGAGACTTCATAGTTTTGGGTTTCAAGTTTGGTGTTACCTAGAAGTTTAATAGTGTTTTGACATTTGGGGTCTAGAATGTAGGGTTTGGGGTATATGATATAATTTGGGTTTACCTAGAGTTCTTTTGGGTGTCAGGTTTAAAAAGTTCATGGCAAATGACAATTAGGGTTTGGTGTTATGGGTTTATGGTTCAAGAGGATTTTAGGGGTTTAAGATATAGGGTTTAATAGTTAGGGTTGAGGGTATAGGATTCAAGGGTTTAAGGAACTTAAGATGTAGGTTTTGGAATTTAAGGTTTAAGGTAAACACCTTAGTTCATTGTTAGGGGTTTAAGGATTCAAAGGTTTATGATGTAGGGTTTGGAGTTTACCTTATGGGATATAGGGTTTATGGTGTCTAATCATTGTAAGTTTGGTTTAAGTTTTGGGGTTTAGGGTTTATTATTAATGGGTATTAGGGTTTTAGATTTCAATTTTGGCATTGCCTAGGGGTTAATAATGTTTGAAGTTTTGAGTATAAGATGTAGGATTTAGGGTTTGTTATTTTTAATTTGGGTTTAGGATTTAAAGATTACAGGGTTCATATTGTATAAGGTCTGGAGTTTAGGGTTTGGCATTGATGGTTTAGGGTTTAGGATTTGGTGTTGTTGGTGTTTAGGGTTTGGTGTTTACATATACACATACACATATTTACATATACATATATACACATATATATTTATATATACATACACATATATTTAGATATGCATACACACATACATATATATAGATGTATATATGTGTGATATATGTTTATATATACACACATATATGATTTAAAGTTTTATATTTTTAAAATAAAAACATATAATTTTTTTAATTAATGACTAAATTCTCACTAATTTTTTAATTAAAACTAAAATTTTCTATTAAAAACCTTAAAAAATAGAGAAATCAAAACATACCTAGAACTAATGGCTAAATATGCTCACACAAGCACTATATGCATGGGCATGGGGATTTCAGTTGGAACCAAAGCATAGTAAAATTAAGTGAAATGAGGGGTAATTTTGGGTTTTTTATATATATTTTGGCCAAAAGATCTTTTGTACCCAAATTTGTAGTGATGTGTAGGATCTAGGTTGGTGAAATCCATTTCAGGAGAAACTATTTTGCCTATTTTTTTGGTCAAAATCCATTTCAGTCAAAATCACTAAGTTGTCCACCTAATGTGTAACCAATTACTAATGTTTTTGTAAAGGATTATCAACAAGAGATACATGTGATACAAGAAGAAAATGATGAAGAAGAAAATGTAAGAATCAATGACAAACATTATACTGATACATTTTAGGATGATTATGATCCTCCTAGTTCTGTTTGATGATTCATGAGCATCATTATATACATGTATATACCTATATTTCTAGTTTCCCTTTGGCCTTTTTTTATTACACCTTGTTTGTGGTGCTTACATGCTCATCTTACCTTCTATATCACTTTCATGTTTTTCCTTCCCCCATTTGGGGGGATTTTCTTTCTTTCTTACTTGACATATTTTTCCTTATGGTTGTTCACACCTTCATTGCTTATTTTACTCTTATTTTTCTCATGTTTGCCACTTTTTCTAATCATTTCCTTATTGTTTCTTGATTTTATGCATGCTCTTACCCTATGCATCCTTTTACCATGTGATCATTGTTTGCTTATATTTATCATCCTTATATACTTATGATTATATGGTCCATGCCTTATGATGCTTGTCACATGACTATGATCCATACCATGCTTTGACCACAAGTTTATGTCGATTATGTTATCTTGATAACCATGAGCCTTATCATGCTATTACCTTATGCTTAGTTTGATCCTATGCTCATTACTTTTCTCGTACTACTATATTATGTACTTTCATTGACATACTATACTTTTAGAGCTATCCTACTAAACTAGAGGGAATCACATGCCTTCCCCATTCTATATTATGCTTTCCTTTCCTTTGGATCATGCTTTTGGATCTCTGCTACACATCAGGGACATCATGACCTCCCCACACTATTGCCTTCTTACGTGTTTTTCCATGTGCTTGGATCTATCTTATCATTAGGGATCTCATGTGTTACCTATATCATTATGTGCTAGTGCTTGGAGCCACATTGGGGGCATATGCCTTTTTTTTTATCATTGAACACTTTTGATTGGAGTTATGAACCGGTGAGGCCACAACACGGGGTTCCTCATCCCCAAGCATGAACACTTAGAAATTTGAACACATCCACATTAGAAGCCAAGAGTCACAACTTAGAATTACACTAACTATGGAAGACTAAGATTCACTTAGATGTCCCTGTGGGGATTTGAACTTAGGTCTCCTCAACAAGAACCCAATGTTTCAACCAATTAAGCTCAACCCCTTGTACAGGGCATATGCCTTCTTTTAATGATGTATGTGATTACATGATTTTATCTCATCTTTTAGGGCCACCTCACCTTTCTCATTTGCCTATATTGGGATAAGTTATATACCTTCATGATTATCACTAGTCGATATGATTTTCATAATTATCATTTGAGATGTCTTACTTGTTTATTACATGGTGTGTTGATTTGAGCATAAATGTAGTCTCACCCATTTGTTTAGTTTGTGCACTTTTTTATATTTAACATGTACTGAATAGTCACGCCACAACTCTATGCATGACAATTCCATGCATTACTCAATACACAATCTTTATACATCTTTGCACAATACTACTCATCTTCATTTTTTGACATTACACATGGGTGCACATGCCTTCACTTGGACACACCCATTTTGGTACCATATGCATCCAAAATCTGGCCACACCTAAACCACATATGCAACCAACCATACATGTGTGACATTTGACACCATACAAGTTTATTACCTAGCATGTACTTGTCCACATGAAAAGTGTAACATATGTGCATGACAATTGTCAACAAATTGTTGGAGCCCTAGCTAACAACCTCTTTGTATAAATAGCTATCATGTACAAGATATAGACATAGAAGTTCATTCCAACAGGTTGTTTCAAACATAATATTATACAATTCTTCTTTATTGTAATGCAATTACATTGCAAAGCCTTATGTTCTACTTGAATATGCATTTGCATACTAATCTAGGTTTCTTATGCATATTCTACAAGTTATGTAGATTATTATTTTAATTACAAATTTATCCTCTGATTCTCCTAGATTTTGGATCATGTATTTATGACATTACTTTACATCCATGCACTTACATTCTTACAATTACATTTACTTTTCATGCACTATTTTCCCCTCTCCTTCAATTCCTTGCATTCAATGGATGCAACCAATTAAAGTAGAGGCATATCCTATCACTAACACTCTTATATTGAGATTGTAGATAACCACAAGTTCTTGCATAGAGATTCATTATCATTTCCAAACAAACCTTGATCGCATGACATGATAGTGCATGCTATGATATACCATCCTATTGCCACCACATCAAGAGAACTATCACCATGCCACTTTCCTTATAGATAGAATTTTCTAACCCCCCTCTCTCATTTTGGTAGATAGTAAAATTAACTTGCACTTGTGCTTATATTTACTTACATGATAGAAGCTACTCATTGCACATCCTTTGTCTATTTTTTGGGTTCTTATGGAGCATGCATGCCAAGGAGGGGGAACACTTGAAGATATCTAGTTGGGTCCATTACATTACATGGCCCCCATTTACTTTTATGTCTAAATATTTACTTTACATTCATGTTTGTGAGAGTTCATATACCTTGAAATACATTTTCTTTGATTCACATGCAGCTTCAAGTGGGGGCAAAATATAATGGTAAAATTTGCATACCCATACCAATTCCCTTTTAGTTTTGGGTCCATTTTGATGCAATGTCTTAATGCAATTACATATCAACAAATCTAAAAATCCTATGGATTGAAAAGGAGATCATTCTAGGAACAATTCAGTTTGAAGCACTAAAAGGAACCTAATTTGCATTGAATTCATCCATGACACCTACATGCTTGACTGCTATCCTTAATATTCTTTCACGATTGTAAAGATAGTCTAATCAAGTGGTTTGAAATAGGAGAGCACGACCATTGTGATCCAACAACCTCTCCAAGTTATTTTTCAATACCACTAGTCCTTGTAAATCAATAAAGATTAGAGTTTTAGGCAACATAGTTTCTGATAGTCTGTGTAGAGGAAAACTAATGCATTGTAGACTTAAAAAAAAATTAGGGGTAAACCTATCTGAGCAGTCCACTCTATCATTGCATTCCTACATTGAATTATCGACCAAGGAGCATAAGATTATGATGATGCCTGCATTATATATGCCTTCAAGACTCATTTCTAATATAAACTAACTCATACAGACTTATTCTAATTAGCCTAATTTAGCGAAGTTCACATAAATGTAACCTAATTTACTGAAGTTCACATAAATGTAAGAACAGTAAAAACAATTAAAAATCTAGTTGCTACGGGTACCCTCAACATAAGCTGAAGATAACTATATTCAATAGAGAATTACAGAATTAGCTCAAAATACATAATGTTAAAAGAATTGACACTTACCTCTAGAGGACTTCAAATATATATTCTATTCATGAATCACAACTACTAGAAATAGCAATCAAGATATTCTACTCATTCCACAATGCAACTTTATAAAATAACATGAAACATTTCTAACTAGAAATGCATGAATAAATAAGGAAAAATACAAAGTGAGGGTTAGTACCTTGAGTGGCCAGCTCAGGGAACTATCTCACTTAATCTGTAAACTAAATCTACTTCAGATTCTCATAACACATAGTTGTATTTACTTCATATCAGAGGAGCAAAATCTTCTCAAATTGTATTCAATAAAACATGTATGTATCTTTCAACATAAAAACAGAGTAACTGTTGAGCAACTGTAAAAATAAAGTAACTTGGAAAGGAAAACTCTCTAACTTCCCATCGAATTCATCCCTCCTAACTTATATAGAAACGGGAGAGTACGATGTAACTACCAACTAACTTGATCATCAATTCATCCCTAGATATTAGGGTATAGGTTTGAGATCAATTTATTATTCTAACTGAAACAAAGGAAGCAGAGTCCTGCTCAAACAGAAATTCCTACACAATAGCTCATGAATGAAAACTCATATTCTATGATTATAATCCTAGAACAAGTCTTCTTCTCTTGTATTTATTCCTCCATGATGATCACGTTCAACTTCAGTTGGCGCTTAACTATGACTTCCTTCAATGCTTTGTCTTGCAATGTGTTGCAAATTCTCCTCTCCTTAACGCTACCAACTTGCTACTACACATGGTTAATCCATAAAACATATGCATACAAAGTAGCCTTCATAATTAATCTACAAAATCCCATTTATATACATACATACTTTATGTCTAACTCATGCAATTGACAAATATTATCACCATGTTTCATATTGGTAGATTAAGTTCAAGGTTTGCAGAATATATATAAAAGACAACATATTATGGTAGTAATGTCTTAGAAAAGTATCTGAAATAGCATAGGTATAAAGTCTGGAAGCATAAGAAATAGAATAAAATAAGTCAACATTTGAACCCATCATTTCCCCCCAACTTAGACTTTTGCTTGTCCTCAAGCAAAATATTCAATAAAACACCTAGGGGAAAAGGTTATAATGCAAAGTTATCTACCTCAGATCCATATCTTCTTTGACCCCCTTTCCTTGTTTGAGATAGAATCCATTGTAGCATGCAAGTTTCTCCAACCTGATTAATTTAGCACCCCTGCACTCATCACCTCTTCCTCCTGTCCAGTCTGGCACTGGATAAAGAAGAATATGAGGGTGATAAGTAAGGGGTAGGCATTCCACTCCTTTTTGCTCTGAGATCAGGATGTACCTGCATAACCTCTCAAACATATTCATAAAGTTGTGAAGAGAATGAGGCTCTTTCTTCTACAATTCTGGGGTCAAACTATCCCATCTATTTTGCACATACCTTTTGCAATTCTGAATGATAGATACTACCAACTGTAGTATTCTCCTCTAATCCTTTATTCTTAAATCCATAATTACCTTACCTGGACCCTTATGAGAAAGTAGTGTTAGCCATTATGTCAGGATTACTTCAAGATCTAATGCTTCTTTCCTAATCTGCAATGGCATTTTATTTTCATGTTCCTCATATCTATCCATCATTTCCCCTCTAAGATACTCATTTCTGAGATAAGACATTAGTGCTCTGACTTGAAGATCACTAGCATAGATCAAGGGGTTCCACTTTGTATCTTCATCCATCAAATAATTGTGCAAATAGTATTCACACAGATGGTCTTATTCTTCCAAACTGACTCCTTGAAATAACTAGAAAAAATCATGCCTTGAATAGATGGAAATGGAATGATCATTGATGAATCTATTGAATTGAAAACTAAGAAACTTTTCTTTGAGAAATAAGGCATAAAATTTTAGTGGAGGTCTGCATTCTATGATTTGAATTGCCCTGTCAACTACCTCTGTTAGCTTCCCTTCCAACCTTTTTAACTCAACATTTTTACTATCTAATAATGTATTAAGAATTTGTTTCTCCTTTTGCCATTTTTCTTTTTCTTGCTTGAATTCATCATTGAACTTCATCAATTTAAAACCCATAGATAGAATAGTGAGGCATGTTGAAGGTCTTATTACAGAAGGCTACATGATTGGAGCTTCTTTTTCCTCATTTTCCATTTTACTCTCAATCACTTGTGCTAAGAGATCCATGTTAGAGCCATGACCATATGTATGAATCTTTGCCTCTAATTCTTTTATTCTTATCTCTTTCTCCCTATCCTTCTCCTCATACTGTTTCACTTGTTCTTCTAATTGTTTAATTGTATTAAGGGCTTCCTAAAGTTCTTGCCTCATATTTCTATCTTCTAACAACTCTTTTTCTTGTTCAACATCAAAACCTTCATCCTTAATTTCAGTAACATTAAAAATTTCTCTAGCAGGGTTGCCAGGAACTATTTTTCCCATTTTTCTTGCAATGAAAATGTCCTCTGAATCATAACTAGAAGATGAAGAAACATACTTTCTGTGTTTGGCAGGTACACTGGCATCAGTAGGAGTATTTCCAGGGACATTTCCTTCCTTCTCTGAAGCTGTGTCCAACAATGTTGGATCTTGCTGCTGTTGCGCTTCCTCTTTTTCTTCTTCCCCTTGTCCCTCATCAACTCTTTTTCCTACATTCTACCTCCTCAGTCTTCCTGAACGCCTAGGTGTGACAGTTTCTGGTTTATCTTCACTTTTTCTCTTTTTCTGACTTCTCCTCCTTTTCTTTTCCCCTGCACCCTTCTCTTTCTCAATTCCCTTATGCTTCTCTACATTCTTCTTACTCTTCTTCTTCTTAGAAGAAGTAGAAGCATCACTTCTTATAGTTCCCCTCATGGGTTTAGGGTTAGGAATTGAGGTTTCTTCTGCTGTCACTGGCATAGTTTCTGGAGGAATTTCCTCCTGCAGCTCTTCTTGTTTAGGCTCAACTTTAGGTTCAACCTCTGGTTTTGGCTTTGGTTCAACATTAGGTTCAACTTCTAGTTCTAGCTCTTGTTGAGGCTCATCTACTTCCATCAATTCAGAAATATCCTTGCATTGTTTAAAAGCATCCCAGCTAACTTGTGGGTGCTGGATTCTCAAACTTCTTTTAACCAGTAGAGCTACCAAACAATGATGAGACAATGTAGTCTCTGTTTGTCTTTTCTGATACTCAAATTCCATTCTCTTCAACATATTGTATAGATAATTGGGAACATTAACCAATTTGTCATGGCGCAGGTGATTCAACAATTTAAAATGTGTAGTATACAACAGGTTATGTCTACCATCACAAGTGATATATTTGATAATATATGAAGCACATTTCCCCCAGAAGAAAGGAAGGGGAAATCTTTTGTACCTTATGTGGTCCAATCCAGGTTCTCACCATGCTTGCAGAATTCCTCCCTCACTGTTGCTGCATTAGCACGGGCTGGATACTTAGACCCTATTCATGGTAATCTAGTGACTTGGGAAATAGCTGTTTTAGAGGCGTCCACAACTAATCCCCTTAATGTTGCTTCGTCATACTGCAGAGTTGCTACAAAATTCCTTGCCAAATCATTGTCATACTCTGTTAACTTCAGAAAATAGTCTAACGACCCCACTCTAGTAAAGAGTGGGAGAACCAATACATCTTCCAATATCTCCTTATGCACCAATGGTTCACTTCTGATTATATCACCCCCCATTGCACCTATATTCTGCACTCTTATCACTTCTCAATTCTGCCTAATTCTGCCTAATTTCAATTTTACCACCTTAGAAAATTGCCTTTCAATACTTTCACCCCCAACTATAGCTTTTAGAGTTCTTTGTTAGTAAATTTTTTAAAATTCAGCTCACTTACAAGGAAGTAACAAGCTCATAGTTTAGGGCAGATCGACTATCATGAAAAACATCATAGGAAAACCTTGACAGCAGCTTAAAAATTTGATTGATGGTAAAAATAAAAGTAAAAACTAACCATATACCCCTCCGCCAACTGAAAGGTGAAGTGACCACACTTCACGAATGAATGTGCAAGGATGAAAGAGTAATGATTACATGAAAAGGGGTGATATATTGCCACATGCATAAGATAAAGACTTAGTAATAATGAATATAAATAGAAACTTTGAAGATAATCATTAAAAGGTTACCTTATGTGCATTGATTATGAAGAGCATGGAGCGGATCGCCTTGGAAAAAGAGATCAGTACGTTGACACGAGTAGAGTGATATGCATAGAGTAGATGGGAGGGTGGCGGGTACGTCAAAATTTATTTGAGTTGACAAGCCGTAAAAGTTGATGTAACAACTGGTTAATACAATTTGAACAAACATGCCGCAACCGTTGGATTATGGAAGGTGATTGAAGCACATGGAGTAGTAAGGAAATGCACATGAAGAAGAATGAAATGTGTGCCAAATGGTTGAAAATCTCTGCAGACACTCGTTGCTACAAGCACCCACAACACAGGTCCTGATTGAATATGTTCAGAAATAGGAAACGAGGGCCCAACTGCGACAGGTCCCTATGATATGTGAAAAATAGGTCCCTCTAAAATTGATAGTGGTCATCATGTACAATGTGCAGTGTGTGCATGTGATTTTAAAGCAAAGAAAATTGTGTTTCAACAACAAGGGTTGAGTATTGCAACTTAACCTCCACATCACTAGACAATGTTGGTGGATTAGTATTTGAAGGTGTATCATTTGGTGTGGCATCATCGTCATCAGGAGTGTCAAGAGGACCATATTGAGCAACTAGAGAAACAAGAAAGTCATCCTTCTGAAGTGGCTTTTTTATACAATTTTAGCCTGTGCCCATTTACTAGCAGTGAAAACTGAACTACATCAATAGTTTGCAATTGAACTGTATGATTAGGAAAGACTTGCTTGATCTCATATGGGCCTAACCAACGTGACTAAAGCTTGCCCTTGAAGTCCTTATATCTTGAATCATAAAGGAGTGCCCAGTCACCTGCAGTGAATTCCTTTGTCTTGATGTACTTGTCATGCCATTTTGCTCTTTGTTTCTATATGGCCTCTGTGTGATGAATGTCCTCCAATCAGATTTCATCCAAAGCATTCAAATGTTGTAGCCAATCCTGTTGTGTTGTGGTCAAATCCATTCCTAGGTCCACTATTGGCCTCAGGGTTTTGTGTTCAAATTCTATAGGCAGGACTGTTGTCTTGCCATATACTAACTCATAAGGTGTAAACCCTGTAGTTGTCTTCTAGGTTGTTTTGTATGCCCAAATAGCTTCAGGGAGCCTATAAACCCAATCTCTTTTGTGAAGTTGCACTATCTTAGTCAAGATGTTCTCAATCTCCCTATTTGTGACTTCTACCTATCCATTGGCTTAAGGATGGTAGGGAGTGGATTTCTTATGTCTGATATGATATTCCTCAACCAATTTGGTGATTAAATTAGATGTAAATTGTGGTCCTTGATCAGTTACTATCTCCCTTGGCACACCATACCTAGTAAAGATGTCCTCATACAAGAATTTGACCACATTACCATCTCTGGCAAACTGTAATGCCTTCACTTCAACCCATTTAGTTAAGTAATCAATACATACCAGGATATATTCTTTGTTGTTGGATGTAGGAGATATAGGACCCACAAAATCCAAACCCCACTTGTCAAAAGGAGCCAATGAGATTTGTGGCTATAAGGGCATCTCATCACTTCTTGTAGGCCTCCCCATTCTCTGACATCTATCACAGCTCCTAGTGTACTTGACAACATCTTTATGATGTGTTGGCCAGTAATACCCTATTGTTAATATTTTGAAGGTTGTCCTCTTGGCTGCAAAATGTCCCCCACAAGGCTCATCATGACAGGCCTTCAATATATCAAACACCTCATCTTCTCTAATACATCTACACATAATATTATTTGGTCCAGTGTAAAATAGAAATCCAAAAATCCATGAATAAGGAAAACATTTGTGAACTAGCTGCCTCTTCTCCCTTGGAGAGAAGTATCTTGGAATTTGCCCTGTAACCAAATAATTGGCTATATCTACATACCATGGATTGTGTATAGTGAGAGCAAATAGATGCTCATCAGGAAAAGAATCATCAACCGCTCCTTCTGAAGATTGTGTAGGTAGTCTGGACAGAAAATCAACAACTACATTGGCCTTGCCTGGTTAATCAATAATTATAATATCAAACTCCTGTAACAATAATAACCATCTTACAAGTCTGCCACCCACTATTGGCTTGTTCATCAAATATCTGATGACTGCATGATCGGTATGTATGAATACCTTGTAACCAGTTCTATAGTGCTTGAATTTGTTAATTGCATAAACAACTGCCAACATCTCTTTCTCTATCACAATGTAATTTAACTCAACCCCTTGCAGATTTTTACTTACATAGTATATGGCATATTCTTTGGTTCCTTCTTGTTGGCCTAGGACTGCCCCAATGGTAAAATCTGATGCATTTGTATGGATGTGAAAAGGTAGTGACCAATTTCAGACCTCTGAGAACAGGGGCTTGTGTCAATGATGTTTTTAGCTTTTCAAAAGAAATTTGACAATCTGATGTCTATTCAAATTCACTATCCTTGGTCAGCAGAGTAAACATAGGGGCAACAATCTTACTAAAATCTAGAATGAACCTCCTGTAATAGCCTGCATGGCCTAGGAAGCTCCTTACATCCTTCTGTTTTTGTGGAATAGGTAGGGTAGATATGATCTCAATCTTCTTTGGGTCAACTTGGACGCCTGCACTTGAGATGAAATGTCCCAAGCTATTCCCTGTTTCATCATCAAAAAACACTTTTCATTACTCAAAGAGAGGTTGTGCTTTGTACATCTTTTCAACACTTTCTCCAAATTGTGTAAGGCTTCATCATATGTGTCACCATATGTGGTGAAGTCATCCATATAAATCTCCATGCTGTCATGGGCAAAATCAGAGAAAATACTGAGGATTGCTCGTTGAAATATAGCTAGAGCATTGCACAAACCAAAGGGTAAGACAGAATATGCATATGTCCCCTAAGGGCAAGTAAACGTTGTCTTGTCCTGATCCTCTGGAGCAATCTTAATCTGGTTATAGCCACTAAAACCATCAAGAAAGGAAAAATATTTCTTGCCTGCTAAAGAGTCAAGAACTTGGTCTATAAATGGCAATGGAAAGTGATCCTTCCTGGTAGCAGTATTCAGTTCCCTGTGATCAACACAAACTCTCCATTTGCCACCTTTCTTGGGTACTATGACCAATGGTGAAACCCATTCACTGTCTGAAATGGGGTATATAAAGCCTGCATCCAGAAGCTTTTGAAGCTCATCTTTCACAATCTTTCTGAGGGCGGGGTTCATGCACCTCTGATGCTGCCTGATGGGTCTATAGCCATCATCAATATACATTTTGTGCATGCATAAGGCAGGATCAATGCCTTTCATGTCACTGTAATCCCAGGTGAATGTTGCTAAGTGTATATGCAATATTTCATGCAGGGATTGCTGTTGTTCATCAGTCAATGTATTATTAATATTCAACATCTTACCTGACTTGATTTCTACTTGTTTGGACAGTTCTTGCACGGAAGATAAATCAAGGCTAGGTAATACAGGTAAGCATTGCTGAGGTAATAACACATGGAAGATTTGGGAGACTTCTTCTGATGAACTGCTGGGTATTATGTTGCTCAAAGGGTCTTGTAAGCAAGATAAACAGTCTTGCTACTGTGGGTGCCTCCCATAATTATTTTGTATGACATGAGCAATTAACTCATCTTCATCTGGAATATTCAATAAATGACTGTGTTCAATAGTCATCAGGGTTTGCAGGGACTAGGTGTCCTCATCCTCCAGGCTAGGCCAAATGGTCTGCTTAAGCTCATGGTATGATTGGGTTGGTGGATATAAAACCAATTTCTTGGTCACTGTCCCATTGGATATGATCATGTTACCAGACCTGCAACCTATAAATGCATTAGCAGTGGCAAGCCATGGTCTTCCTAGTATAAGAGGATAACCAACAAGATTAACCTTTAGCTGCAAAACTATGAAGTCAGCAGGGTATTTCCAAGAATCTAATGCAATGACCAAATCTTCTATGACTCCTTCAGGTTTGACTGTAGACCTATCAACTAATTGCAAGACTATTTGAGTAGGCCTAAGGTTGTTCAATTGGAGTGTCTGCATTGTCTCCTTGGTCATGACATTAATTGCAACACCTAAATCAATCAAAGTATTCTTAATAAGAGTTCCATTGATCTTTACATCCACCACTGGACTACTTAGATCTGTGTATTTGGGAATAATTATATTACCCAACATGATATCAACAAGATTACCTAAAACATGCACTATCTGAGGGTCTATTCTCTTCCTTCTTGGCTTCTTTATGCAAAGATCCCTAACAGTTTTGGTGTAGATAGGAATATCCTTGATGGCTTGGATTAAGGGAATCTTGATGCTTATATCTTTTAGTTGGATGAGAAGGACAGTATCAGTTTGGGCTGTTTGCTTTTGCATGGCCAAGCGCTCAGTGAAAGGAGGAGGCTTCTGTTGTAAGGTAGTTTGGGCATCTTGGGTTGATTCAAGTTCCAAAGGTGGCTTATCCGAGGCTTCTTCAGTGGGTTCTTCATCTTCAAGCTCTATAATTTGGGGAGATGAAGGCCCTGCAAGTTGCTTCCCTGATCTAATGTGAACATTACTCACTTCCACCCCATAGGTGGGATATTGCATTACCTCGTTAGTATAAGCCTATTGAATAGGCTTGTTGTTAGGGTTAGGTGTAGGTTAGGCAGGGATTTGGGTAGGTCTAGGAGGTGGAATTTGAGGTGTTGATGGCGGCATTATGGCTGACTACTGTGGCTGAGATGGAATCATAGGTTGCTGAAATTGTGCATTTTGTTGCCATTGTTGGCCCTTGTTCCACTGAGGCTGCCATTGTTGCTGCTGAGTAGGCCACTAGGGGTTATAGTTGGGACCTTGGAAATTTTGTTGAGGCCATGAGTTTGGATATTGTTGGTTCCAACTAGCTTGTGGAGTAGGCCATTGGGGGTTTTGCCATGCATTTGGGTTACCAGGCCATTGTTGAGTATTCCAAGCAGAGAAGTTTTGATTTGTAGCAGGAAAGGGAGAATTATTATTAAGTGGATCAGAGGGCATACCTTGCCTCTATTTCCAAGGTCTACTCTGAGCTATGAAGAACAGTTGCCCATCTTCTCCCTCAAATGGCTGCAATTCTGGCCTTTCAATCTTTTCTTGCTGGATACTGGCCACCCTTTTGCATTTACAATTGGTCTTCCTCTATCTACAGCTGGGGCAGTATTCAGTAAGCATTGCATCTGCCTCTTCTTGTTTCTTCTTGATATGAAGAGTGTCCAGATGTGTAGCCATATGGCTAATAACGTCCTCCTTCATGTTAGTTAGCAGGTTACTAATCTCCACTCTTGAAACTCCATTAGTTGCCTTGCCTGTGATGGCTGCTCTTTCTCCCCTTGGTTTTCTAGAAAATGTTCTAGAATAATTTCTGCAGGCTCTACAGACATCTTCAAAGGGAAGTTGAGATATATCCCCTGTTCCAATGAGATTGAGGGCATCCATGCAGTCATCATTAACTCCCCTCAAAAAGACCATCTTTAGACAATCTATTTTGAGGGTTTTTCTTCAAGGGAAACTGGAATCCTTCAACATATTCTTCTAGTGGTTCATCCTCTTTCTGTGACATCCTGAAGATGTCATCTCTTGTCCTATCATGTCCTCTGCAGTAGTCTTTATATTTTGCCAGGAACTTTGTCTTCATGGTATCCCAGTCTAGAATGACATCTTTCCCCAAAACCATAAACCATCTTAAAGCATCATCTTTTAGTGTGGCAGGGAATAGCTTGAGTCTGTAAGGATCAGTGGTGTAGTCATAACTCCTACACAAGACATCAAACTCAAACAGGAAAGTGTCAGGATCTTCAGTCACCAAGCCGTAGAAAACAGGCAATGCAGAAGGTGGTATATTTTTCAGAGTAGCAGCCCGTGCTTGGTTTGGGATAGGGAATTCAAACATCGCTTGTCCTAGAGGATCCTCTACTATAGCATCTATCATGGTTCTAAAAGTCCCTTCTGTGGCTGTGGAGGAAGCTGATGGAGATGTAGGAGGTGTTGATGAAGATGTAAGAGGAAACTCTTCTTTAACACTTTCTACTGTGTAGTTGATAAAATCAGCCATGTCCTTGTTATCCTGAGAAGTTGAAGGGAGGAATCTACCTCGATGATCTCTCTACCTCCGCATACAATAGTTTTAGCTTGATATTTCCACGGTCCTGCACAATGTTAGTATAATGTCTGGTGTTTCCTGAAGAAAAATGAATTCATTAATTCTAATGCTGGAATCATAATTTAATCTATGAAAGCACATAAAACTAATGAAACTATGAAGATAGCACCATCCCCAGCAACGACACCAAAAATGTAGAGGAAAACTAATGCGTTGTAGACTTAAACAAAATTCAGGGGTAAACCTATCTGAACAATCCACTCTATCATTGCATTCCTACATTGAATTATTGACCAAGGAGCGTAAGCTTATGATGATGTTTGCATTATATATGCCTTCAAGACTCATTTCTAATCTAAACTAACTCATATAGACTTATTCTAATTAACCTAATTTACCGAAGTTCACAGAAATGTAAGAACAATAAAAACAATTAAAAATCCAGTTGCTATGGGTACCCTCAACATAAGCTGAAGATAACTATATTCAACAGAGAATTACAAAATTAACTCAAAATACACAGAATGATAAAAGAATTGACACTAACCTCCGGAGGACTTCAAATATGTATTCTATTCATGAATCACAACTACTAGAAATAGCAATCATGATATTCTACTCATTCCACAATGCAACTTTATAAAATAACATGAAACAATTTTAACTAGAAATGCATGAATAAATAAGGAAAAATACAAAGTGAGGGGTAGTACCTTGAGTGGCCAGCTCAGGGAACTATCTCACTTAATCTAGAAACTAAATCTACTTCAGATTCTCATAAACACATAGTTGTATTTACTTCATATTAGAGGAGCAAAATCTTCTCAAATTGTATTCAATAAAACATGTCTGTATCTTTCAACATAAAAACAGAGTAACCGTTGAGCAACTGTAGAAATAAAGTAACTTGGAAAGGAAAACTCTCTAACTTCCCATCGAACTCATCCCTCCTAACTTATACAGAAACGGGAGAGTACAATGTAACTACCCACTAACTTGATCATCAATTCACCCCTACATATTAGGGTATAGATTTGAGATCAATTTATTATTTTGATTGAAACAAAGGAAGCATAGTCCCGCTCAAACAGAAATTCCTACACAATAGCTCATGAATGAAAACTCATAAGCTGTGATTAGAATCCTAGAACAAGTCTTCTTCTTCTCTTGTATTTATTCCTCCATGATGATCACGTTCAACTTCAGTTGGCACTTAACTATGACTTCCTTCAATGCTCTGTCTTGCATTGTACTGCGAGTTCTCCTCTCCTTAACACTACCAACTTGTTGCTGCACAGGGTTAATCCATAAAACATATGCATACAAAATAGCCTTCATAATTAATCTACAAAATCCCATTTATATACATACATACTTATGTCTAACTCATGCAATTGACAAATATTACCACCATGTTTCATATTGGCAGATTAAGTTCAAGGTTTGCATAATATATATAAAAGATAGCATATTATGGTAGTAATGTCTTAGAAAAGTATATAAAATAGCATAGGTATAAAGTCTGGAAGCATAAGAAATAGCATAAAAGAAGTCAACATTTGAACCCATCAATCTACAATGAGCTAGTTTAAAATCATGCATTATAGATCAAATTTGCCTAGAAGGTTAGATCAATGGCATTCATGATCAATCTTGTGGCATGTGGGATAGATCCACCAAATTCTCAGAGCAACCCAATTCAAATGTCATCAGTCTACTTCTAATGCATATAAGAAATTGTGATTCTAAATTATAGTTCAAAAGCTATGATTAGAACAACAAACAACTATCAACTAACCACCAAAATCAACTAAGTATTTTCATTTATATTATTTTCAGATTTCAAGATTTTATTGAATAATTTATCACAACTCTAAAATTAATTTAATTGATAATCTTATTCATTGAATTTTTTTTAAAAAAATTCCATTTATATTTTTACAATAATTATATTTTAAAAAAATTGGTATCTAGAATATTTCATCGTCTAATATAATTATTAAAGTAATATCTTCAGTGTAAGAATAATCCACATCACTTAGTATTTTTTTTAAATATATAGTTTCTAAATAAATTAAAAAAAAACAAAACATATTAAATACAAACAATATATTGTCCGATTTTGTGAATTGTGACCCAGGACAAAATAAAGAAAAAGAAGAATCTAAAAACTCTGCAAAATTGATCCTATCTTCCTCGTGACTTCTGTGAGTTCTCTCTAGTGTAATTTTCCTCACAAAAGCCAAAAAACTATTCAACGGATGCGGCGAATTACTGATGCAGCACGCCTGGTTTCTCCGCCGTCCGATTGTCGGAGCCATCGAAAAGTCACAAGCACGTTAACCACTCTTACAAATACCGACCTAGTCAAGAAAACGTGTATGGCATGGCAGGCAACGATTGGTTGTAAAACTACTGATGTACACACCGTCTTTCTGACTACCACGTGTAGAAAGCTATTTTCCACCTTTCCATCCTAATCATTCCTCTGCAAAGTCAGACATCCAATAGTGAATATAAGTTTCATGGCAAGGAGTATTTTAAGTTTAATTGGTTGAGTTCAGTTAGAGAGGATGATGGTACGTGTCTCGATTATGGTGTTCACTAAAGTTCAAATTCTATATAGATATGATTGGGCCAGGTTTAACCCCTAAACGACTTTGATGGTCTAGATTCCTTCTACTTGTAAGAGCTTAACCAATGTAATATGCACACGCGCACACACACATAGACAAACAAACCTTTTATTTCATTTCTTTAACCATGTTGACTATAAATATGTAAGTCCTATTTCTTTTTGGATTATGTTAGGATTCTATATTATAACAAAGAGATACCAAAAGATGAATGCATTGGGATGATTATGATTTCCTTGTTTTTAATCAATTGATAAAAAGATAAATGTGAGAGTATAGAAAGACTCCATCTTTTTTATAACATCATACAATATAACTTCTAGGTGATGTAGTTGAATACAAACAATACGAAGTATGTTGATGTATTGAAAATATGACATTTCCACAATTCATCAATATGAATTCAAACTTGTTTCCAAATTATAACTCTGTAGGAGTTTTTTTTATCAATGTTTTGGATTACACTTTGGTAGGCATTTTTTGTATCAACATTGTAGATCACACTTAGGAGCTTTTTGTATTAATATTTCAGTTCACACTTAGGATCATAGAGTGTCATCAAAACATTGATATAAAAAACACTGACATAGTTATAATCCAGAAGCTTTCGAATTCATATTGATGTATATATATTTCAAAGGAGACTATTGCACTAATCCAATGATCCAAAATGGATCAGTTAAATTGGTCAATCTAGCTAACCTAGTCATTAAGTAGCTCTCACATGAAGACTATGTTGTACTAGATGCTCTTAAAGACTTGTTTTGTAAAAAGACACTTGAACAAAATTGTAGAACACGTGTTAGAGCATAACCAAGGTAAATGTGTTCAAAATGATCAAGACACTCATGATGATGATGCCAATTGAAATATACTCATTACTAACATAATTAACCCCAACTGAAATTGTTAGATAGTTTCACCAACTATCAAACTTGTCACTATGTAGCGATCATTAGAGGCAGTTTCAATGGCTGCCAAAATTGTCACAAATAAGATATAAATGCGGCCTGCAAGATTACAAGTTTAGCTAGAGCATTCAAGATTTGAGAGTTTCATATTCTAGGGTCTCTTGGGCTCCTCTTTGACATTTTTTATAACTCATGTTCATTCGTGCCTCTTAGAGAGGTCATTGTAAGTAGTTCCACCTTAGTGTTTTATTAGTAAGTTGGTTGAATTGAGCTTATGTTGCTTCAACTTATTAGTTTAAAAATACCTGTAATGTTATTAAGGAAGCACAAGAGTAGTTGCAGGGTTTGTGTGGTGTTTGGACATTATTGTTTGTGTAAGAAAACTCAATGAAGGTCTCTAGAAGGTAGTAAGCCATTATAATATGCTCATGAAATATCATCTTTAAGAGATCCCTCTTTCTTCTAAAATTTTCTCCCATTTTGGATTTTCTCCGATTCAATTGCTATTGTCTACCTCATTTTATATGTGTTATATGTTTTCTAATTAATTTATACATGTTTCCTTATATGTAATTGCTCTTAACAACACTAAACTTAGATCATAGGGATTGTTTAAATCCTATATTTTGCATATGGAACAACAACTTAATCAATCAATGTACATCAATTTTGAGTAAGATTTCTATTGATGAATTAGGTAGTGGAATATGCAAACTAATTATGGATAATCCAATTTCCAATAGTTTTTCTCAACAGTGGTTCCAAGCATAATCCAACCATATATATAGCTATAAATGCATCATTTTTATTCTTATCAACATATGCACCCTTGTCATAAAATAGGAATCATACTACTTATTAAAAATTTATAGTGGGTGCATATGATCTAAATGGTATTTTAGTATAAAATTTTAGAAAAATACTAGTATGTTATCTTGTCGTGTTGCAACACCTTAACCATTGATCAAATTTGAAATCATGTAATGCTTCAAAAATCTTAGGTCATGCTAGATAGACCCACCCAAATGGTACCTTTGGCATACATTTTGGCTAGAAAAAATTAAGCCCAAAACACTCATATAAGGCTTCAAATTGTTAAATACAAAAATATTAAAAAAATTATTTTTTGAAAAACTAAAATTTTATATTTTTATGAGTTTTAGTTGTGACTCGAATCCCCTCAATGTCCAAGAGATCACTTCTCACATGAAATTGTAATAGTCTATAGTGGATCACTTCATTTTCAAATTTTTATTGTTTATTGTCTACCTAAAAGATCTATAAAGCTATTGCAATATGCTTTATTACATTATAGTACTATATATATGTATAATTTGTCAATTTGATTTAGTTCATTAATTAAGTTTTTATAATTTAGTGTAAATTATAATCATATTTTTTATTAAATTTGGATCAATGTTTCGTTGGTTAAATATTAGAAATTAACAAGTATTTTGTTCACTAGAAACTAGTATTTAAGATTAAGAATATTATATAAAAAATCATATCAAGAGTTTATAAATCTTGTCACAATATTCAATAGCTCAATCATATGCACCCACAAATATTCAAAGCAACGAGTCATCATATTTGGAATAGCTTGAATTGTTTCTATGAAATATTCAATAAAATTGTGTATTTGCTATATAGTTTGAATTTACTTGAACTATTTATTTGTAACATTTGCATTGAATCAATACAAAAAAAAATCTTATTTAATCGATTATTTGCTTTAATGTTATGACCTTCATTAATCTATCTACAAATATTCGAATACTTTCTATTATTAGATCTCACATTTATACATGGATAACAAGTAAAAGTAATAGAGTTTTATGGATTAAATGTTGTAAATATATATTCCTGAATATTGAATATAAATTTAATCCTATATTACTTTTATTACAAAATCAAGTTTAAATTATTTATATTTTTATTACTAGACTTTGTATTAATATACATAACAATTAAAAATAATAGAGTTAGACACATTATATATTATAGAACAAAATTCCTAAATAATTTATAATAGGTAATTATAAGCATGGAAGATAGATTATTGCATTTTAATTTGATTAAAAAAATTAAATCTATTAAGTTTTGGTTTGAATTTGAATATAGATTGATGTTATTTTTAATTTGATGTGTAATTCATAATGAATTTCCATTGATTCACTAATAGAGAGAATAAAATTAAGATAATAAAACCAATCTCAAGTGAGCTATATTAAAATGTGCTTAAATGCACTTAGACTAAAATTCATGGTTGTATAGTTGTCCTTATGAAATTTTACTATATTAAAATATTAGTTAAATTTTCTTAAAATGACTATATGGAATACAATATGGAAAGTTTACTCTGATTATGGGTTTACTAAAATAAAAGTTCAAATTATTTCTTGGAAACCTTTGGAACTATCTTGGATCAATATTAACATGGATAGTTCATCAACAAAGAATCTAGGTGATGCAAGTGTTAGTGATTCAACAAAGAATCTAGGTGATGCAAGTGTTAGTGATTTATGTCACAATATAATTAAGTAACAAGAGTTTTTGTTTTCAGCTTTGGGAATCAATTCAAACATCATAACTTAAGCTTCTATGGATCAATATTAACATGGATGGTTCATCAAGAGGGAATCTAGGTGATGCAAGTGTTAGTGACTTTTGTCACAATTTAATTAAGAAACAAGAGTTTTTTGTTTGAGCTTTGGGAATCTTTGGGAATCAATTAAAACATAATAACTTACTCTTTTACAAATTAATATTAACATGGATGGATCATCAAGAAGGATCTAGGTGATGCAAGAGTGATTTTTGTCACAATTTAATTAAGTAACAAGACTTTTTTTGTTTGAGCTTTAGGAATCAATTCAAACATCATAGCTTAAGCTTTTAAAATTTTGAACATTCTCTTATTAGTGCACCAACACAAGTTTGACAATGCCCTCATGGAATTAAATTCTCAACTCTTAATTTATGCACTAGATAAAAGAACCAAAATTCTATAATAGAAATTTAAAAAGTACTAAAAGACATTTTTCTTTTAGATTGACACTTTCTGTCAAATTCCAACAAAATAGCCAAAAAGTGAATAGAGTAACTAACCCCTAGCAAAGTTGCAAGCCTAATTTTTAAGGACCTCTAAAGAACAAATTTCTAACAACATAGATCTTACCAACAACTAACTTAGAGTAGGATTTCAACTCATCGTTGATGAACAAGAGTCAAATACTTGTATTTCAATCCTTAGGATTGAGAATTGACAAAGGTTAATTCTAAAAGAAGTGGAAAATTCTTTTACCAAAAATATAGAATTCAAATTTTGAAAAAAAAAACATTTGAAGAAATATCTATCAAGAATTTGAAGTTTTTTTAACGACAAAAAAATTTAAGTATCTACCACCCCATTACAAGTAAACCAAAAGTATTAGGGTGACAATAAACTCTTGTGCCACATGCAATAAAATACCTTTCAGTTATGTCCTAAAGAGGGGAAGAAGATTTAGATTTAATAACACCTTTATGGATTTTTGAGGCATCCTTCTTAATTGTACTAAATGATAAGAAGAGGAAGGATTTGAGCCACTACTAAATGTACAAAAGATTGATTGGACTCCAATTTTGTCCTTATACATAAGAAAACATCACTTATGGGTGATTATTAAAGTTTGTATATTTCACCCTATGCTTTGCAGTCAGTTTTTAGTTAGCTCCTTTATAGGGTATTTATTGATTTTTCTAGTTTGTTTTTAGGGGGTTGTTATGCTTTTAGCCCCATGGCCAAAGAAAAATCCTCTTTCTTTCCTAGTTCAAAGGGTAAAGAACCAAGCTTCCTAAGCACCCCCTAGAGGCCCAAGCTAAAAAATATTAAGAATAGAACTAAACCTTGTTCAAACCCTACCAAGCAACTATCAAAATGGATCTCAAGACACCATTATTACTTCTTAGTCTATACAAGCAAAGTATTTAGGAATGTTGAAGGGATGTCCAAAGACTATAATATACTCATGGCTCTAAAAACATCTTTAATGGTAGGACCCCCTTTCCTTTAGAAAATCATGATACCCGCTCAAGGAATTTGTTCTTCAATATTGTTGTGAATGTCACCAATTTAACAAGGACTAGATCTTGAGGTTTATTAGATGTTGAAGACCACACACTTGAACTAGAATAATGAGCCTACCTAAAAATTCTTGTTCACAAAGAGGGTTAGTAGCTTAGTTGTAGAGAATCCAAGCATACACATTAAAGGTCTTAGTTTCGAGTCCTAGTTGGTCCATGGAAAACAACATGGTATTAGAGCTAGACAAGGAGCCTCAAGAACCAAAGTGTGGCTTAAGGGGGTATTAGAGAAATGATCCACTTGAATGATACTAATGAGTATACTAAAATCCTTGATCATAAAGTGGGTTAGTTGTTTAGTGGTAAAGCACCCCAACATATACACGGGAGGTCCAAGGTTAGAGTCCTAACTAATCCATGGAAAATACCATGGTATTACATCTATACTAGGATCCCTAAGCACTAAAATATGGATCAAGAGGGAGCTTTCAAGAAATGGGCCACACCCAAACCATAATAAGGAGCCTATAAAAAATGCCTTAGAATCACAAAGAGGGTTGATAGCTTAGTGGTAGAGAACCCCAACACGCACATGGGAGGTCTTAACTAGTCCATGGAAAATAATGTAGTGTAATCCAGACTAGGAGTTGTGAGGACCAAAGTGTGGCTCAAGAAGGAGTGTTGGAGAAACAAGCCACACATGAACCATAATAAAGACCATACCAAAAATCACTGGACATAAAGAGGGCTAGTAGCTAGTGTTAGAGCACCTCAACATACACATGGGAGGTCTTAACTAGTCCATGGAAAATAATATAGTGTAATCCAGACTAGGAGTTGTGAGGACCAAAGTGGCTCATGAAGGAGTGTTGGAGAAACAAGCCACACATGAACCATAATAAAGACCATACCAAAAATCCCTGGACATAAAGAGGGCTAGTAGCTAGTGTTAGAGCACCTCAACATGCACATGGGAGGTCTTAGGTTTGATTCCTAGTTAGTCCAAAGAAAATATTGTTTGATCTAATTGATTAAATGTGGTCAAGTTATTTAAAGAGGAAATCAATCCCTTTGCAAAATGTTTGGCCACTATTGAATATTGTACTACTAGAGCCATGTTCAAGAAATAAAACTTTTCTCAAGATCTACCTTTGAACCTCTTGTAGTATCCCAAAATATCTATTATAATATTATTGAATTTGCTAAATTGCATATCTAACTAAGTGTATATAGATGGCATATCATGATAGAATTAGATTATTTGGAGTTACTTGAATTGATATTTATTTGTTGTATTGATGTAAATACATTTGATAATATGAGTTTTTCATAGTTGATGAATCACTCTATTATTATTATATTCATGGGTTGTATAATTGAATACTTCTACCTTGATTAATCTAATTCACACTTACATGTTTTGAGTTTATATGATTAATTATTATTTATTTTTGGACATTTATGTATCTTGATTTAGACTAATTTGTGTTCATGAATTTTGGTTTTGTGAGATCACATCCATGGAAAGGGAGAGTATCATGGGAGGACACTGTCACACCAACATAGTAACAAGGATAAAGACAGTTCTAACAAATAAAGATGATTTTTTTAGTGTTAATATTAATTGCAATCATATTTTTGAGTCTGTGGTTTCTAGTCATAATGGTTAAGCTGCATATCCTTGTTGGTATTTCTTTTCTTCTTGAGTTCATTTGTCATTATGACAAGTTGTCATTTTGAGTCATCTTTAATATCAACATCATTATTATCTTTTGATCATTTCATATTAGTCATTTTCGTTCCATTCAAATATTTTCATCTTAATCTTTTAGTGTCAATTTATAATCTTTTGATTTGTTCTATGTTGATTTAAGTGTTAATTCTATCTATGGTTGGCATGAGGACATTTATCTATGCATGACTGGCTCGTAGACATGTTTTATAAGTTGATAGAGGTCATTGACTTTATCTTAGGCATATTTGATTTGATTGGAGAATAAAAGATTAAAAACTGAATAATACAAAATTATGGAAAACAATAGTTAAAGACTTTTGCTTTTTGAAACAATAAAAAGAATGGGGAATGGGAGGCCATGGGCTTGGCCAACCCAACTTAGTACCTATCCATTTAATAATAGTGAACCGTAATTAATGCCTTGAAGAAATTTAAAATAAAAATATAAATTATTGGTTTGAAACCATAAAATAATGGTAAAATGGAAGAGGGTTGTCAAGGGTGAAGCCCTATTCTAGACAAACTGTCCTTGTGAGGCATGAAACTCTCAGTTCACTTGTTCATTCTGTACAAGTGGGGGATGGAGATATTAAATAGTTGTTTACAAAGTTTTAGGGGAATATTATGGTATTTTATAGTGGCTTCATTTGATTGTAGGGAACACGCTATTTCTATTGGTGATTTTTTGGTTTTATTTTTTTCTTTTTTGTTGGTGGTTTTATGTGGAAGAGAGACAACTACAGGCTTTTGGAAATCAACACCACTAAGATCATTTGCATGCTTGTGTTTCTTGAGTATGTGCATTGAAATCTTGTTACATTCATTTGAGGACTATTGAATGACTTATTCTGGTTGGAAACTTCATATCTTTTATTAAGGTACATATAGGTGTGTATATGTAAAAGACTATGGCTATAGATATATTGAAAATGTATTCTAGGGATCATCATATATGGCTTGAAGATAGTGCTTGAAAGTATTATTTTTTAATTATGAATTCTTAAAAGGATTTTACTATGATTACCATAGTGAACCCACATAAAGGGTTCGGTTTGAATCATGTGAACATGTTTCTTTTTTGGAAATTTAAATGTGTTCATTTTATTGGGATGTATTCAAAGGAATATCAGCCCCATAGAGGAAATTCATGGACTGTTAGTCTATTTTGTATTCACCTTGAATTTTTCTAGTGTTTAGAGATGAACCTTCAAAATTACAATACCATATTTGTTGACATTTGGTTTGAACTATGGCATGAAGGGAGTCATTCATTTATATTATAATTTTAGGGTGTGATACTTCCCTAGAACTCTTATGCTAACTGAATACTTATAACATAACTCACGTGTCATTGTTAGCATGTATTGTGAAGGTTGGTTCCACTCATGATATTGGTTACCTTGACGTGCTATAGTACTATGTTATTAGGGTCTAAATTCTCAAATGTATGCATATGTATGTATACATATGTATATGTACATATATAATAAATACACACACATACATATGTGTATATATGTATACATACATACATACATACAAGTGTGTACATGTTTGTAGGGCTTAATGACTCATTAGTGGTGGCCATACATATATACATATATCTTTCCAATATTAGACTCATGATCTCAACTAAAACCCTAGTGTTAGCATAATGATGATGTATTTATTAGAGTGCAAATTTTCAATTCTCCTCAAGAGAATGTAGGAGAAGATTTTTAGGTTACATATAAAATAATTGAATGCTTGGTTATGGGATCATTGAATCTCAAAAGGAAGTTTGAACCGACGTAATGTAAATTATAAATATTGTGCTTAAATATCACCTTTAAATCCATGTGGTGAACACCTTTGCTATGACAGTAATCAATTGTTAGAATCTGAAAAGGATGCAAAAGCAAAAGATGCAAAATACAAGCCAGGTAGCATGCTTATATAGACTAGGAAGAGGGAGGAGTTGGAAACACTGACCAATGAGGAGCAACCATCTATCAGGCTAAAGATAGCAAAGTATCTTCCCAAGATAGCTAATGGATGCTCACATGTAGGAAGGTGACACCTCGCAACCACTCACCTAATAAGACATGTAACCTAAACTTGAGATTAATAGAAGTGTAGGAAAAACCTAGGAATATATGGAAAAATAAATAACCCACTAGGAAATAAAAAACCTACACTAACACCCCCCATAAGCGAAGCTTAGGTGGATGTAGAAATGGGTCCCGACAAATCAAGCCTGATGAGGTACCCATGTACATAAAATTCCCCCCAAAGAGAGAGAAGAGACCCCCCCAAAAAGTAGAGAGAGTCAACACTTCGAGTGAGAGGAAGAAGCCCCCCTAGAAGATGAAGCATCCTGCACCCCCAGCAAAGCTCGCAAATGAACGAACTTGCTCTCAGTGAAGGGTTTGGTGAGGATATCAGCAACCTGCTCAGAAGTCAGACAATAGCGAAGGTCGATGATGTGGCCATGGATGAGCTCCCAGATGTAGTGCATGTGGACCTCTATGTGTTTGGTCCGCTGATGATAGCCTAGATTCTGTGAGATCTAAATGGCACTCTGGTTGTCACAAAATATGACTGATGGCCGTCTGATCTGGATACCAAACTCAGTGAGAAGATTTTGAAGCCAAATGGCCTCAGTGGCGGCATTCACAGCCCCCCGATACTCAGCCTCAGTAGAAGATAGAGCAATAGCAGACTGCTTCTTGCTCGACCAACAAACAGGACTTGAACCAAGTGAGAAGCTGTAACCTGAAGTAGACTTGCGATCCTGAGAATCACCCGCCTAATTTAAATCTGTGTAGCCCACCAAGTCAAGCTCAATGCTCGCTGCATAGTGAATCCCAAAACTGTGAGTACCTTTATTGTAGTGAAGGATCCACTTGGCTGCTTTCCAATGCAGCTCATGAGGCTTCTGCATGAATCGAGAGACCATGCCTACAACATATGAAATGTCAGGTCTCGTATGAGTTAGATAAATGAGACTCCCAACAAGCTGTCGGTACAAAGTGCCATCAACAAGTGGAGAAGAACATTGAGCCTCAAGTTTGACTCCAGAAAGAAAGGGAGTAGGAGCAGGCTTGTAGTCAGCCATATGAAACCTTGAGAGCAAATCAAGAGCATACTTGGACTAGTTGATGGTGATCCCGAAAGCAGACTGGTAGATCTCAATCCCAAGAAAGTAATGCAACAAGCCCAAGTCAGTCATCAAAAACCTGGCATGAAGGGCAGTTTTGACAGCCCCAATGGTGAATGAAGAACTCCCTGTGATCAGCAAGTCATCAACATACAGAACCAAAAATAGGAGTGAATCATCTTGTTGCAGAATGTGGACATTGGGATCAGAATGGCACCGAGTGAACCCAACTGATAGAAGGAATGAGTCCATCTTGGCATACCAGGCCCGAGGAGCCTATTTGAGGCCATAGAGAGACTCCCGAAGATGGCACACAAGTGAAGAATCCTGAAGGAACCCCTGTGGCTACTCCATGTAGATCTCCTCCTGAAGGTCACCGTGAAGAAAAGCACTCTTCACATCCATCTGGTTGACTTCCCAATGATTAACTGCAACAATGGCAAGAACAAGTCAGATGGAATTCATTTAGGCAACTGGCACAAAAGTCTTAGAGTAGTCAATCCTAGGAACTTGGGAGAATCCTTTGGTGACCAAGCGAGCCTTATGCTTGTCAACCGACCCATTTGCTACAAATTTTGTCTGATAGATCCACTTACATTAAACAAGTTTTCTTCCCTTAGGAAGAGGGACAAGATCCCAAGTGTGGTTCCTCATCAAGGAACTATACTCCTCCTGCATAGCTGTATCCAACTCAAGAATACCAGAAGCCTCATGAAAAGACTATGGATCTGAGGCAGTAGCAATGAAGACATGTGGAGCATCCTGGAACTGTGAACGAGTCCGCCTGGTGTCTGATGGATCCCCAACCCAATCACCTGCAAACTGCAAGGTCTGTCTAGCCCAAAGTGGACCAAAAGATGGAGAATCTGGAGGAGAATCATCAACCTCTGAATGATGACTAGGAGAGGAAGGAGGCAAGTCCTTTGAATCACTCTCTGCATCAGAAGTGGAGGTAGAAGATTGCTAAGGTGAATCTGACTCATCAAAAGATCTGTCATGTATCCCAAGTGACTCCAATGTCAAAGTAGAAGGAGTTGGAGAAGTGATAGAAAGTGAGCTCAAAGAGCCCTCCTCAAACTGAACACTCCTCTCAATGAACAACTCATGTGTAGTAGGGTGGAGCAATCGATAACCCTTCACACCATCAGGGTAACCTACAAATATGCAAGGTCTTCTCTGCAGATCTAAGGCCTTGCATTTCTCTACAGGAATGTGGGCCCATGCAGGAGAACCAAAAACTCAAAAGTGCTTAACTGATGGTTTTCGATCGCTCCAATATTCAAAAGGAGTGACTCCCTTCAAGGCTCAATGAGGAACATTGTTCTGGATATAACAAGCACAGTTAATGGCCTCTGCCCAATACTATGGTGCAAGAGATTTGGAGTGAATCATGCAATTTGCCATTTCCTTCAAGGACCTATTCTTCCGTTCTGCAACATCATTTTGCTAAGGATTGTATGGAACTGAATGCTGCAAATCAATCCCTTCTGAAGTGCAAAACCTCTCAAACCAATGGTTAACATACTCACCACCATTGTCAGTGCACAAAACTTTGATGGCTTTCCTGGATTGCTTCTATACAAAAGTTTTGAAGTCTTGAAAATGATCAAATACCTCTTACTTCTATTTGAGAAAGTACACCTAAGTATATCGAGAAAAGTCATCAATGAATGTGAGGACATATCGGGCCCTACTGAAAGAAGGATGCTGAAATGGACCAGCCAAATCACTGTGAACTAACTCCAGTATCTGTGAAGCTCTCCATGCCTTACCTTTGTCAAACTTCTCCTTAGGATGCTTACCAAGAATGTAACCTTGGCAAACACCACCTAAAAAATGAACTGAAGGTAACCCTGTGTCCATGCTCTGCTAGTTGAGTTGCTGCAAGTAGCGGAAGTTAAGATGGCCAAACCGCTCATGCCATAATCTACTCACATCATCAGAATGAGTGAGCAAAACAATTGAAGGAGGATCAGGAACAAAGTGAGAAAATAGATAGAGCCATGACTGCTCTCCCAACTGCAACTGTAGAACCATTGTGTAACTCACGAATCTCCACTGAATCAGGAGTGAACTCAACCCACTTGCCTAAACCTATGTGAGTGATCTTGTATACCGATAGGAGATTAGTTGATAATGAGGGTACACAAAGAACATCATGGAATGTGCCATCCCCGACATCAACAGACCCTCTCCCACACACCTCAGGAGTGTCATCACCCATCAAAATAAAAGGCATAATACACGGCTGCAAAGATGCAAGTTCTTCCTTAGATGAAGCCATGTGGTGTGAAGCACCTGAATCAAGAACCCAAGTGGATGGTGAAGAAGCAACTGCAACAAGGGCCTTGCCCTTTCCTTTCCCCTTGCTGTTTTCTTTTGCCTTGTTAAACCTCTCATTAGAACTTTGTTTGATAGACTCAGAAACACTAATATTATTCTTCTCAAGAATGTGTGTCAAGTGATCAATTTGTTTCTTCAGACATTTATGTTCATCATGACTGGGTCTTTTACAATAGGCACATTGGACCCTCTCTTTCTTAGGCTTGTCACTGTTGGAAGATTGGGTCTCATTAGTTGCTTTGGAAGCAACCAGAATCTGATCCTTCTTCTCCTTGCTATTCTTATGTTTCTTATCCTTACTATTGTTGTTACTACTTTGTCCTTTATGTTCTTTTGTGCCTTGGTTGGCAGCCAAGGCATGTGACTTAGAGGACTTATGAGTGCCCATCTGGATTAGCTTGTCCTGTTCTTGAATGAGATTGACAGCAAAATCATCTAAAGATGGCATGGTGAATTAAGTACCAAGTGCACCCTTAGTAGCATAGAAGGTAGAAACAAATACAAAATATTATGAACTTAGCTTAGAGAGAATACTAAGAATAAGTTGTTCATCTTTCTTTTCAATTCCACATTGTTTTAACTACAGCCTTAGTGATTTCAATTTAGTGAAGAAATCTTGGATTGTGTTGAAATTACCTAGACTTAAACTAATTAGTTCATTTTCCAACATATGACCCCTCATTAAATCTTGTGTGCCAAATCGTGTTTCTAGCTTTGTCTAGATTTCATTTGGTGTATTCAAAGACTCAATGTGAAAGAACAAATCAGGAGAAACAAACAAACACAATGTTCCATATGCCTCATCACATTTGTTAAACCACTTAGGCTTATCTTCATCTTTAGCAGGTTCAGTTTCAAGTCCCATAGTTATCCTGTTTAATCCAGCTTTTCTTAAGTGAATTGTCATGCGTGATTTCCACTCAAAGTAATTGTATGGAGTTAGGGATGGGCAGATTTGTTTGATCTATGATGAAGAAATACAGAGAAGAAATGTCAAAAAGAAGAGAACACAACCAAGACAACCCCCCATTTTCACTCAATCAAAGAACCCCCCCAAGAAAATATGATTTGATACTTTATATTAGTGCGTTTATAACTACCACTAGCAGGAAATACTAAGTGGTCTTGATTTCAATGCATTACAAAACCCTCACGAAGAGCATATGCTAAAAATTCAACTTTGACACAATACTTAGAGAAATAAACAACACCACTATGATCTACACAAAAAATCATGCACTTTCAAAAAAAGAATCGCCGCGATACGAGGTCGTATGTGAAATTTATGATCCTCCGAAGTTCCCAAAATGAGAACTATGTAATGTCATGACTGAGAATCTGCAGTTTATGGAAAATATTGGCATCAAAATCAAGAAACGTCTGCACTAGTACATAGAGCACAAAAAAAAAGCCAAAATTAAAAAAAAATTCGTGGGAAAAGGAGTCCGTATGAGCAAGAACGGAGCATTTGAAAACTGCCTTCAAAACTGCAACTGCCAATGGAGAGGAGTCTTGCTGTAGCTTTCTGAGCGTGTTTCTACAAAATATATAGACTACATGAAAAAATGGAAAGATACGTAGATGGTTTTTCTATGCTGCGAACAAAACCCAGAAGGCGTTTTTCTTGCTGATGTATAGAAGATGTTGATCTAGTGTAAACAAAAAGCCTTTAGCTACAAAAAAATGACCCCAACAACCAAAAAATGACATGTAAAGGATGAATCAGATACTTAAGACAAGCAATGACATGCTGGAACCTGCAATATTGATTGAAAATACCAAATATGCAAGTTGGTTGTCAAATTTGAGCTTGAAACCCCAGCTCTACAACTGTATATGACGATCTCCGATTTTGGTGAAACGAAAGCCAAATCTAACTTTCTTAAGCCTCCTGGACACGTTGGAATAGCTGAAAATGCTGCCAGTATAACCAGAAATACTGTAATCACTCAGATTTCATAAAACACATGTGCAAACCCCAGAGATTAAAAAAGTTTCCGTCAAAC
The DNA here is from genome assembly GCA_027924645.1 of Cunninghamia lanceolata. Lineage (NCBI taxonomy): Eukaryota > Viridiplantae > Streptophyta > Pinopsida > Cupressales > Cupressaceae > Cunninghamia > Cunninghamia lanceolata. The sequence goes on along the minus strand of BSBN01000570.1, from coordinate 3,518,349 downwards.
TTTTTTGATTCTCAAGATCATCCGAAGATGCAAGAGAAGAGCATACTGGGTTTTTCAAAAAACTGTAATAAGATTTATTAGTCCCCCCCGAATCTCTCAAATATAGAAACTAAAATCTACTCTTGCACACAGAATAGCTCTGATACCATGATAGAATCTGAAAAGATTATTAACCCATAAAACTAGTGCAAACGAATAGATATTTAAGCTATGAATGCAAATGATATGAAATCAAAATAGCAACACAGAGTTAGTCTCCAAGAGAGTAATGCAAATGTTAGAAGCAAAATAGCATTAAGAGGTGCAAAAGCAAAAGATGCAAAATACAAGCTAGGTAGCATGCTTATATAGACTAGGAAGAGGGAGGAGGTGGCAACACCGACCAATGAGGAGCAACTATCTATCGGACTAAAGATAGCAAAGTATCTTCCCAAGATAGCTAATGGATGCTCACATGTAGAAAGGTGACACCTCGCAACCACTCACCTAATAAGACATGCTTTATTAACCTAAGTGAGATTAATAGAAGTGTAGGAAAAACCTAGGAATATAGGGAAAAATAAATAACCCACTAGGAAATTAAAACCACACTAACATCAATATCATCTATAAGTTGTTGGAAATATCTATGTGATTCATTCTTGCTAAGTCTTCCTTGACAAACCTATTATAAATATAAGGAAAGGAATCAATTAAAACAAAAAAGAGCACATTGAAGAAAGAAGACCTGAAATGGACAAATAAAGTTAGGCTCTTGAAGAAAGAAGCCCTGAAATGTACAAATAAATTCAAACCAAGAAATAAGTAAGCCATTCAAAACTATTTTATAGCCCTCATCTAAAATGTTCTTACTTTTTCAATTGATAAAAGCGAGTAAAACCAAAGCTCAAAACTATTTTAGAGCCATAATCTAAATTGTTCTTACTATTTTTAGGTCAAATTAGGGACAAGTTAGCTCTACAAATTTGGTTACCAGAAGAAAAAAAATAAAAATCTTTCAATACAATTGAAGATAAAATATCATTTTTGTAGGTTCAAAATGTAGTACAACATAAATAAATAAAAAATAATATGATGGTTAAAGTGATAATAAAATCATCTGCTAGGGTTATGATAACTGGGATTTAATCATCACATGGAGGAAGGGTTACACCTATTGAGGTTACGTGTGCCACCTCACATCTATCAACTATTGACACATTTGGCACACTTGTCATGGCAACAAAAACATATCAACAACTATTAGTTGTTCCTTTAGTAGTCTTTTAGTGGATTTGGTTTTCAAAAAGAAATACGTGCGATTAATTTGGTTGGTGAAATCATATTTGAGACATGTACATGTTTCCATTATATTTTAGCTTTAGTAGGTGAGGCCACTTGTATAGGAGATATACATATATTTATATTGACTTTTAATATAACAGACACATCAATTCTAAAAAGTGGGAGAATAGTGAAATAAAAATATACGTATATATAATATCAAACCTAGTTTCATGCCAAATGTGGAAATCCTAAATTAGCAAAGGTTATGTGAATGATGAGTATACTCATCCCATGTAATTATCCTTAAAAACTCACATCATGGTTACTCTAGCTTTGCAAAGTCTTGAGCATTTGAAATCCATTTGTGAAACCTAATTTGACATCTAGCACTCTAGTTAAAACAAAGAAAAGAAATAATTAATACATTATATATAATGATTCCAATTACAATAACAACAATATGTAGGCAATAGTAAAGATCCTCCTTTCATGTCTACATTTATTAAATTTCACATGCCAACTATCACAATATCAATATCATACATGCTAGAATGCACAAAATTAAGACTTTAGATTCATACTACTATGGATAAATTTTGTACTCACTACCTTAAATATGGACTTCAAGCTTCTAACAAATAATCTTATAACTTGTTCAAATTGGATGCTCTGTGCTTCAACTATCTAAGTATATTGTGCACTATTTAATAATAACACTTTAGCTCGACATTGACATGTGGTTTTTTGGTGTTTGTAACATATTTATTTGAGTTTGTTAAATATTTGAAACTAGTGAACAATATGAAAGTGCACTAACTTTTCATTGGCAAGGGGTTTCAAAAGCAATAATTATAGGCAAATTTTCATATGTATTGCAACAACATCAGACTAACTATTCAAAACACTTATTATTATTTGTACTTTCAAATATTTGCAATTTAAAAGACTAATCGCTACAAAACACTTAACTATATCATATTTATAAACTAGTGTAACTCAGTGAAAACTCTCCAATGCCAACAATAAACCATATTTCTAATAAAAAGTGAGCCACTTCATTCTATGCCTCACAATGTTAGTTGGCTCTTAATTTCATAACCATATGAGTTATATGGTTCCTATGAAGCTTACCAAGGATCATACTAAGGCAAAGAAATAAATGATGCCACATGATTACAATGTAGTGACTCTCCACTCAATGGTGGCAGCAACACATGGTCTTTGTATACTTCCATATGCTTATACGTGTATATAAAGAATTAATACAGACATGGTGGAACCACCCAAGAGTACTCATGTCCCAGCCTACCATATCATTGTAATGTCAACAAGTTTTTAACGGGTACACAATTAAATACAGTGGAAAAGTTTGCTTTACAACTCACCGACTATTTTCATTGAAGTTACTTCAAGGATGGTCATGCTCTATTCAATGACCCACCAATATTCTCTAACAACTTTCTGCATTTTGGATGGGTTTCCATCTACTTTAACCTTGTTAGAAAAGGTCAAAATAAACACTTGTATTAAATTATTATTTTTTCCTTTTTGCGATGACTTCTTCTAATTTTCAAACGGGCGGTGCATTTGTGGCCGCCCACGTAGTCTATGGTGGCAACGGGTCTTTTTTTTTTGGTTGGTCTTCGTTTCATATTTAAATTAATTAGATTCCATCACTTTTGTCTTTTTCTTTTGACAACTTGCCTAAAAAGGAATTAAGGAAATGTAATAGTTGACTAAGAACTAAAATTATTGGTAGCTGTTGACTTATTCTTCTTTTTTTTTTCAATTACAGTGTGTTTTTTATTATTATTAAATTGTAGGGTAATGTTTGAATATGTAGATACGGGCTTAAATTTGATGGTCGTATGGTCGTATTTAGGCATTTTTGCTGTAAAATACAATCAATATTTTCAGAAGATTGTATCACATGAAAGGAGAGATTTTTGACAAATTGTCAAAATTTATATAGAATTATATATATAGGCAGGGTCAACCGTCAAATTTAAGCCCTAATGTAGATGCATTATAGAAAAAAGATTTTTTTGATTTTAATTGGTTGGAATATTTGTGGATTTGACTTGATTTTTGAATCAAGAAAAGATATGAATATCTAAGGTTTTACATTTTTAATAGACAAGAAAATAATAAAATTACCATCTGACATTCTGAAGGATGGTGCATTATGTCACGTTTCCATTTCTAGGTATGTAATAACAATTTCTTAACACATTGTGTATAGATGGATAGGGTTGAGTGGTTCACATTAGCAAGCAATTCGAGTGACTCGCATTCTCCATCAGGGTTGTTGCTACAACAATTGTCTCACAACTATCTCACAAAATGCACACTTGAATTTCATTGCTTACATAGTAGAACTAAGATAAAAACATTGCTTACATAGTAAAATTGAGAGAAAAATAGTGCTATCACAACAAAGAGATAAAAACATTACCTTTATTAAAAATTTCTATGTTCTTAAAGAGCACGGGGAAGTGTTGCACATCAAGTCTATGCTTCATTTCTACTCCACTCTCAATGATTCCATTGAATTCCATGAGAACGAGCAACCTCAATCTAGTTGCATTCATGTACGATGTTTGTATGTCATGGGCAGGTGATCCCACGGAGATGAACATTTCTTGTTTTAGCTTCTAACAAATTTAAAATACAAGCTTTGACATGCTTTTGAAATTTTTGAGCAAAGATAAAAAAGGAAACATAAAAATATCATGATTGGTACATACAAGCTTGTTGTGCTTTAATAGGGAAAGGACTATATGATGGGCTAGACTAGATTGTATAGTGTGTGACTAAATCAAGTTGAGTTCTTCTAGAATTAGAATGCTTTGTTTTCATGTAAGATGTTTTTTTAACTCTTGGTCCTTAGTTGTTAAGGCAATGAATATATAGTTTTCTAAAAGCATCTATTTTTTGAGTTGCACTTTGCATTGCGCCTATAAATAAATTAGTGGTTTGGATCTTGATTCCTTAGTAGTAACAATTTAGGATGTCAAAGGTTGATATTTATCCATAAAACATGTTGGTTGTTATAGGTATGCACATTTGCATTAGTCATCTACCCTATTCACAGTTATGGTTTAATTTTTTATTTGTGGTGCTTTTGTTGATTATTGGTGGAAGACTCTTAGTCCCCATTCACATCTAGTGCAAAATTTGAAATGCAGTGTAGTAGTACTATATCCTTTAGAATTACAAATTGAAGGCACCATCCTTTAAAGTAAATCCATTTTGCTCCATTTAAGTGCCCTTTACAAGATTCTTTATAACATTAGGTGTTTTGGGTTACTAAATAATGATGATTGACTTGAAATGATATAGCTAGTAAGCATCAGGATTAGATGGAACTATTAGTTGCATTGATATTAAAACATGACCTCCAATGCTCCTGATGGACCTCAATTCTGATGGATAGAGTGCAATTCATCCACATGCCTTTGGATTTCTTGTTTGGCTATGAACTTTCAACCTATGCTAATCATTTTGATAATATTTATTTTTCCTAACCATTCTATGTAGGGACTAGCAACACATTGATTAAGCTTTTTGGGGATTTCACTTGTTATTTCTAAGTTCTTCCTAAAAAAATAGAACGTATTGGGAATGTTTCTTAATTTTCTATATGAAAATGTTTGCTAGCTTTATATACACTTGTAAACAAAAGTTTATTTCTTAAAAAATTATAGATTTTGCAATATTTGTTGAGATTAGGTATTGTCCACCTTGCAATGTCCCATGATCTTATTGTAAAAATGTATTATTTTTATGTGCCCACTTGGATTAGGCAACCCACTTTGTAATTTGTACTTGACAAGTTGTAAGGAGCACTTAGTGTCATGCAAGTTTCTTGATGCGACTTTGACACTTGTAAGGTGTGAAGAGATGTCACTTTGGGTAAAGTGCATGAATAGAGGGAATTAGATGTGGACTATCATATCAAGGAAGTTCTTTGGTTAAGGCATGATGTCATCTTGGGAAGAGGTGGATTCATCTAAGATATTGTGCTAATTTGGGCCCCAAATTTTCCCATGGCTTTAGCACATGGTTTTGTGAACTATTTGTGGTTTATTATTTTGGATTGCCTATTTACTAGATGCATGCATCAGTGGTTTGAGTGTAGCTAAATAGTCTTTGTTAGGGTTATGCTACCAAATTTTTGCCATTGTTTATCCTCTTATTGCCTACAATTGTGACATTGTAGTATGGCCATAGATGTTTGGTGGGGATGCTGCTGGAGTGTTCACATGGTGGAGGTGTAGCTATTAGAGGCATGTTTTGTGGGTAGATGAATTCCGTGTAGCTGGGTGTTTGTAGACTTCTCTCCATGTACTTTTGATAAAGCAATGTAATTATGTGAATGCATTGTAAAAGTTTTATTAATTAACAATACATTGAGTGTGCTTTGGAGGCTAGGCTCTTCTAACAAGGGTTTACTATGATATATCTTGTGTCGTGTATTTTTCTCTACTATTTAGTGTGAATGGAAAAATGGATAAAAGGTAAATATGAAGATACTGACAACAAACTCAATACCTTTACCTTCAAACCAAGTCCTCAACACACGATAGAACAGAGTAGATGCACCCTAATCTACTAGCTATGTTGTAGATGATAAAAAGATGGATAATGATATGTTGATTGCTCATGATTTTTGCAGCATAACGATAGATAGGAGATAATGGATATGGAGATCTAGAGTGATTTTGACAGCATAATGTTGTATGAAGACGGATGCCTCTTGAATGGCTTGGTTGAGGCTTCATTTATAGGAGATGAGGGATAAGGATTGATGGCTAAGATTGAAAGGTCAATTGTGTGATGTGGACGACTAAGATTAAAAGGTCATTTAAGAAAAGGCCCCCTTCATTTAATAAAAAGTAGTGGTGTGACAAGTGTGAGGATAAGAATAGAGGTAACCTAATTTAAACAATAAAATTATTTAAATTAGTTGGTAGTGTGACAAGACTTTTAATGAAGGTGGTAGTGTGACACATAATTCAAATAAAAAATTACTTAAATTATGAGAGAGGGACGTGTTGTAATGAGAATAAAGGTGAGGGCTAATTTAAATAAATATTTATTATATTTAAATTGGATGATGGAGGAATTAATTAATTAAATATAATTTATTTAATTAATTGGCTAGTTGGATAAATGGGATTACAATGGGATTAGGATGGGAATTAGTTAAATAAATATGATTTATTTAACTAATTAGGTAATGAAAGGGGTATGTGAGAGTCCTAGGACAAAATGTCATAAGATTTCTCAAGTAATGTATCAACAAGGTGATGTTGTAAGATATGGACAATTTTAGGTGTCTACATTTAGCTTTAGATTTGTTTCCTTTTTTTGTTTCTCTCATGGGATTAATGTAGGAACTACAAGCTTCCTTTCACTAGTATTAGAGCACTGTTTTGAGTTCTTGATACTAGTGATGTTACAAGAATCGTTTCTTTCATTTGATATTAGAGCCATGGTTTTGGCTATAGGAGGGTTGTCTCCTTGTGATATTAATCACTGGTCAAGAGTAGAGTCCTTGCATAAGTGATCTTTCTTTTCAAGCACAAAGAATGGAAATGCAACAATATGGAGATCAAGACTCTAGGTTTGGAGGATTTAGTTGCATGTTGGTGCATGTTGTGGAGTTGGTCATGCAGTGACCTGAAAGCTCCTATAATAGCTCCTTGGTGTTTTCTACATAGGTTGTGAAGTTGGTCATGCATTGACCTAGAGATCCTAGATACCCCTAGATGCATGGTGTGGATTCATGTTTTTGTATTTACAAGTTGCAGATCTATGATAACCCTTCATTTGGAACATGAATCTTGGTTTTTAAGATTTTTGGGCGTTTCAAACGTGTCAATAGATTTAGATTTCCATGTATGGGTTTTGTAAATTTTTTACCTGAAAAATCTATGGCGTTGTAGATATGTGGAAGATTATTTTTCAAAAGGTTTTTTGGATGGAGACAATTTCAGATCTACTACGATTCTTGTTGGGCTCCTGAATGAGTGCATGTTCCAAGTTGTAGATTTTTTGGCATATTGGATTTGAGGGTATTTTAGTTCTAATGTTTATTCCATGTGAAGAATTTTCATGTTTCTCAAGAGATGCCTCAATTTGTCATTGTCTCGATATATTTGAGGGCATGGAGTTTGGAATTTTCTCTTTCAAAGAAAGGAGGCCCGAAGTAATCTTGGGAAGGACTCAAGTTATCACCCCCACAATGTTTTGGGCAAGGAGAAAGTTTTTCTTAAAGGTTGTCTCAATCCATTGACCCCATGGAGGGAGGAGAGTCAAAGTTGGTGCTAAAGTTTTGCCTCAGCTATCACTAACACAACACGTTAGCTATCACTAACACAACACGTTGGAGGGTAGGGACTCTATATTATATGGACAAAGGAGAGGAGATATCACTATGGTGAGATCTCTTAGAGTGTCTTGGATTGAAATTTTGGATTCCTTAAAAAAATATGTAATTTTAAAAAATGGCCCCTAATTTTGAGTCTATATGAGAAATTTATGGCTCCTGAAAGTTTTAGTGTGAGATGCCTATGCCATCTATCACCTAAATGACACTTTTAGGGAAGGAGATACCCCTACATGTCACCATGGTGACATCTAGATTCCAAGGGAGACCCTAAATCATCTTCATGATGATATCTCATGGTTCTAGGAAGGTGAGACATGGAGTTGTCACCCCAATGACATCTAAAGTGACTTGGATGGGAATTTTCAAGGTTTTACCACAACCTTTTCCTCAAGTTTCTTGGAAGAAAATTCTAAGTTTTTGCACAGTAAGAGTTTAATGAATGTACCATGGGGGATAGAGGATATGAACCATTCTTCCATGGAAGTTCTATAACACTTTTAGTGTGAGTTTTGGCAATGACAATGGTTGAGAAAACTTCTGAGCCATCACCACCATGACATCTTATTGTATGTTCTTAGATTTTTGAGGGCATGAATCATTCTACCATGGAAGCTCTAGATCACTTTGTAGTGGGAGTTTTGACAATGGTAATGGTTGAATGTGTATCTTTCAGTCAAAGATAAATGGTCTTTAGGGTTTTTTGAGGATGTAGACTATTCTAGGATGTTATGCTCCAGATCACAGTTTAGTAGGAGCTTTGTGTAAGGACATAGTCATTGTGGTAGTTTGTCTTCTTGATTTTGAGATGGTGGTTTTTAATTTTCCTTTTGGGAGCTCTTGTGAAGTAATTTTTGTTTAGAGTTCTTTGATTGTGTTTAAGGCCATGAGTGATCTTTATACTTAAGGAGATGTATATCATGGTGCCATGGAAGCTTTGGAACACTTTTAGTGTTAGCTTTGGCAGTTATGTTTTATGATGCCATGGGAAGGTCTTGTATTATGTGGTGTTAATGTAGTGAGAGTTTTCACATGATATGGGTGCAAGTCATAACATCATGAGAATGTCTTAGATTCTATAGGGATTGTGTAGTGAGAGTTTTGGTGGTGATTTGTGCTGGGTGAGGTTAGAGATCTCTTGGGTGTGAATCATGACTTCATGAGAAGCTCTCAGATTACTCCAAGTGTACCATGTCGTATGATCTTGGCAGCAACCAAGATTGGGATAAAAAAGTTTAAAGTTATTATGCATGAAGAACCAGAGCTCTCTTTTGCTAGTTGTCTAGTGCATAGGAAAGGCCACACATTTATCATAGGCCATTTCAATCATATTAAAATCTTTTACAAAACCCAAGTGGTGGTAGACATTGATTTGGCAATCTATCTCCAAATCTCTACAACATCATTCAAAGCATAAACATTAATAAATCTAAAGGAATGATTATTAATGTTGAAAAGATCCCATAATTATTGGTTGGTGGGGTCACATCCTTGGTCAACTAAGTGTTGATGCCACATAGGAGAGAAAAAGGTGACAACACCACCTAACCTGCTTCATGGTTACTACACAAGAAATGACTAGAAGGGCAAATAACATGAAAAGTTGTAGAAAGAAAGAAATTAGAAATTTTAACCTCTGTAAACAAAGTTCATTTCGAGACCTAGAAATTGTAGTCGAGCATCACGAATGAAGTACTTCCTTAGGAGGTCCATTAGACCTCAAACATTCTAGGGGACAATTCATAAACGAGTGTCGAGAGACATCTCCTTGTTGTCCATCTCATCAAGAGGGGAATAACTGCTTTGCAGAGTAGCTTCACTTGAATCAAAACTTCCTATTTGGAAGTTGAGCTGGATTGGTTGCCATCTCTTTGGCACAAACTCTCCCTCATCTAATTGCCCTGGTGAGCTATGGGACCACTATTACACAACTAGAGGAGGGGAAGCATGTCAGACAGTGGTGGCTGGCAGTTTAGATAACAAATATGATGTGAGCGAAGTTATTACAAATTTTGCCTCACCAAAAGTCTCCCTAGGAGAGAAGAGTTTAGATTTCCTTGAATGTAGAGGTTTTGAAACATTCTTCGAAGCCTGACCCCTAGAGCTTGAAGAAGGCTTAGGGATAGGATTATTATTACTAGATCTCTTAGGTTTGTGACTAACCATTATAAACCATCCTTCCTTTTTTTTGGAGAAGGTGACAAATCAGAAGTGGGTTGTGTGGAAGGTTTTGGATGAGGTGAAGCCAAAGGGTAGTCCCTAATCTTGTGTTTAGAGGATTGACATCAATAATAGGTATTCAATGAATTCAAATAGAGAACACATTGAGTGCATCTCATTTGATCAATATGGATATTGACAAATTCTTTTAGGTTATAGATAAATCCACCCCAACACAGACCCACCACTGAGGACAAGCCAAATAGAATTGTTTAGGTTCAACACAAACCATAGAGCCTAAAGAAGAGGCTATTTGGCTCAGAAAATTCCAGCATGGCAAGGGCAATCCAAGGAACTCAACCTAAATGGGGACCCTAAGAGACTTTTCATTAGAGATGACAAAGTGTCAAGTCTAGGGTTTGAAAACTAACAAAGAGGAATGGACAAGTCAAGGGCCACGACTGAGAATAGCTTCAACACGATTGATTTTAGCAAAATGAAAAAAAAAAAAAAAACCTTTAGTAAGGTTTTGCATGGCTTTCATGGGAATCCCATGTGGGACCCAAACCTATTGACCTTATCTTTGAGCATGCTTTCAAGGGGGACCCTACCCACAAAATACCCTATCAAAGTAAAATTTTCTAACCAATGGCATGCATTACTAAATTCAAGGATCAGAACAACAACATTTGAGGGCGTTTCAAGGGATGTATCTCCTAAACACCTTGGGAACAAACTTCCTAGGTCGTTTGAGCAGGGGTGCCAATATTTATCATCATTGAGCCTTCAACTCGAGCAACAACTATGGAGGAATGAAATGTCAAGACCATTTAAAAAGACCAAAAATCGCTCACAAGCATGACAACTTAAGAAATGCTGCAATAAATACAGAAAAAAGCAACAAACCCTTGCTTGCTGAAATAGTATGACATGAATACAAACAAAGCCAAGAAACCCTTCCTCTCATTCTCTCTACATAAAAAATAAATTAAAAAAAAACAACAAACAGCTTTTGTCATTTCTCTAAACTATAATTAGAATTTAGCGACACTCCATTTAATTAGTAGGAAGTGGGCACATGGGCCTTTATACATTATTTTCAAAAGTTTTGTGACTTGACAATTAATGCCGGTGGCAATGTGCAGGTTACCAACAATATTCATTGAAGTGAATTGAGGATGATTATGTGCAAGGTATTCTTTGCCGAATATGTACATTACTAGATTTTGGTTGGCCCATCTACTTTTACCGTGTTTGTCAAGTTATCGTGGAGAAAAACACTTGACATGACTTGTGAACAAACAAACTTGCCTTCTCCATTGTTTTGTCTGTCGTGAGTGATGATTATTCTTAGTTCTTGTTCCACCGGGCGGTGCATTTGCGCCCTCTCACCGACCTCTTTGTAGTCTTTGTTTTATATGCTTACAATCAAATTAGATTTCAATGTTCGCTTTGTCTTTTCCATGACTTAATAAGAAAGGTGTAAAAGTTAAGACTTGCTTTTCTTCTTCCTTAATATCTCCGTGATATATGGTGGTTTTGTTTCAGAAGTTGGATCATATATAAAATTGTCAAGACTTGCTATCCTTCATTCTCTTAAGATAAGAGGTAAAGTGGTATGGGTTCAACAACATTTCGATTGTTAAACCAAATTATAGTTAATGATAGTGGGCCAACTAATTCAAGTATTAAGATAGTTCTTCAAGCAATGTTAGTTTATTGAAATTTATGGTTATTTGTGCACCTTAGTCCATTGAGAAGCAACTAGATAAAATCCAAACGTGAAGTGAAGGAAATGTGTATCTTTCAAATTGGGGTAAGGATACTTTTCCTTAGTCAGATGGTGGGATAGAATTAAGATTTCAATTTCTCACTAGTATATCATTACTAGGCAAACTTCTATATTAATGGTTTTGAGATTGTTATTGATCTAGGAGGATATGTGGCTTTAATTGTTTCATGATGTGATGACATACTTGGTGGAATACATTCTCTTCCTAATAGTTTTATGACCTTTCCTATAATACATTCTCTTCATTCATGTTACACAACTTTGATTGTGTAAGTGATGTTCTGTGCAACTATTATGTACTATTTCTAGAAAATGAAAAAATAGAGGATACAAATCAATTAAAAAAGAGTGGTTGTATCTATTGTAACTTCCAAGATGTCCCTTTGTTTTTATACTTGTGTATTAGTTTAATAAGGCTATTCTTTCCTTAATCACTTAACATAACATGGAGAGACATCATGTACATAACTTTTGCATTATACAATCTTGCAATTTATAGTTCTAGCACACGGTTTCTTCTAGTTCTTGAATCCCTCTTGTCGAATAAAACTCTTAAGTAAATTTTTTATTCAATCAATTTTGTATTTTCTTCTATTCATAAAGGATTTAAGTTTATTTAAGTGTGTTTTCCCATAGACACACCACAACTTCAAATCACTAGTATTAGAGCAATTTTCCTTCATATAATGTACTAGTGACACTAATTTGTCATCTATGTTCTCTTCATTTTGCATTCCCACTCATGCGAGGTTTGCATAGAAGAAACTTGATCTAAAAACTTATGACCCTTTGTCATATCTTTGTTCATGATCATGGAAGACAATGGAAAAATCTTCACTGGAGATGTCAACTTCAAAAATATTTTAGAAGATGGTAGAGAATGCTTTACAACAATATAGGGTTGATTTAGAGCAACATTATACAAGAGAAAAAATATAGATCACTATCACTTCGCTCAACGTTGTAGTATCATTAATCTTCTTCAAACATGTTGACCTCGATAACAAATAGATTGGTTGTATATATCTCTATTTTTTAAGGTAAATGTATGCCCCCAAATGTTAGACAAGTAATATACAATAATAATTGATTTTGAGATGTAAATATTAATAGATCACTTATTTTGTTGATTATGCAAGGCGATCTAATTTGATGATTTAGTATATGCTTTTTAATAATTAATCTTATTCATTTTGTAGAACACTAGCATTAAGAGTAATTATGTGACAATTGCATAATTGTGAATTTATTATTTTTATTTTTGATTAAGAATATGCTCATGGGATGTTTATAAGAATTATGTCTTTCAATGATTTTATTATAAAATGTGTTCATTTAGATATATTGATATGATACTACTAATTTTTTATATGTTTATCATGTTTGCAAGGTTTGCATGGAAGGGCAAAGACTATCCTAAATCAATAAGGTTATAAAACAAACTACAAATAGTATATCCTTAATTATTTAATAACCATCAACAAGTGGGTCCCTTGAACAATTAAATGATCTTTGTCTTGATATATATATATATATATCCTTTGTGCAAGACAATAGTGATGTAACATTATGTGTATATATTATGACAAAAAGGGAGAATATCAATCTATGATTGTGGTATTTAACTTATTAGTTATCTTGTGTAATTCATGTATGAGTAATTATCATGCATGGTCAATTAGTATTTCAAATTCTTGGTCAACATCTATGGTTGATGATTTATATCCCTATAACTAGTCATTTATTTCCCTTTAGTGAACTACATGTATTGATTTAGTAATTGGATGACCATGAATGAGTATGGGCATTGCTACTAGTCATGGAATTATTGGATTGTTTTTTATAATATACGTGGCAAAACCAAGGTACCGAACCCATTACAAAGTAGCCCTAAGGGCACACCAGAGAGTTAACAGAAAGAAAGCATCACATCAAAAAGAGCCAAGAATAGCAAAAAAAATAGAAACAACAGTTCACCAACAGATAGACAACAAACAAAACAATAAAAAAACACACAGAAGCCCCCCGAGCTAGTTGAAGAGTTGATCCCAATCCTCGGTAGGGAATTGGTACATATCCTTGTACTCCTTCAACTCTTTGTCCTTCATGCCATGCCTGACGAGCTCTATGTCTTGCAGGACAACCAGGGTTATCACAGACCTGTGCATCACTTTGGAGGTGAACCTAGCCAAGATCATGAATTTTTTCTCCAATTTTGTCATTCTGCTCTTGATGTCCTCAGTCTCTTTGCCTTTTATGGTATTCTTTTTGCCTTTGTTTCTTTTACTAGTGTCCTGTTTCATTTCCTCAAAGTTATCCGTCTCTGACCCCTGAACATTTAGTTCAGGGAAATTACTCGGGCCTTTATCCATAGTCTCCAGGACCACAATCTCCTCTTGGTTAATATTCTTGCCCTCACCTTCTTGGTTCTCCTCACAACCTTCCGACTCTGCAGAATTCACTTTTTCCTTGCGCACATGGGTAGGTTTAGCAGCCAGTTTGGTCGACCTTCTAGTATACGAAACCCTAGACTTACATTGAGGTAAGACATACTCCTCATCTTTCTTTTCTTCACTACCATCCCCACCTTCCACAAAACCCTCAGCTTCAATCTCCAGGTTATGAATTTCCATCTTGGGTTTATCCTTGGTATTCATAGAGAGGCTACCCCTATTCTTCCCTCCTTGGACTTCTTTAGGGGAGTGTCACCCTTAGAGTCATCCACAACAAGATTTCTTGTGGTGTGTTTAGGGCTGGCTGCCTTAGGATTAATCTTTTCAACATTTTGAGTCTTGGGTCTATTTAGCACAAAGGGTTTCTTTTTAGCAAACGAAGCCTTAACATATTTGTGGGAGTGGGTGTATTTTTCAGGGGTAATTTCTATGATAATTACAGGGTTGCTCTGTATAGGTTTCAGCTTAGGCTTGGGAGACTCAGAGGAGTTATCCACCTGGGTAGCGGTGATAGCCTTGGGGGGACAGAGGGCTAAATGAAACTTGTACAGTCTGTAGATGAGCCCCTGGTGGAGTGGAATGGGGGTTTCTCAGGGTTAAGTTTGTGTTGATCAATGGCCGCCTCCACAAAGGCTTCGAGAGAAGATATCAGGTAAAACAAAAAGCTTATGAATTTGCTACGTCTAAAATGATTCAACAAAACAAAATGGTAGTGGAAGAAATGGCGAAACCTACCTTCAAGAGTGAAGTACTTGATGATCATATGGTAGATGTCATCCCAAGGTTTAGGAAGCTATTCTCTGTCAAACCCACCTTGCAGGCTGTGCAACACTTCACCTTTTTTTAAGAACAAGGTCATTCCATCTAGGTCTGAGACTTTACTAGTCTTCTTGTGCTTCACACTGTCAGTGGGCATATTCGTAGCCATTCCTATGACTTCTCCAGACACTTCAAAGCCCACTCCACCAACACGAACATGCCTATCTACCCAAGACTGAGTAAACTATAGGGATAGGTTCTTGTCGTGCCCTTGAAGGCACCCCAAATACGACGTCACCCCACCCTCCTAGCAGATATGCTAGAGGGCTTCATTTCTTCTGAATTCCTCGCAAGACTCTGGCTCAGTGCAAGTTCTATCCCCTCCATTTTCAGTAAGCCACTATACTTGGAATTATTGGATTGTTATTTGTCTTGATTCTTAATGAATTGCAAGATTGCTCTTGAAATTTTGATTATAAGACATTAACTTCTTGTCTTATCAAGAGAATTTAGGGAATGTTTGGTTTATATTTGACCTTGTATAAGTCATGGATAGAACCATAATGTTGTGTCCCACTAGTGGGCCAACAAGGGAAAATATGAATGAAAATCCATTTAAAATCCATTAGGGCTCAATCAAATCCCCTTTAGTCAAACCCCATCAGCAGATATGTGGTGTCACATTATGGGGGAGGGGGTTCAAATGATCGTAGGGGCTTCAATCGAACCCCATTTGATTGACCCCCATCTCATTAGGTTAGATTAAATCCTCTATATATAGGATCCAACAACACTATTTCACACTTTTGTAGAAAGCTTTGTTTAAGTGACTTCAATCGAATATGCTCTTCCTGATGCACCAACCACCTCCAATCAACTTCGTAATTGCCTCCTTATTGGTTATTTTCTATTCTTTTCTTATTTTTAATTTTTTTAAACGTTTTTGTAATTTATACAAGAATTTTAATTAAAAATTTTCCTGTTAATTTGATTTTTTTGTTATTCATACTTTTGCAATTTAACAAATTATTAAATTTATAAAATTGTAATTATAAAATAGTTTAAAAAATTAACTATAAATTAAAATAATTTATAAATTAATTTAAAAAATTAATTATAGATTTATAATTATAAATATAAATTTAAAAATTAAAATAAAAAATCATGTGGAGGCACATCAAAAATATTAACCTTTGATCCTCTTGGTTTGCATAATAATGATTAATCAAGGTTCCATTTACTAGCTTGTACATGATTCACTTCGCACATAAGTTAATTACTTAGCCTTTTGGCAGTGATGGTTTGGTATGGGTTATCATCTGGATTTGAAATTTATTCTAAGAATTAGTTCTTCTATGTTCTTGTGTGGCTTCAGTGAGAATCTAGCTCGTGCCCTTGTTCCTAGGACGATGTCTTCTTTACAAAAAGGTAAGGAAAAAACTAGCTCACAAAAGTCATGAGTGGGTGGATAAAGGATGTTGAAAGATTTCACAACATACATTGAGCAAGAAATTGCTAGCTGTAACATCAAAGCATGGGTCATCTAGATATGGTAGTTGCCAAAGAAGATGAATGGCACTCCCTATGTTGGGACTAGGGTGGCCATGACCAACTTTCTCCTTGACCTTGGTTAGTCTCTTGGGTGCTGAAACATATTTGATAATGCCTAGTCTATTAGTTATGTGGCAATGTTATCCTTGGTTGCAGGTACTTATCTTCTCCGTGATGATATTGAGGATGTCATGAAGCAAGATAATTTTTTTTTACTATTATTTGGAGCACTTTCATTTCCTTAAGGCAAATAAAAATATAATTCATAAAGGATAGAAGAAATTTCTAGGGCCATGAAAGTCGAATGTCTCTCGATTTCTCCTTGACCTTGGTTAGTCTCTTGGGTGCTGAAACATTTTTGATAATGCCTAGTCTCTCAGTTATTTGGCAATGTTATCCTTGGTTGCAGGTACTTATCTTCTCCGTGATGATATTGAGGATGTCATGAAGCAAGATAATTTTTTTTACTATTATTTGGAGCACTTTCATTTCCTTAAGGCAAATAAAAATATAATTCATAAAGGATAGAAGAAATTTCTAGGGTCGTGAAAGTCGAATGTCTCTCGATGCCCCATTGCTATGAGGAGGTGGGAGAGGAAGATCTAGTGGAGATCCCTCCTCCCGTAAAGTTTGTGAAATTTAAAAGGTGTGGAGGGGATATGTTGGGGTCTAGGTAATTTTCCCCAACCCCCTTAAATACTCTAGACAAAAGTAGGGAAATGAATGATAGTTTTGGTCTCTTCTAATCTACATCATGTCTATTTGTAAACACTTTTTGTGGGTTGTAGTGATGTGTATATCTCCAGTGGACATAACCTGGCAATGGGTAATATAATAGATATATGTGCTTATTTATGATATGTTAATTCTCTATAGTATTAATTTTTATCAATTATCATCTTGAGTGATGGGTCTAAAAATCTCATTGGAGCTCTTCAGTTTGGACAAGCTTTCTAGTCATGTTCTCATATGATAATATGGAGATGGATATTTTTTTTAGTTTTTATTTTAGAATGGATTTGGTGAGCTCCTCACTACTAGAATCTAAGTGGAAATGCTCTTTTTTTGTGGCTCATGGGTGCCTAACCTAGGTCTATAAGCAAATGAATAAATTTGTTTAGTTTAAAATTAATTCTAAAAATAACTATAGATTTATAAATTGGAAAATAAAAATTAGATATAAATTTACAAAATTGAAATAATTAATTTATAAAATTGAAATAAAAAAGTAAAAATTTAAATTATAAATTTTATTTCAAATTTTAAATTAAAATTAATTATAAAGAAATAATTAAAATTATTTAATTTAAAGTTAATTTACAATTAAATTATAATTTAAAATTAGTTTATAGTTTTCTCTTGGTTGGTGAAAGGTGGTCATGGGACCATGCCCTTTGTATTATAAAGTATAGAAAATTTACAAATGTCACTCCTTAATAGGATGTCAATCTTGCTCGTATCTTGGTGGCAATTGATATCTCTAACAATCTTTTGATGGATATTCTCCTACATGTGGAGGATTGACTTTGGGTCTAGCTACTTGATTATGAAGGTCTTCCTTTCTACTATCATCTCTACTTTTCTACTGGTCACATGGCTTTGGATTATCCTTGTTCCTCTCACAAGGCTATTGATGTGACATCTTGGTGGCAAGATACTCTTCCACACCATCTTACCATTGAATCACCTCTCCTTGATGATAGATCTCACTTCATTTCTTGAGTTTTCCTTCAGAGTTGATGGTGCCTTCTCACCTCGAGTCATTATTGAATGCTTCAAAGCTTGTGGTCATTCTTTCTATGCTTATTGTGGTTGCTCTCTCTTGTCTATATTAGGTTGCTAGCTTCTGATTTACTACCTTCAATTGCCATAGTGGTTCTTGTGGAGGATGCCTCTCTTCGAGTCTCCTTTCCCTCTCATAGGGAGCCTCCTGCTTAGATGTAGGTTTTATACTCTCCTCCTTTGTGCCTTGTGGATGAGAGTGCCAATGATTCATGGACAGTTGTGCAAAAGAGGAGGAAAGGTCCTCCAAAATCTATATTGATCCCCCAATACTTGCTTTCTCAATCTTAGGTGTGGGGTTGAAAGGATCTAGACTTGGATTGGAGACTATCTAATCATGTTTCCCCTGTTCTCTTTGAAGATGATTGTTTGCTAATGTAAGGTAGTTTTTGTGTTGCTCAACCTTTGTGTTTGTTCTATGTTGTTGTTTGGGATTTATTCACCTATTCATCTTGCATTGTAAGAAAGGGTTAGGACCCTTTCAAAATCCCTACCTTTAACACTTATTTAAAAGAATAGGAGGGAAATATTAACAAAATAGCTATGTTTATTTTTTAATTACATTAAGAAGAATAAATACTTTTCTTTAACTACAAAAAACCAAACTTTACATATAGTAAAATATTACCGTGTAGGCCAAAGGTGACAAAATGTTGGCCTTACTATGACTATCAATATTCACCACCTAAGGTAGGATCAAATCCATCTTCCTCATCTTCCTCTAAAATTAAAAATGGCTAATTGATGGTAGAGGTGGGAGTGATACTCAGCACATTTTAGGAAATTGATGCTTGGCCCCATTCTTTGTCTACGCATAGCCCCAAGAAGACCTTCAACAGGAATAATGAAAGATGCCCATGGGCAAAATCTCATGAAGAACCTCAATAAGCATAATGAAAGGCGTCCATGGGCCATAGACGACCTTGATGTTGATATGCCATGATTCATTATTTAGGGGAACCCCTAGACCCAGTACCATTTGTTCTCGCACCTATTCTAGTTCTTGACACCATTGTGATTTGGTTAGTGCCATGACAATTGTTTTGACCACATTATTTGACTCTGTCAAGTCTAGAAGCACCTAAATGAACATGGAAGCTCCACATCTATATTAACTCTGTATCTATGGTCTACAACTAGAAAATCTTCTTGTAGAGCCACCTTGATTACATGCAACATGATCATGGGTTTTGTGTTGAAGAATTTATTTAAGCATGAGTCTATTATTCCTCCTAGAAATGTATCTTGTCTTTTTTTATATTAGCCACACAGAGGTATCCATTGCTCTGTGAAGATCCATAGTAATCTACAAATCTATAGGGATTAAAATGAGAAACTAAAATAGTGGAAGGTTCTTATACCCTTGTCTTATTCTTGAATAATGACTCTAATCACATTTGGTACTTTTAGAGCCAAGTTGCAGTAATTTTCACATGCTTGAAGTGGATGCCATCATAAATGGGAGTTTCCCTTCTATTTTAGTTGTGTGGGAGTATCAACTGATTCTCTATTAAATTATGATCAATAGCGTGCACTCTATCCAATCATTCATTAATATGAATATACATTAAAAACATGGAATTAAATGATTCCCATGTCCTAATTTTGTTTTAGATTAAATAATCTTCCTTCTTATCAATGGCATAATTTGCTAGGAAATCATCTTCTCTATTAATTTCCCTAAAGATGTGCCACACAATGAATGTTTCTAATGAATCCAATATCATCCATAATTTTACAATATATTGTTAATCTTCCAATTTGGTGAGCCTTGTTTGTGGATGGCATTGGTAATGACCATAAAATCTCCTTATATCTACACATTAAAGGCTCCATAAATTTAATATACCTAGAGGTCGAGAAGGAATGCCTATGCTTCTGCTTTGTTGTTAAAGCTATTTTTACTTTCTTTGATGTTGCACTGATGAGCTTTCATAAGGGATCTCAAACTCAACAACCCACCCATGATTTATGAGGGTCACCTATAGCTACCCTGTTGAAATTCATCTTCATCCATCTCAAAGGAGGTGGGGACCAACTTATTCCTTTTCATGGATTTAATTTAGAATTAACTTTGGAAAACCCGTGAATGGAGGAAATTAATTTTATAGTTTAAACTAATTATAAATTATAATTTAAAATTTAATCAAAATTTAAAATTTATAATTAATTCAAATTATAAATTTAATTTTAGATTATAGTCTAATTTTAAATAAAATTAGTTACAATTTTTAAATTTAAAATTTATAATTAATTCAAATTATAAATTAATTAAAAAGTTTAAAATATGATTTTACTTATTACATATTTATAAATTATAATTGAGCAGAGAAATGTGTTTGATGTGTCACAGTCTCTCAATATCATCTCTTTATTGTCCATGGTAGTAGGTTCCTTTATGTTGCATAAGGATGTTGAGGAAATTAAGGAGAAAATGACGTGTAGTTGGATTGCTTGACTAAGCATCTACATACAATAATGTGAAATCAAGGTACATTACTTTGGTGCTTAAAGATTTTAGGTAATTCTTTTCATATCAAGTTTTCTGGTGATCTCAAAATTAAGGAGGTGGTATGTTGCAATTGTTGAAATTAAGGAACACTTAGAGGGGGGGGGTGAATCAGTGTTCTGCAAAACTTATTATTATGTTCCTTTATTAATTTACCACATACATTCAAGAGAAAGAATAATGAACTTAAGAACATCAACAACAAGATCATCACACATGAACACCAAGATTTTTACGTAGAAACCCGGTTAAGGGAAAAACCATGGTGGGGGTTAACCCACAAAATTTTAACTCTGTTAAAAGTATTACAAATGGGAAGGCATATACCTTCGGGCACACTGCTCAAAACTCATTGCTCAAAGGAGGTTCACTGCCTACAAGATCAATTACAAAGAGTTTGCTGGAATACTTGAAGTGAAGAATAGCATCTAAGAATGTAAGATTACAGTTCTGGTTAGGCTCAATATACTGACTTCCCACACTTCATCTCTCACTGCCTTGTTTCACTGTTCTGCCATGATCCGGAGCTTAGATCTCTTTGCTTTGCACTTGATACTGCCACACTTCGCACCTATCACATCATATTCACACATCCATACCTCAAAATGCTTGAACCCATCGATCATATATATCTGCAACATGAAATTTCATCAACTACAATCGGCCTCAAGAAAACTTAGAAACTTTTTCAAGATCAATGTTCTGTCAGCTAAATCCATGCACAAACATCAATGCGGACCAAAACCTATGTATTCAAGTCACCACACATGTCGGTCATTACTACTGGATCTCATAAATTACTCAACCAACCACTTCTCTTAATCCGCACAAAGATCAAACACCAAGTCGTCCTGTTCTTCACCGGATTGAACTGTCTAACCAAAACTTGATACTCATATGCTTGTAACTTTCAATCCCTTCATCACTGGAGGCTAAAACTTTGGATTTAGGTATCCCTGACATCCCTTAACATTCCCTCAGATTTGCAACACAATATGATTACTTGTGAAGAAATTACAGACCAAAATGCTGAACCCTGTCATATGCTCTGTTCCTGTCTATCCGGACTTAGACAAATTTGTAATCTGACTTCCGTTATGATCAAATGATACAATGTGGATGTGTAAGATAGATTTAGTTACCATTAATAACAACACCTGACATGCTTAGCCGTGTCTCTTGCCAACAATCTCCCCCTTTGGCATTGATGGCAACACTTAGTGAAAAATGACTAAGTGTTAGAACAACTCCCCCTTACTACGTACACTTGTGATTTCCAATGCTCCCCCTTAGATGAATTCCTCTTTTTTCACTGCTTTCCACTCCCCCTTTGACATCAATGGCAAAGGCTGAGATCCGCATACCAAAATTCACGTAAAAAATCTATGTACATGGGCACATATATACAAACAATCCTTATGTCTTGTCTACATGAACTTACACACATCACCAAAAATGTTTTTCAATAGTGCCAATTCACTGTCCCAATGTTTCTTCATGCTATCCAAAACTAAAATATGATCACTGAATACAAATGCCTGTGACTCTGCCTTCTGTAGATCAGTGGAATCACTTGTCAAAGCAGAAGCTTGAGCTTCTGTCAATGCATTGAACATTGTTTCTAACTTAGGGGAAATCAATCCCCAGAGTTCACACATCCTTGCCACAATGTTTTCTTTTTCTTTCACCAATTTATTTATTTCATCAATCAAGCTAATTACTTGACATTCTTGACTCATCACAGATAGTGTCAAAGGATCAAAGGATTGAGATACATTTGACAATTTTTGCTCATACTCCTTTATTTTCTTCTCAATATCCTCTACAACTTTTGGCCAAGATAAACAAAATTTGTACACATCTCCTCCTTTAGTGAGGGTATTTTGAATACTCTTTACACTAGTATCCAACACAATTCTATCATTGTCAATCATTCCTTTCAGTTCACTAAATCTTTTATCATTAAATTCATTCCGGACTTTGACTTTTGCTGACTTTTCAAAAGACTCAAAGTGAGTACTTACAGAATTTATTAAGTGCTTAAGCTAACTAGAAGGAGAATTAGATGAAGCCTTCTGAAAAGTTGGCATAATCTTTTCCAAAATGCCAGAAGCAAGACCAAGCAACTCACTATCCTCAATGTGAGATTTTAGGATCTCCTCTCTTGCCTTTGCTTGTGCAAATGATGCTAACTTCAACTTTTGAAAGGGGAAAGAGTATCCAAATTGATAGGCCCTTGAATTAGATCTAGTTCATCAAATTCAAGCTTATCTTTCTCAAGAAATTTCTTCACTGCATCTGCAGTGTCTCTTGCCATGCATGCAGTTCCATCTTTCTTCTCCTGAGATTCACAATTTAGATCCTTGCCAGTATCATCATCAAGATTATCTTGCTTTTGTTCTTCAACACTCTTAGCTGTTTCTTCTTTTTGATCTTCCTTGTCGTTAACTTCTTTTGCCTTCTGCTCTTTATTCTTCTTAGAATCACCTTCAGCAGGAGCATTTATTTCCATATTCATCTCTGTATTTTCTTTACCAGATTGGTCCGGAGGAATTTGAGTATCCTCTGCACCATCAACATTATCTTCCTTCACCATCTCTTCATCTCCTTTATTTAATATTTCCTCTTCTAGAATAGAGAAATCATCTACCTCAGCTTGTTGCTCATTTTTTTTCAACTCTTCATCATTCGGAATGGATGTATCATCAGCATCAACAGGTTCTTCAGTGACCACATAAAACTTATTCTTGTCCAGGGCTTTCTTTAAAATTTGTTCTGTTTCTTGACCACTTCATCAATGTCTCCAAGCATTAGCTTATTAATCCTAATTTTGCTTCTAAATTCATCTTTAACTTCTTTGAAAATTTTATTTGCTTCCATCCTAGAGATTACCAGACACAGACTGGACAACACATGTTCTCTTAGCTCCAAATCCTTTGCTTTAGCATCTTCTTTTCTCATCTCCAAAATGTCACTTAGACTCTTAGGGATTTCTAAAAAAATTTCCACAAGTGCTCTGTTGAATGTATTCAAGTACTTAACAGTAGCATCCTCCAAAATTTTTTTGTTGGCATCATCAAAGTTGTCATAATATTCTGTTATGGGCTTTAAATTCCCATGAACAGTTACTGCATTCACAATATCTTCTAACAAGGTGGATTTTTCAACATAAGTCCCAGTCTTTTGTCTTTTTCTCACCTTTACACTTCTAGAGGGCTTGTCTTTGGCAACCTTTGTTGCTTTTGCTTCCTTTGACTTTATTTCTTTCACTGCTTCATTCGATCCTGTCTTCTCATCATCTTTTAGGCTCACGTACATTTTGGAGGCTTTTGTCTTCTTTCTCTTTCCTTCTTTACCGGATGGTTTATCTTCTAGTTTCTCTGTACTAGCAGACTTTGAGTGACCAGAGGTAGCAACAGAACTTCTTATTCTTCTTTGTTGGCTAAGGGAGGGTTCCAAAGCACATGGTTGTTCATTGTCTGGCTTTTCTTCTTCAACTTGTTTAGCTTTCTTCCTAGATTCTCTCACAACTCCTTTGGTTATTCCAATACTTTCTGCATACATTTCAACTTGCCTTTGGACCTTTTTCTTAGTATCAGGTCTCTGGAGCTCAACATACAGTTTCAAATTAAGCTCATCATATGTACTTAATCTCTCAACTGAGGTATCTTTTGGTTTACTCAGAAGGTGTTGAGCATACATTTCCAGTATTTGTTCATCAACTTCATACCCCATGGGCATGATCCATACAATCCTTGGTTCAACTGCTTCCATCAAGCATTGATCTGTTTCCACCATGAAACAAATTGTATCCTTGTACTTTTCCACCACAGACTTAGGGATTCTTTCCCTTGATTGCATCATATTCTGGAAATTCTTGAAATATCCCCAAAGAGTAGTCCTTTGGGCATTGGAGTCACCAATATTGTGCAAGTGCTCTCTTATTTGTATGGCAACAGGCTTTTCAGTGGTCCAATACAGACTTTTCATCTCGGGCAACTCATTCATGAAATAAAAAAATAAGCACAAGACCAACGTACCATACTTGAATGTATTCTTCTTATCCTTCTTGATCTTGTTTAGATTCTCCATTAGCTGGTTTTGCAGTAGCTTGCACAAATCATAGTCGGCATTTTCTTTTAACATCTGATAAGTAGCATAAATGGCTATACTGGACATTGAATTTTCCCTGCTGGAGTGGTATATCTTATACCTAATCACCATAGATGAAAATTTAACATCCGGATCAGTTATATCATTTATTGTCATTGCCCTCTTGTCAAACTTTGAGCCGATAGCTTCAGTTACAGTCTAATTCTTCACTAATTTTAGCATCAGTAGTCCACCGAATGAGGTCACTCCTGTTACAGCCTTGATGGCATCCTTAGTGATCGTAAAGGGTTTCATCAACCACATAAATTTAGCATGCATTCGACTCAATACATACCAGACCCACTCGTCCTCATCGAAGGATGGGAACTCAATAACCTAAATGAAATGTTTGTCTTCCAGCACCTTATACTCAAGTTTAAGATCATAAATCTCCTCCCTCAGGTGATTCTCAAACAAATCCAGTAACTTTGAATTCCCAAACTCATCTATGCTAGCATGAATGTAAGCCCTAATATCTTCTATGTGCAACACACCATGCGGAACATCAGAAAGGGAACCTAATGGATCAACCTCTACAGATTTGTATGGATGCATTTTGAATTTAGGTTGGGGTCGGTGATGTCAACAACCAATGGAGTAGCCATATCCAGAGATTGTAAATTCAGAGAGCTTTACAGAGAATACCTTATTTCATCGATTAGGGTTTTCGTTCAGATATCTTCTTCACACTTCAGTCTCTTAGAAATCTTTGCACAACACTCACCTTCCTTCTTTCTTCCTGGATGCAAAGTGATTCTGAAGTCACTTGAGTTTCTTTTTAACCTCTGCACACCTACTTTTTGATGTAATAAATGCTTTTTCCCTAACTCTTCTGGATACCCTGTTTCTTGATACAATTTCTCATAGATTATCTGCAAGTGGCCACATCAACCTCTTTTCTTCCAAAAATTCTTTCAGATGATCTACAATAGGCCATTCTATCTTCTCTCATCATGCTAGATTTAGGCACCCACTTACTGGCAGGGGGAATTAGATTTTCAATGCAGCTCCCCCCGAGCCAGAGCTCCTATTTCAATTCGTAGAGGAATTACCAGCACCAAATTCCGATGCAGACCTATCACCATCATTCATTACACCTTTCTTCACCCATGTTTTATTCATTTCATTTTGGATCTCATTCACATCTACTTTGCCCTTGCCTTTATCTTGTCTCTGCACATTCAGGTTTCTGTTTACTAGACCTTTTCTATCATCATTCCTGCTTCTGTAGAATCTTGCAATATGATCAGATCTATTGCAATTAAAGAACACAACATTTCTTTGCTCATTTACTTGATTTCCTCTTGATCTGTACTGATTAGCCATGTGTCCAAATCTATTGCATGCAAAACATTTGCCATTGAAAGAATTGACATTTCCTATGTTGTTAGAGTTGTTCATCATCATACTTCTGCATTCATTGGATCTATGACCATACCTTTTACAATTGAAGCATTGACCAGAGAAGGATGGACCACTTTAATTCACTCTACTTCTACATTGAGTAGCTCTATGACCAAATTTATTGCAATTGAAACAATTTCCATTGAAGGATGGATAGGTTTGAGCATTAGGTTGTCTGACTGGAGGTCTTCTAGGTCTGTTTCTCTGATTTCTTGATTCAGAATTTCTTTGATTGGATCCAGAGCTTTCACCTTTCTCATATCCCAAACCATGCTTATCATCTGCTTTCTTCTGACTATCAAGCAACACCTCAAGTTTAGCTGAGCTTATCTTGAACTTCTCTTTGTATTCATTTGTAGCTTCTAGGTCATGTTTGAGAATGACAATTTTCTTTTCAAGTTGTTCCTCATTATACCTGGTTTCTTGTAGATCAGACTCTAGATGGCAAATTATTCTGTCCAATCTGCAGCACTCTTCTATTCTTTCTTTCAGAGACTGATTCAAGTTTTCTTTAGTCTTCTTTCTTTCCTCAATTTCCTTGGTTAGCCTCATCACCCCGGATTCCATCTTATGTTTTAGGACAACTTCTTTTGCCAGATTCTCACATTCCTTTGTCTTCTCCTTCAGAGCCTCATCCATGCCATTGTCTTCCTTCTAATTTGCTAACTGTTGAAGTAGTTCCTTCCTCTTTTCCATAGATTTGCTCAGTTACCCTTTTAAAGTCTGAATGAAATCCTCAGCATCCTTAAGGTTCTCTTGCAGTTCTTTGACTTCTGCTTTGGACTAATCAAGATCTTCTAAAGAAACTTGAAGTTATTCATTTATGCCATCAGAATACCTAAATGAACCCATTGAAACACCTTCCCAGATTTTCCTCAAGTTGTTAAACTTCTTCCAAGGAACCTTGCTCTGATACCAATTGTTGAAATTAAGGAACACTAAGAGGGGGGGGGGTAATCAGTGTTATGCAAAACTTATTATTATGTTCCTTTATTAATTTACTACATACATTCAAGAGAGAGAATCATGAACTTAAGAACGGAAACAACAAGATCATCACACATGAACACCAAGATTTTTACGTGGAAACCCGGTTAAGAGAAAAATCATGGTGGGGGTTAACCCACAAGATTTTATACTTTGTTAAAAGTATTACAAATGGGAAGGCA
Organism: Cunninghamia lanceolata; assembly: GCA_027924645.1. Taxonomy (NCBI): domain Eukaryota; kingdom Viridiplantae; phylum Streptophyta; class Pinopsida; order Cupressales; family Cupressaceae; genus Cunninghamia; species Cunninghamia lanceolata. The sequence continues at coordinate 3,490,958 of BSBN01000570.1, read as the reverse complement.
CATGCCTTCGGGCACACTGCCCAGAGCTCACTGCTCAAAGGAGGTTCACTGTCTACAAGATCAATTACAAAGAGTTTTCTGAAATACTTGAACTGGAGAATAGCATCTAACAATGCAAGATTACAGTTCCGGTTAGGCTCAATATACTGACTTCACACACTTCATCTTTCACTACCTTGTTTCACTATTCTACCATGATCTGGAGCTTAGATCTCTTTTCTTCACACTTGATACTGCCACACTTCACACATATCACATCATATTCGCACATCCATACCTAAAAATGCTCGAACCCATCAATCATATATATCGGCAACATGAAATTTCATCAACTGTAGTTGGCCTCAAGAAAATTTAGAAACTTTTTCAAGATCACTGTTCTATCGGTTGAATCCATGCACAAAGATCAATGCGGACCAAAACCTATGTATTCAAGTCACCACACATGTCGGCCAATACTACTGGATCTCATAAATTACTCAACCAACCACTTCTCTTAATCTGCACAAGGATCAAACACCAAGTCAGCCTGTTCTTCACCGGACTGAATTGTCTAACCAAAACTTGATACTCAGATGCTTGTAACTTTCAATCCCTTCATCACCAAAGCCTAAAACTTTGGATTTAGGTAGCCCTAACATCCCTTAACATTCCCTCAGATCTATAACACAATATAATTACCTATGAAGAAATGCAGACCAAAATGTTGAACCGTGTCATATGCTCTGTTCTTGTCTATCCGGACTTAGACAAATCTGCAATCTGACTTCCGTTATGATCAAATGATACAATGCGGATGTGTAAGATAGATTCAGTTGCCATCATTGACAACACTTGACACACCTAGCAGTGTCTCTTGCCAACAACAATGAGGATATGCCAAGTGATGCTAAGCCCTAAGTTGATGACTATTGATACTTATGTTAGGTGGGGATAACTTGTGTAATTTGTTGTTCTCCCATCTATATTTTCTAGACTATGCATGTAGAAGACTTTGGATGTTATTTGGTTCCTTTTTGGTTTGAGATCAAGACAAAATGACTATTGGGTGACAGGTAATTTGATTTCTTTTTGGTAGTATGGAAAACTTGGTGTATGGCTATAGTATAATACAAATGGAATAATATCTTATATAATAACTAGTGCAATACAGGTTGATCTATTTTTTTTTCTTTCTCTAGTTTAGATTTAGTGAACTTCATGTTACTAGAATCCAAGCTTCAACACTCTCTTTTTTAGCAAAACAAATATAAAATAATTTAATTTATAATTTTAAATTAAAATGTAAATCTTAATTTTTTTAAGATAAAGGGTAAAAATCAGGTTTTTGAAAGGGCCAAAACTCTTGAATAACCAAGAGATGAGTCCCAAAACCCAACAAGAAAAATCTTGACAAAATGAAAAAAGAAACTAAGTTGCAGCAATGCAACAAACCTACAACTTCACAAGAGAGAAACCAAAGGTCTATACTATCCCAGACCCCAGCCTAACAATTTGTACACCTTTGACATGAGTTTTAGATTTAGAAACATGCTTAGGCATGTTATGCAAAAAAGTGTGTACACTTGTTAATCAGGACCTATTTTAACACCTTTTTGAACATTAAACGATTAAATCTCGATCCCCATGAATAAACCCAACAAAATAAAGTTAGTACTGGTCTACGGCCACCTTAAAAGACACTCCCTAGAGTTTGTGGGGCTAAAGGACTAGGGCGCCTAGCGCCCTAGTCCCATATGGTTACTTTAGCCCTATTTTTGTGGTGTCGGCTTAGAACACCTCCTTAGCTTTTACATTTTAGCCCCATTTGGTTTTATTCATTATTGGTGAGTGAGAACACATATGTAAAGGAGCCTTGTAATTCATTTTACACCTAGATGGATAATGCAAGATTAGAATTGCTTACATGTTTGATCTCCTATGCTCAAGTGCTCTTCATGCTTGGAGTTGCCATTTGCTATAGTGGATGTTATGATGCTCAATTGCAAGTCTTGAAGGAAGTTCAAGCTATCTTTATCTATCTCCTTGTTGGTGCATGATCTTGAGTTATCTTCTCCAACTAGGGTTTCACATCTTGTTGTAATCTTTATCATTTTCATTCATAGTTTTATCATATATTGTTGATCTTGCCTCTGCCCTCCTAGGGCATTGTCATGCCCACATTTGCCATGTGGTTATGACCTGATAACCACATGTCATGACCACATTTGTCATGTGGTCGTGACATGAATTACCAAAAAATTTTCCCACCTTACTCTAAAACCCCCTCGCGTGCATCAAACACGCTCGGTGAGACACACATGTAATGTAGTTGCATCCACAACCAACGTTAGGCATGTCACCTGAAGGCGGGGAAGTCAATCACAATGGGATAATGCGAACTCATTTCTTAATCCTTAAAATCTATAGCCACTAAGGGGGTGTGCATCATGAGGAACGATGCTAAGAGGGTTGGTTTCCATTTCGGAACCCAACCCTAAGGTTTACTAGGTGGGGAAAAATGATTTCAACATGAATTGAAATCTAACACTAGAACAACTACTAAACTAAAAGTAACATTAATACATCAACTACGCCATTAATTAATGCACTAACAAATAATTAAAATAGGAAGGTAAAACAAGGATTAAACTATTTAAATAATCCTATCTCTAGCCTAGGAAAAAAATTCGACAACATAACTCCATCTCATCAGCTATGTGAGGAAGGAAGAATTAAACAAAAATTACAACCTTTACTATACCCCTTATAAATTTTAAATAAAATTTAAATACATTTACCAATAATCAATAAATTATTTCTCATAATCTAAATCAAAAGTAAATAAGGTAACTAAATTAATTGCATCTATATTTTGACATTATACTAAATGCTTAATCATAACAACAATAGGGTTCATTTAAATCAAATGAAAACATTTAAATCACTCTCTTAGGTAAAAGGGCATAGGAGGATTAAAATATACTAAATAATAACTCCAACATTAAAACACATCTACTAAAGTCCAAAACTCACCACACACACACTAAGTGGGGTTAATTAAACAAAACTAAGCTAAAGATTCTATTAACCCAATAAACATCTAGGGCAACTCAAAACCCCTAAACTAAGTTTATAAAAGCTTTCCTAAGAGCCTGTTTACTCACATCTCAAATGTTTCAATTGGTAGGTTGCAAACTTCAAGGAGGAGAGGCAAGTGGGAAGCTACTATCCCAAGTGGAAAGTATCTTCCCATGACAATGAAGATTTCTAACAAGGTTATTTGTTTTCTAACAAGTTTATCTCCTTGATTTTCTACAGGTTAACTATTTCATTTTCTCTACAATAGCATTTTAGTTTTCTAACATTTACTCTCTTTTTTTGTTTCCAAGCTAAGGTTTCTAAGAATTATAAAGTTTTCTAAAAGCTTCTATTTGTCTTTCCAACTTGAGGATAAAAAACATTATAAAAAAATAGGAACTACTAACCTTATTCTCTTTTGTTTTCTAAGTTTTATTTATGATATGCAAAAAAACCCCTATTCCCACTAGTTTATCCTTTTGTGTAGAACATAATACATAGAGGAAAATTTACACAGAGATTAAATATTATACACAGAAATGTTCATATATATATATATATATATATATATTCTGGATTAACACTGTTATACATAGTAAAGAAAATGTGAAATCATAGAGAATATAATATAATAGGCACTATATATTTACTAGAGAATGCAGTATATATATATAGGTTCAGATCAAAGACCCGTATTAGGGCCGAGCTACTTATATATCACATGCTGGTGCATTGAAAGGATTACAAACTAGATAAAAATTAAATAGAGGCGTTTAAAATGTTGACAGGGCTGAACTAAAGTCAAGTCGGTGGATACAACCAGGGCCAAACGCTTTAACCAACATTTTTGAAATAACAAAAAAAAAGTAGAATGAAATTTAATCAGGGCCACCGTGGATAGGGTTTACCCTGCTACGACCAAGGATTATAGAGGGGAAGGGTAGGGCTCCACCGCCCCTTCCATAGAGTTTTTAACTCTGTGGGACGGGGGATGGGGTCCCATACCCCCCTCACTTAAGACAAAAGAAACTTCAGCACCGGCATAGGGCATTGCTACCCCTGTGACTGGCCAAAATATTTGTAAATTTGCATTTCGTTTCCCAGCCAATACTTCGATACAACCCTAAATTGATTTCCAAGCAATAAAATATACTTTGTTACTACCATTAAACCTTGCATATATATATAACTTCCTCTCTATATTTTGATAGAGACCAACAAAAAAAAACAAATAGTGAACTACTATATATATAATGAGATGAGAAAGATTCATATATCCAAAATAATTACATTTCATTTAAAGGAGAGAGGCACATCTATAAATACATACATTTTTTTTGTAGAATATTAAAACACCAATTATTCTTTACTTGCATTCCTAGTAAGGGTCTAGTCTACTCTCTCTTTTTTTTCTTTCCACCATTTAATAGTAAAGCAAGGTACTTATATAATTCTCATGTAACTCATAAATTTAACCAAAATTAAGGAGAGAGGGAGATCTATTTTTTTCACACTAACTACTTTTTTTTTTCCTCAAAACTCACATAGGAACAACTTTAATACAAACTTTATTAATCAAATGAACTAATATTTTTTTACAAGAAGGCAACTACATCCAAGAATCCTTAAGAGAGAATAACTCTCATGAACACAATAAGATTATTACAAGCCCAAAAAGGCCAAGACATCACAATGCCTTATTATTACAACTCACACAAATCCATTAAACTCTCCCAACTTCCAAACTCCAAAATACTTCTCCAAGAGCCACCAAAACCTACAAAACACAAAAATAAGTTCTCCAAGCCCATGGAGATCTCACATCCCAACCTTAGGCCTACAAGTAGGCCACCCCCAAGCTAGGAGGCCATTCAAATAACCATGTTCAAACTTCAACAAGCATTGCAACCACACAAATGTACTCACACAAAACACATTGGACCACTCTCTACTCAAGGGGAACCATAACAACAACTCAAATAATGCTCAAACTCATGGCCTCTTGCCATTAACACTTATTATACTCCAAATAACACAAATGCACTCTTGCCATAACCATAAATCCCAAACTTCATATTAAGGCCCATGGCCATAAAAACTCCTCCAAAAGATGAGGGTACCCCGAGGAGGTTCACACCTCTCTCACCCATGACAAGGTGAGCTCCCTCACATGGAGAGCTCACCAACACAACCTTTAAAACCCACACAACATTAAACAAAAAACTCAAGAGGATAATAACCATAAAACATGCATATATACATAAACAAAAAGCAATAAAAGAAGGCTTGTAGCCTTGAGAGCATACCTCTGAAGCTCCAAGTGTAGGAGGTGATGGTGAAGAGCTCCCAAGAATCTTTTCCCCAAAATCCTTCCAAGTATCACCAAGTCTTTCTCTCCTTCCCAAAACAACAATGAAAAATGTAAAAAGAAAGAACCCTTCCCTCTTCTCAAAGAGAGAGATAAATAGGCCTTGCTCACAAGCCCTAATGAATGAGAAGGTGACACTTGTCACCTTCTCCTTCATCCACACAACCTTCCTCACAACCCCCAAGAATGAGGAGGTAACACTTGTCACCTTCCTATTTAAGCAAGCTACACACTCTCCCACAAATGCTCTCACACATGTGTGAGAGCATAGGGAGAAGGGATCACATATGGGAGACCCCTCATGAATGAGGAGGTGATACTTGTCACCTTTTCATTCAACTATGCTACACTTTTCCCCACATATGCTCTCACACATGTGTGAGCACATATGGAAGAGGTCTCACACATATGAGAAGACTCTAAAAGCTTCTAGAGCACTCAAGACAAGGGTAACCTTACCCTAGGTGAGTGGGGTTGGGTTAGGTGAGATGGTGACATGCCAACCACCTCTCACATCTCCCAAACTCGCCACTTTAATCAAGGTCCAAGTTTAGGTGACCATACAAGGGTTACACCGAGTTTAAATATGCCAAGAATGGCCCTAGACCCTAGGGGTATGACCTAGGGTCATTATTTGACCATAATTTACACTAGGGAACTCATAAATCCACATGAAAAGGGCTCATAAACAGTTAGCACCAAAATTGTGCAAACCAAAACATTACAACCTTACAACACATCAAGGTGATAAATCAAAAGGGTGAAACTTACAAAATATCATAAATTTAAAGACAACATAAATCATCATTCTCAATTACAAATGACCTTAGTCCATCTTAGGGACTAGGTCGGATTAACAGGGCTAACACATAGGGTTATTCATTTGACCTCCAATTTTCCATGGGCCATGGAAAATTACCTGCACACTTACACAAACCCGTTAATAGCACATGATACATATAGCCAAAGAGAAATGAATTACATAAACACACACAAGATTGCATAAGCACATATATCATCAATTATAATCACATGTTAACATTAACATTCTCAATTCATTTGCATTTCACAAGGTATAATCAGGTTCATCATCACATAGCATTTCATTAATCTAATCATCTAACTAAACCATTTCAATTGCATCAATAACACATTCAACATCATGGAATTCATAATATAATCACACATGTAAGATCTAGCTCCATCCTTCAATAACTCATCTATCACAAGATAAACTGACAAAAGTCTAAAATAGGAGGGGTTACTAGTCCTCAAACGACTACGTATCACACATAATCTGAGCAACAAGTTCCATGAACACAACAAGAAGTGCAACATGAGTTAGCCTCACTCTACCACACTAAAGAATCTATTTCAAGCACAAATAGGTGATATTCCAATCAATCCCAACTAGGATGTACATCGCCTATGCACCCGCAAACAATCACCACTACCTTCTACAAAAGATCCACAACATCACTACACTAACTCAAGATAGGGTCACAATTTCATAATTGAACCCTTAACTAGGGTGAAGCAAAACAACAAAGTCAAAAAGGGTGACTAATCCAGTCGCACAAAGGTGGGCCTCACATCCTCCTCCCCTAGAGCTAAACTTCCTCCTGGAAGTTAACACGGAGGTACCGTAGAGCAACCCACCTACAAGCCATCCTAACATGACAGTTAACTTAGATAGATTTCAAACTAAAAGTAAGGAACAAGTAGGGACTTAATAAGTAATCACATAGAAATACTCTCAAAGACACCCTCCTCCAACTAGGAGGGACCAAGTATCTAACAACTACTCATACCCAAAGACTTTACGAGCATTAAAAGACACAAGGGCATTAGGTGCCCTAAGATAGACCTCTTTGAAATTCAAGGTCAAGAAAGCTGGGGACACACCAAGACGGTTAGTACCATGAGAGGCTTTTCAAACACCAAATTAACTTAATCGTATTCCAAGCCTCTTTTAGCCATCCAAAGCCTATCTAACATAAAGCAACCCAAAGGAAGCTTGGCCAAACAACTAGCCACAAAACCACCGATCAAGCCCCAAACACACATCTTAACTTACCACCGATGCTAAGCTAACACCATAAGACTCCAAGCAAAAAGCACAAGACTCTCAAGTCTCAGCTACCCCTTCAATCAATAGGTCCCCACTAGACTACCTAGATCGAACCTACAGAACAGGTAGGAACCAACATGCCGAGTGTTCCTAGCATCAAGGAACAAACTATACAACTATGCCACTACAAAACTCGTGGTTCAACTTCAAAAGATTGGAGCAAACACAAAACCTCTTTAAACAAGGGAGTCAAAATCACGAGGACAGTGGTTCCACATAACAACTAGAGGATCTCAAGGTTTTCCCAACCTGTCTACTCCTTCAAACCTCTCTAGCACTCATCTCGCTCTACTTAAAGATTTGACCTCCCAAAAAGGAAGACACCAAAGAAATACTCAACAAAACACAAGGTTAACAAGGAATTTCCGAACCAACAACCCCACTTATGACATCAACCAAGACCGACTATTCCCCTTTTTCTCTCACCAAGTACCCCTTATGGGTAATGTAGGTTACATAGTTCACAGCACTACACAGGTACTAGTAATACCAACATTACAAACATCCTCAAAATAAAGGCTTGTAAAAGATAAGTCTTAAATAAGTCTTAATAATATAAAATTCAAAGGATTAAGATCCAAAAGATAGATAAAATATAAAAGATAAGTCCAATTCAAAAATGGCGCTAAAGTGCAACATTCAAAATTTAAATTGAAATACAATTAAATAAGTCCTTGAGGTAAGAGGACTATAAGAAGGTAAGTCAGCTAAGTAGCCCAAGAAAATAAACTCAATATTGTTGGGTTTGCAAAAGTAACAAATTCAAACAACAATTAAATAATTATCCACAATTGCACATTACAACATCATGTATATATAACATAGTCACAAAAAGAGAGAAGAGGAATAGTGGTCACATTCTCAACTAAGGTCATGATCAACTCAACTAACGATTCCCCACATATTCTAGATAACCTAGGACATGCTTGGAAATTATTACCAAGAGTCATGTATCCTTCGAGTCACCTTCAAAGTGGGGCCCCTTCGTGTTTCCTAGCAAGGAACACATACCAACATCTTCATGGATAGTACCACGGCCAACTAAAAAATACTAACTATCTTCCAAAGATTTATAATCACACTATACAATTCATAGTTACAACAATAAACTTGCTCAAGGTAACAAGATACTAGAGTGGGGCTAAGCCAAACCAGCCCTAGTCGTGACTAACATCACGTCAACTATCCTAGCACAAAGTTTAATACGACAAGGTTGGAGAACCCCAACCAAGGCGTTCACAACTAAACTCAAGTTCAAAGCCATTTCCTTAATAGCACCCAAAAATGACCTAATGGAAGCATCTATGTTGATCACACATGTCGATCACAACACTTAACCACTAACAACCACAAGGTATCACAACCAACTTACTATCTCTTCCAAAATGAACCCAACTTCCCAACACACTCTTACAATCCCCAAACATTTCCAAGATGCCCATACAAGTGACTATCCACATACATTACCCTATAGCAAGTTGTGTGAGTCATTAGTCAATTCAACTTCTAGAATTATTACATTCTTTAAAATAAAATCTTTCTATTCATTAGGGTCATCTTTGTGGGATTCGTGCAAACCGTTGCACAAGGGACTCACCTCAAGATTTACCAAGATCCAACAACTAAAATGTTTCAAGATAGGAGAATTGACACTCCAACTATCTCGTCGCATCATCTAAGCATTCACCTGAAGCATCACATGTTCTCTATCCTACTAAAAGATAAGAAGGCACCACTAAAGGGTTTTCACAATAACCTAAGAGGACAAATATAAAAACTTAACCTTCTTCACTACAACTCAACAAAAGGCTTCACTATAGCCTTCTCTACGTTACTTCCAAGGGGAACTTGTCACCCTAACCAAACATAACGGTAATCAAACTCCAATGAAACAAGGTGGCAAGGAAAGGACCAAGTTGCACATACGCTAATATCAAATAAGCAAATAGGGAATTACACCCGCAACTATAGCTTACTTCATGACTATCATAACATGGTTCAACATCAATAACTTACTCCACCTTTAAGCCCTTAGACCACGAGGTACCATACCAGAAGTGAACAAATCACAACACCAATTAAAGTGAAGGCAGTGCATAGCCTAACTACCCACTAGACACCAACAAGCTACAAGGAGATTGACTTGACGTGGCACAAGTCTCACACGATTCTCAACCACGAAGCCATTACCTATCCTTTCATCTAACCCAAGGCTTACAAAGGGAGATAACCATGGAAGGTCTTACACACCAAGTCTTTAAACATCCTCTACTCCATCTTCAAGATGAGGGTACCAATCGACCCTAACAAGAGAATATACCATTTTATCCTCCTTTCACCAAGGGTCTTCTAAACAAAACACCACTTACCCCATGATACAAAGGTTAACTGAGTAGCACAAGGTGAAGAATAAATGAAATAGGGTACATAAGTCTTTGTCCAAGATTGGCATACTACTTTAATACATTTCTTTTCTCCAACATGGTAGGATAAACACAACTCAACATTCCCCGAAAAGGGTAAATCTCAAATGACGCAATGACACTCACGACCAACAACATGCCACTCAACATTCACTAGGGAAAACCTACAAGGTGGCCAAACAAGAAATAACTTTACCACAATAACACCTATCCAATGGTGCGACCTACAGTAGGTTGATATGGCCCCTAAAGAAGGATCAAAAAGCACTATCAATAAGGACAAGGAGCAAGGATTAGCTAGAATGAAAACACTTAGCAAAAATCAACCAATAACATCCTTTTAGGATAGCATTAGATTAAAGAGTTGACTAACTCTCAAATTTAGGACTTGCATTGTCCTTCAGTTACCCTATTCATCAAGAATACACTCCCTAAGTACCTACGACACCAAGTTGTACATGGGGGTTAGCGGAAGCAAAATCGAGGGAATCAAATTGTTCCCATGCAAGGTGTCTTATGAACTTGTCACTACGCAAGCTTGAGTCAGACACACAACACGAGTATGAGCGATCTACCATTGACCCAACTCAACACAAAAAATATATACACCTAGAGATCCCAATGTTTAAAACATGGGCACTGATACCAAATGTCATAACCACATTTGCCATGTGGTTATGACCCGATAACCACATGTCATGACCATATTTGTCATGTGGTCATGACACAAATTACCAAAAACTTTTCCCACCCGCCTCTAAAACCCCCTCGTGCGCATCAAACGCACTCGGTGACACACACACGTAACATAGTTGCATCCACAACCAATGTTAGGCACGTCACCCGAAGGTGGGGAAGTCAATCACAACGGGATAATGCAAACTCATTTCGCAATCTTTAAAATCGATAGCCACTACGGGGGTGTGTGTCGTGAGGAGTGACGCTAAGAGGGTTGGTTTCTATTTCAGAACCCAACCCTAAGGTTTACTAGGTGGGGAAAAATGATTTCAACATGAATTGAAATCTAACACTAGAACAACTACTAAACTAAAAGTAACATTACTACATCAACTACGCCATTAATTAATGCACTAACAAATAATTAAAATAGGAAGATAAAACAAGGATTAAACTATTTAAATAATCCTATCTCTAGCCTAGGAAAAAAATTCAGACAACATAACGCCATCTCATCAGCTATGTGAGGAAGGAAGAATTAAATAAAAATTACAACCTTTACTATACCCCTTAGTAATTTTAAATAAAATTTAAATACATTTACCAATAATCAATAAATTCTTTCTCATAATCTAAATTGAAATTAAATAAGGTAACTAAATTAATTGCATCTATATTTCTACATTATACTAAATGCTTAATCATAACAACAATAGGGTTCATTTAAATCAAATCAAAACATTTAAATCACTCTCTTAGGTAAAAGGACATAGGAGGATTAAAATAAACTAAATAATAACTCCCACATTAAAACACATCCACTAAAGTCCAAAACTCACCACACACACACTAAGTGGGGTTAATTAAATAAAACTAAGTTAAAGATCCCATTAGCCCACTAAACATCTAGGGCAACTCAAAACCCCTAAACTACGTTTATAAAAGCTTTCCTAAGAGCCTATTTGCTGACATCTCAAATGTTTCAATTGGCAGGTTAGAAACTTCAAGGAGGAGAGGCAAGTGGGAAGGTACTTTCCCAAGTGGAAAGTATCTTCTCACAATGAAGATTTCTAACAAGGTTATTTGTTTTCTAACAAGTTTATCTCCATGATTTTCTATAGGTTAACTATTTATTTTTTATTTTTTATGAAAATGTAGCTATCTATTAATAAAATAAAACACTTTCACAAAAAAAAAGCGGGTGGTTAAAAGACACACCTCGAGAGTCAAATGGGCCAAACCCAGAGGTTAACTATTTCATTTTCTCTATGTTGTTCTCAAAATCAGCCACGCTCGTTTTTGTAGACAACCCCACGAAACTTGTCCGTTTCGTGAATCTACACTCTAAGATCGCAAATCGAGACAAGATTCCCTTAGTCTCATGCGAAGTCGTTTGACATTCTAAATTCGTCTGCGACATTCCCTTGAATTGATTTCTCGATATCCGTGAGGATCGTTTAGGTCGTAGACTGGTTAAAAGGTCAATTTTTGTTGTTTTTTAGGTGTTGGCCAAATTCTTGTTTTATCATGTAAGAGCGGTGTTTTCGATCGCTATTACATTTTTTTTTTTGAGTTTATCCTAATATGTACTGGAGGCCGAAACACCCACTATTACATATGTCGCATCTTTGTTTTATATGTACTGGCGGCATAATCACCCGCCATTACATATAAGTGTTAATCCTCCCTGCTGGAACGGCCGAAACACCCGCTCTAACGAGATCTCCAAATCTTTCAACTGAAGTGACATTAATGATCACTCGTGCCAGGTCTTAATGGTTCGACTTTGATCCTTTAAATATGATGTTTAACTCATTGTCTCTCATCATTTTTTCTATTCAAAACCTTCCCAGTCGATTACCGATTCCTCCCTCGAACCGTTGATCACGCCAACAGTTGGACTCAAATGAAATCAAGTGGCTATCTTCGTGTATAGGGTTCTCCCTTCCAAAACATGTGAGTTTATTTAAAACCTTTCTAGGGTTTCTCTAAATGATTATCAGTAGTCTTGTTGTTTCGAATTTATCACTTATTTTATTGCGTTTCTATTTAAAATGGTCATTTTTGATTCGGTCTTTTGTGTGTTGAGTCTTCAATTTTCTGTGGTTTATTCGTGCCCTAGGTTTAAGGATTAATGAGTGAAGTCTTTACCCCAAACACATACCAAGTTCTAGTCGGTAAAAACGCCGACGAAGCATCTGATGAAGCTTTTAGTGTTCGGGCGGTAGAATCACCCGCCCTTGCATAGAAGACTTGTTCATACCATATGTAGTGGCGGCTTTTATCGCTGACCAAACACTACAAAAACTGGTGTCACATGCGGTGTCGGTAGAAACCGCCGCTCAAGTATTCAACCTCAGGTTTTCATTCAAATGCAATGACGACGTTTTCACCCGCCCCTGCACCAAAACCCTTGAAGTTACACTTACCTGCATGAGCGGCGTTTTATACCGTTCGAACATCTGTTGGCATTTCATGGAGTTACCTGCAGTAGCGGTCCTTTCATCCGCTCGAAAATGTTAACCAAAACTTCCAAGATACATGCAGAAGCGGCGTTTTTCACCGCCTTTACACATGAAATCTCTCCCAACTTGCAAGAGCGGTCAAATCACCCGCCCAAGCACATTTTCCTGATTTTTTCCCTAACACTGGAAAATTCATTTTTCAAAACCAAAAGCCCGCTTTCGCCTTTGCCTTGATTTGTGCACTCAAGCCCTTTAAACGCATGCTTTCCCGTCCATGATCGTCCAAAACGCAGTTGACCCAGTTTATCCAATTTTTCCCCTAACTGCGAGATCATGGCCTTTTGCAGTTCTCAATCAGCGTTCGTGGTGGTGTTCCAATTCACAGTTTTCTCCAGGGCTCATGTCAGAATCATCTCCATCAAAGTCCAGAGCCATGAAGTACAAGTACCAGGGTGTCTTTCCGGTAACGGCAGTGCAGTCGAATGTTGATGAAATCAGAGACACAGAAATTGGGCATGTAGACATGGCCGAGTTCGTAGATAGAACTAAACAAGCAAATCCCTCCAAGCATATGCAGAAAATCATTGACAACAGTATTCATTTGGTTGCATCATTTCCAGTTAGTGCACATAATCCTGAATTTGTTCTACAAGTGGCCAACCACTACAATAGAGACACTAGAGCTGTGACAAACTCACAGGGAAATGTTATCATGAGATTGGATGCAGAATTCATGGACAAAATCTTCATGTGTCCACCAATTGAAAATGTCAGGCAGATTGATTTTGCTCAGGGTCAACAAGACTATGACAATGACTTGGAATCTGCTAGAAGGCACATAAATAGCAGATGGTTGAAGATTCCTAGGGCAACTTTGACCAGATGGCCAAAAGACCTCCACAGGAGTGATTTTGTGGAGGAAGTGTGTGATTTGATTACTCTTTTGAGTCACATCAGAGGACTCCCTTCTACTTCCAAATTCCAGGACTGGATGTACACTTACATCAAGGTGATTCTATGGGGTAACCAGAAGATATTCTGGGGTGAACAGATCAGCAATGCTTTGCACGAGCAACTGGTAAGGGTCAATACTACCTTCAAATTTTACATGACCTCTTACCTTGTCTATGCCGCTGCAAGCATGAGGAACTTTGCAGGTTTAACCCAAGTAGGGGGCAGGAGATTGGTCCCAGTGTATGAATACTACCCCCAAATCACTCTGAAGGGGTCAATTCATCATTTCAGAAGAGTCAATGATGCGTTCTTCTCAGTTTTCATGTGCTTGTGGGATGGTGAATTGGTTCAAAAAAGAGTTTCTGATGAAGCATGGCAAGTTGTAAATTCTTTTGGTTGCTTATTCTTGCAATTTCCCACCTTCACTTATCTTCGGGTAGGATACTATCCTGGTTACCCTTACATGCTGCCACGGTATCCCAGTGATCGCATTGTCCTTATGGAGCTTTGCAGACAACTGATTGTGGTACACAACAAACAGACAGAGCTTAAGAAGTCAGGGATAAAGTTTCCCATTAAAATTGGGAGGTATTCAGTTCATTCTGCCAACAAAGCAAAGGTAATCGACTCCGAGTTGCAGTTGGTCACCATGAAGACCTACAAGAAAAGAAATCATTTTGACTTCAGAAGGGTTCAAGATAAAATCAAGAGGAAGTCAAATTTTCATGAGCCAATGGTCGAAGACATATGGGCAGATCTCAGGACCCCAAATGAGATCAGAAAACTGGATTTCTGCAGGCTTCATCTGAGCCAAATTGAAGAACTGGGACTAGCTGATATTCCAGATGGAATGGAGGATGATGGGGATGTCCTAGATCATAAATATGAGGCAGAGAATGTTGAGGCTTCACCTCTCCCAGAAGTGAAATGGTCAGTCAAGGAAGAGACATCTATCAGAAAAAGATTCCAACCAATACTGGCAAACACCAATCTGTGGTTGGAAAGTAAGGGAATTAAGTTGAAAGAGTTCCTTACAGGGTCCGAAGAAGGAACACAGGAGCAAACAGGTAAGAAGGTGGAAAACCGAACTAAGAACAAGAGCGACACTCCTTCCTCCTCCAAGGTACACAAACCAAAGATCAAATTTGTATCCAAGGGAGGAAAGAAGAAGGAAACCACAGAAGCTTCTGATGCCACTAAGTCAGATGTTGAAGACACCAATGATGATCAGATGGAAATTGAAGATGTTGAGACTGAAGAACAAAATGTTCAAAGGTCTAAGACAAAGGTATCTGATGAAGTTGAACAAGGTGAATATGAAGATACAGAGGTAGAACGACTTGATGGTTCCCCTCAGACTCCTGTGAAAGACCTTCCTTCCAAGACACAAGTTCTTACACCTACTCCTCATGTTCCATTTTCTGATGGTTTGCCAACAATTTCAAATGTTCCTCTGTCTCCAATTTTTGTTGTTTCTTCAGACAATACTCCTTCGTCCATTAAAACTAGCTTTGGAACTATTTTTGATTCTTCTGGTTCCATTCCAAGCTTATCTTCCCCATCTTTTGATATCAGGGAACAAACTGTCTTAGAGAACCTTCTGGATGCTTCACAAAAGGTTGTTGACACGGGTGTTGTGTTTACCAACACAAGTCCAATTGTCACTATCATTGGCACGAATATAGATACAACCAAGCAAGTAGTGGATCCCCCTCCAGCTGTTGATGCATCTATACTTCCTCCATGGCTATCTGCCTATACACCAAAGAGGAAGAAGCAAGCCATCTCACCTGATGAGATTGACATTGAAAAGCTGTTGCCCGTGAAAGCAAAGAACCAAAGAAGAAGCCTAAGACTGTTTCTAGGCTGGTCACTGAAAAGGGAATCAGATATGCTGAAATTGCCAAACTTCCTGAAGATGCCACGGTTGATACTTTTGATATGAGCAGTTATGTCATCTCAAGGGTTGAACTTGGTAAAGTGACTCATGAGGGTGTCAAAGCAGATTTCCAGACCACTGCCAATACCCTACATGAAAAGTATGATGAAGCCAAGAAGGAGAAGGAGCAATACAAAGCAAACGCAGAACAATTGGCTGCTGTCCTTTAGAAAATAGTGAAGTCATTAGAAATAGTAGAACCAATGGCAGTGACAGTGGAAGATCCCCTGATACAGAAGGTTGAAAAGGCCTAAGCCAGAGGCAAGATAGTGGGGGATGTAGTGGAGTGGTTGTTCGCTCAAGGACGAGTTCTGTTGAAAACCACCGTGGAAAGAAAAGATAAAATGGACAAAGCTAAAGCGGAGCTGGACAATCTGGTAGATCTACTTTCACAAGAGCTACAAGATCAAGAAGAGAGCCTAGAAGAGTGGATAGATATGAAGAAGATCAAGATAAAGAATCTGATCACCATTGGGGTCATCACCAACAGGGAATCATACCTCAAGACCAAAGAGACTCTAGCTCATCGTATTTTCATAATAAAGAGTCTACTTGAAGATCTGTGTCAAGCTCGAGAGGCCAGCGAAGATAGTGATGTCACACTCCTGCACTAGCTGGAAGAACTTCCTTGCACCTTGACGAGGGAAGATCATAGTTTCCTCACAGCACAATAAATGATAAGTTCTTTTGAAGAAATGGTACAAAAGAAATTTGAAGAGGAAGCTCCCTCAATGCTCTCAATGGACAACCTGTATGATCAACATTCGACTCTAGAGAATCTGAAGGATAATTTAGACAAGCATGAAAAGGCAGTAAAGGCAGTGAAAGATTCAATTCTCTGAGCTCGCACCATCTCTGAAAACACAGCAAAACCAGATGCATGCGAGATGTCAGTTGTTCAAACCATGTATCAGAATTTCCTGAGGAAAAAGGATGGAGGAAGCTAGTGCCTTAGCTTGTTTTTCTTAGATATTATGTAAATGGAATTTTGTTTTGGACATCTACACATGTAATTTTCCAAAATGTAATTACATGTGAAACAAGAGAAGTCATAAGTCAAATAGGACTCTCTTGTTGAATAAGTCAAAGTAGTTGTAGATTTCCTAGATTTTCTCAAGGTCTTTCCCTATAAATAAAGGGGACCTCTTTTGTAAATATTATCTTTTGTCTATTGCAAGAAAACTCTGGCGAATTGAGAAGCAAATCAAGACTTTGTGCTTTTTGTGAAAATCAATATTCAAATACATATCAATACAAGAAAGCAAGTTCAATTCCAATCTTTGTCTTGGGATTATTTGTGTTGTGATAGTTTGTTCTTACGTCTTGCTATCATAATCTTATTTGATAATAATTGAAGTGTGGAGTTTGTTTCAAGTGATTGAAGAGCGCTCTTAATTTGATTCTGATAAACTTTGTGTTATCAAATCGGTTGTGGGTTATATGTTCATGTTTGTGAGAATACAATAGTTTGGAGACTTTGTGCTGCAAGTTGTTATATTCGATTTACTTTTATCATCTTGAAGAGGAGTGAAGACTTTGGGCTGCATTCTACTTCAAATAGTTCCGTTTACAAGTAGTAAGTGAGGTAACAGAAAACTTTGTGTTTCTGTGATTTTGTGATAATTTATAAGTCTTATATCAAGAGTTTGAAATATAAACATCTATTCTGAAAAAAGAGAATGAGATGAGATGGAACCACCACAAACATAGTTTTTAGCATACATAAATTTGATAAGTTGTTTGATTTGCAAAAGTTAAGTAATTAGAGGGAACCTCCCCTTGTTGAGAGGAGAGACTTTGTCTCATCATAGCTGTGGCTGATATACCTATTTTGCCGTTAGTGAGTTAACGACAAAATATTCACCCAACAGTTTTTTGGCGACTCTGCTGGGGAAGGAACGCACAACTTGAAGCCTCACGCTCCGAGTTGAAGCATTTTCAGTTCTTTTCCATTTTCTTGCAAAATTGTGTTTAGCATAATACAGTCTGGCAGATTCCCAGTACACCAGAAGTAAGAGGGCTTAGGGTATTATTAATCCTGCATTTGAATTGATGCAGCAAAATAATTTTGGATTCTTAACTCCACGACCTCGTATTCAGCACACCAGGAGTTTTCCCCCTACAAACACCAGGTCTCCAATACCAGGTGAAGTTTTTAGTGCTAACAGAGTTTTGGCTGTTCATACACCACCAAGGTTTGTTATACCACCTTTCAATCAGCGCGTCATGGCAGCCCAAGGTACTTGGGGTAATACCTTTGGTCCTCTAAATTTGACCCACCATTGCATGAACTACCTTGTAGTTCAAGAAAGAATTTCCCCAAATTCTATGGTGATGGGAAAGTCCATCCTGATGAGCATATTGCGGCTTTTTGTATAGCCTATGGTGTGATAGGTGTCGAGCATGAAGACGTGGCTGTACGACTCTTTGTAGAAACACTACAAGGTGCTACTGCAGACTGGTTTTACCACCTTCAAGCTCAGACCATAACAAGCTGGGCTACTCTCAAAACCAAGTTCAAAGCTAGGTTCAAACCTGCGGAAGATGCTCATGCGTTATTGGCACAGCTGACACAGATGAAAAAGGAACCTCATGAACCAATGCGAGATTTCATCGCTAAGTTCAACAAATTGAGAAACAGGATTCCCACCATCGCTGAGCCCACAACGGAGAACCTTAAATGTTTCTTTATCAACATGCAACTTCCGGAGGTGAGTTTTCTATTGAGGTGAGCTGCTCCTACTGATCTTGCTGCCGCTCAGATTCTGGAAACTGAAGTAGAAGATGATCTTATCCTTGTGGGTAAGATAAGAAGGGAATCTAATAGAAATAAAAACTCCTCTTCTACTGAGAACGCTTCTACAAGCACCACTGATCCCATGGTGCAAAAGCTAGCAAATGAATTGCTAGCTCTGAAGAGACAAATGTCTCAAGGTATATCTGCACCTCCTTCTTACCGAGATATACCAAGGAGGACATTTCCAAATAATTCATATCAAGGCAATGCTGCTAGGAATCAAGGACAACAAAACCGTCTTCCTCCTACACAGGTGAAGCTCGCCATTGAAGCAGCGCCGGTCAACTCTGCTGTTGGCTACTATGAAGCTGAAAATGAACTTCCTTTCCAACCTGAGTTGGAATATGAAAATGGTGCTAATCTCTTCACAGAAGGAGAAGAAGAGTTAGCTAGCGACTCTACCATCAGCTTTCTAAACTACCAGGACGAAGCTGAAAAAGGAGAAGTGTGTGAAGGAGCATATGCTGTTTTCACTAGGTCTCAAAATCAGTCAGCTCTTCAAGCTGATAAAGGGAAGGCGAGAAAAGAATCTCAACTGGTGATTTCAATCGCTAAACAGGGGACTCCGCTACCTTTCCAATCAAAAGATCCAGTGGTAGATAAACAAGTAAGTGCCTCTAATGAATTTGTACCTTCCACTTCTACTCCTCAGACTAGTGCTGTCTCTACCAAAAATCAAAATGATTGTTTTTCTTCCTCCGTATCTAATTCTTTTCAGTAATTTGATATAATAGACCATGCTAGGAGAACTAAGATACAAATGTCTGAAGTTGAATATTTACAGGCTAATCCTGAACAATTTGATAGATTAGCCAAATATGTCAAAAATAAGGCCGTCCCTGCAGGACAAGAGTTTCCCAAAGCTACTCATGACTCCTCCAAAAGTAAACCAACCCAAAACAATCTTGTTACTACTCCCCCTGAAGCCTCTAGAAAAATTGAACCTTTCTATGTTTCCCTATTAGTAAATGGTCATAAATTGAGCAATTGCGTAATAGATTCTGGAGCCTCAGACAATGTTATGCCTGCTAAGGTAGCAGATGCCCTTGGCCTCACCTTAACCAAAACTTTTGGGAGGTGTTTCTCTATGGAGAATAAGCAAGTTCCACTTTTGGGTCAAATCAAAGACGCCCAATTTGCATTTGCAGCTTTTCCAGATAAGAGAATTAAGATGACAGTCTTGGTAGCTGATGTTCCAGCTTCATACGACATTCTTCTTGGACGTAATTTCTGCAAGGATGTGGGTGGAGAGTTGAACATGGATTTGTCTGAAGCTAGGATACCTGTTAAAGGTGTCATGCAGATGCTGTTTCCTGAGAAGGAGGCAAAATACATTGTTACTCAAACATCAAACGCCAAAGCTCAAATTTTGTTTGAGTCCTCGGGAATGGGTAACTATTTTCTATCTACTGAAGATTATTCCAATTCATCAGATGAGAGTACATCGGGTGATAGCTCTGATATGTCAGATGGAGACTTAGAAGAGTTTTCAGATGAAAGTTCAGGTGAGGGTATAGCAATACCAGATTCTTCCCTCACTGACGAAGAGGAATCTTCTGACCAAAGAAAGTCCAAGAAATCAAATTCTGATGGAGTCTGGATTTTAGAATTTGATGGCAGCTATTCTTCTACCGGTTTTGGAGCCAGAGTGGTCTTGATATCGCCACAAGGTGATATTTTACCTTTTTCATACAAGTTACAATTTGACAATACCAATAACACCGCCGAATACGAGTCCTTGTTGCTCGGATTGGAAGCGGCACGTGCCAGAGGTGTTAAAATCCTTCATGCTCAAGGGGACGTCGAATTGGTGGTTTGTCAAATAAGAAATTTGTACCAAACAAAAAATGAAAGACTGAGACACTATCGCAATCGCGTATGGGATTGCATTGAAGATTTCGATGCTTTCAATATTTCGGCAGTGCCAAGAGAGTTCAATGACCGTGCAGATTCATTGGCTGTTTCTGCCACTCTCATGGTACCTAACAAGGATTTCAAAGGAAACAAGTACACTATTGAGCTGGTCTTCCGATCAAGTGTACCTGATAACGCTGACCATTGGCAGGTGTTCAATGGTGATAATCAGATCATTGCTTTCCTAGAAAAGATGGATAGTTTTGATGAGCTTTACTTTGAAGGAAGTGAATCACCACCTCGTGAATATGTTTCTGAGGTAGATTCGCAGACTGGCGAAGAATTTCTACAATTAAAAGGGAATAAAATCCCAAAAGGTTTGGTTTCCCTTGAGAAACTCTTTGATAAACATGACAGGTATATCAAGCAGCGGCAACAACAACAGGATTCAGGTTCCTCTATGGAATTTGAGCAGGTCAATTTGGGTTCGGAAGCAGATCCTAAGATGGTCAACATTGGAAAATGTTGCACTGCTGATGAAAGATTCAAATTCATTACCCTCCTCCACCATTACATTGATGTTTTGGCTTACTCCTATGATGACCTGAAGTCTTTCAGGCCTAAGGAGGTTCGACACGAAATTCCCCTTAAAGCTGGATCGTTGCCTCACAAACAGAAGCAGAGGCAATACAATCCAAAGATATCAGGTATGATTCTTTCTGAAATTCAAAAGATGCTGAATGCAAGGATAATTTTTCCAATTCATCATTCCACATGGATTGCAAACATAGTACCTGTAAGGAAGAAGAACGGAGGAATCCGTATCTGTGTTGATTTCAGGAATCTCAACCAGTCTTCCTTGAAAGATAACTACCCTTTGCCCATCATGGACCAAGTATTACAAACAGTGATAGGTTTAGAGATGCTATCTATGTTAGATGGTTTTTCGGGGTATAACCAAGTGGAGGTAAATGAAGCTGATCAGTTCAAAACTGCCTTCACCACACCATGGGGCACATTTGCATATCGCAGAATGCCTTTTGGTCTGATCAATGCTGGCGCAACATTTCAGAGAGCGATGGATCTTGCTTTCAGAGATGAGATGGGTAGGTTCATCGTGGTATATCTTGATGACTTGACTGTTTTCTCCAAAAACCGTCATGATCATGCGCATCATTTGCGACAAGTGCTGGAGCGCTGTCGGCAAAATGGTATTTCCCTCAATCCCAAGAAGTCAGTTTTTGGGGTGACGGAAGGCAAGCTTCTCGGACACATTGTATCCCGGGAAGGTACTAAGATTGACCTGGAGAGAGTTAAATCTATTCAAAGTCTCACTCTGCCCGCAAGTAAGACTGCTGTTCACTCTTTCTTTGGAAAGGTGAATTTTCTGCGAAGGTTCATTCCTGAGTTTGCAGAAAAAACCCGTCACATTGTTAATATGATGAAGGGTATGGCCACTTTCTGTTGGATTGCGGAAGGTAAGGAAGCGTTCGAGGATATCAAGAGAGCTATTGCTCATGCCCCAGTTCTTGTTTGTCCTGACTACACTACGGATTTCGTAGTCTATAGCTACGCTTCAGAACACACACTTTCAGCTACTCTGGTTTAGCAGAATGAAGAAGGCGTTGAATCCCCCATATCATTTATGAGTTGTCCTCTCAAAGCTCATGAATTGAAGTATTCGAATATGGAGAAGCATGCCTATGCCGTAGTCAAAACGGTTAAGCATTTCAGGTTTTATATTCTAAACTCACACACTGTTGTCATGGTGCCTGATACAACAGTCAAATCTATCCTAACTCAACAGGAGTTCGGAGCAAAGAGAGGTAATTGGATTGCTAAGATCCAAGAATTCGATCTGGATATCAAGCCTACCAAGCTTGTGCGTGGTAAAGGTTTGTGTCAATTGATTGCAGATAATGTTCCAAAAGAGACAGGGGACGAAGAAGAAGAAGTTGTGGACACGCCAACTATTCTTTTTGTTACTACAACTGACGAGTGGTATTCCAATATCGCTCATTTCCTTACCTATGGTGTGTGCCCTTCTCACTTGTCTTATAAGGAAACGAGAATTGTCAAGTTAAAAGCTGCTAACTACGTCCTTTGGGACAATGGTTTGTACAAGAGAAATCTTGATGGTGTATTTCTCCGTTGTGTGGATAAAGCGCAACAAGGTAGACTTTTGGAGTCTTTCCACAATTTGGCTTGTGGAGGGCATTTTTTAGCACCTGTAACGGCTCACAAGATTCTGCGAGCTCGATACTATTGGCCCACACTATTCCAAGATGTGCACAATTGGGTACACAGGTGTGAGTTATGCCAACAGTTTGTTGGGAAACCAAAATTGGCAGCCTTACCTCTAAAACCAGTGGTGATCGAGGAGCCTTTTTAGCAATGGGGTATTGACTTCATTGGCGCAGTGACTCCATCATCAAGTGCAGGACATAACTATGTTCTCACTGCAACAAACTATTTTACCAAATGCGTGGAAGCTATTCCAGTCAAGCATGCTACTTCAGAGGTGGTATGCAGTTTTCTTAAAGAAAACATTATTTCCAGGTTTGGAGTTCCAAACAAGATTGTAGCAGACAATGCTACATGCTTTTCCTCTCATGAGATCACTGAATTTTGCTACGAGCATGGGATCATTCTTTCCCATTCTTTAGACTATTATCCGCAAGGGAATGGTCAGGCAGAATCAAGCAATAAGAATTTGGTCACTATCATCAGGAAACTGGTAGATGAGAATCAAAGAACTTGGCATAAGGCATTGTTTGATGCTTTATGGGCAGATAGAATTACCCCCAAAAGGGCGATAGGCATGTCGCCATTTCAGCTTCTATATGGTCTGAATGCAGAGATACCGATTACCTTGGAATTGCCAGCATTGAAGTTGGTAAAGGCATTGGAAGATAGAACTTTTGATAGTTCTATTGATAAAAGGATCATGTATTTGACTGAACTTGAGGAGCAACGCACTATGGTGGTGGACCATATTGCTGAGCACCAAAATCAAGTAAAGAAACTCTTCGACAAGAAGGCTCGTGAGTTTCAGGTTGGAGATCAAGTCTTGTTGTGGGACAAGAGGAGAGAACCAAAAGGGATGCATGGGAAATTTGATTCCTTGTGGAGAGGTCCATTCACCATTCATCAGTTCTGTGGTGAAAACAGTTTCTTGCTGGAGTATCAGGATGGGACACCATTCTCATTGCCTCACAGTGGACAACATCTAAAACACTTCAATCCTTGAAGTTTCAGATAAGTTAATAATTGTACATTTGTATAGTTTTGTATTTTTATTTGTGTTTTCATTTAGTCTTTTTGTGCCTTTTTCTTTTTAGCTTGACTCTATAGCCCAATGGCATGGATGAAGGCACTTAGAGGCTGGATTCCACTCCCCTCAATCGTTTCAAAGTTTAATTGAAGGAAGTTCCCCAGTTAGAGCCAGCTATTGTTCTCAAAATCAGCCACGCTCGTTTTTGTAGACAACCCCACGAAACTTGTCTGTTTCATGAATCTACACTCTAAAATCACAAATCGAGACAAGATTCCCTTAGTCTCATGCGAAGTTGTTTGACATTCTAAATTTGTCTGCGACATTCCCTTGAATTGATTTCTCGATATCCGCAAGGATCGTTTAGGTCGTAGACTGGTTAAAAGGTCAATTTTTGTTGTTTTTTAGGTGTTGGCCAAATTCTTGTTTTATCATGTAAGAGCAGTGTTTTCGACCGCTATTACATTTTTTTTTTTTGAGTTTATCCTAATATGTACTGGCGGCCGAAACACCCGCTATTACATATGTCGCATCTTTGTTTTATATGTATTGGCGGCAGAATCACCTGCCATTACATATAAGTGTTAATCCTCCCTGCTGGAACGGCCGAAACACCCGCTCCGACGAGATCTCCAAATCTTTCAACTGAAGTGACATTAATGATCGCTCGTGCCAGGTCTTAATGGTTCGACTTTGATCCTTTAAATATGATGTTTAACTCATTGTCTCTCATCATTTTTTCTATTCAAAACCTTCCCAGTCGATTACCGATTCCTCCCTCGAACCATTGATCATGCCAACAATTGGACTCAAACGAAATCAAGTGGCTATCTTTGCGTATAGGGTTCTTCCTTCCTAAATAGGTGAGTTTATTTAAAACCTTTCTAGGGTTTCTCTAAATGATTATCAGTAGTCTTGTTGTTTCAAATTTATCACTTATTTTATTGCGTTTCTATTTAAAATGGTCATTTTTGATTCAGTCTTTTGTGTGTTGAGTCTTAGATTTTTCGTGGTTTATTCGTGCCCTAGGTTTTAGGATTAATGAGTGAAGTCTTTACCCCAAACACAGACCAAGTTCTAGTCGGTAAAAACGCCGATGAAGCATCTAATGAAGCTTTTAGTGTTCGGGCGGTAGAATCACCTGCCCTTGCACAGAAGACTTGTTCATACCATATGTAGTGGCGGCTTTTATCGCCGACCAAACACTACAAAAACCGGTGTCACATGCGGTGTCGGTAGAAACTGCCGCTCAAGTATTCAACCTCAGGTTTTCATTCAAATGCAATGACGGCGTTTTCACCCGCCCCTGCACCAAAACCCTTGAAGTTACACTTACCTGCATGAGCAGCATTTTATACCGTTCGAACATCTGTTGGCATTTCATGGAGTTACCTGCAGTAGCGGTCCTTTCATCCGCTCGAACATGTTAACCAAAACTTCCAAGATACATGCAGAAGCGGCGTTTTTCACCGCCTTTACACATGAAATCTCTCCCAACTTGCAAGAGCGGTCAAATCACCCGCCCAAGCACATTTTCCTGATTTTTCCCCTAACACTGGAAAATTCATTTTTCAAAACCAAAAGCCCACTTTCGCCTTCGCCTTGATTTGCGCACTCAAGCCCTTTAAACGCATGCTTTCCCGTCCATGATCATCCAAAACGCAGTTGCCCCAGTTTATCCAATTTTTCCCCTAACTGCGAGATCATGGCCTTTTGCAGTTCTCAATTAGCATTCGTGGTGGTGTTCAAATTCATAGTTTTCCCTAGGGCTCATGTCAGAATCATCTCCATCAAAGTCCAGAGCCATGAAGTACAAGTACCAGGGTGTCTTTCCGGTAACGGCAGTGAAGTCGACGTTGATGAAATCAGAGACACGAAAATTGGGCACGTAGACATGGCCGAGTTCGTAGATAGAACTAAACAAGCAAATCCCTCCAAGCATATGCAGAAAATCATTGACAGCAGTATTCATTTGGTTGCATCATTTCCAGTCAGTGCACATAATCCTGAATTTGTTCTACAAGTGGCCAACCACTACAATAGAGACACTAGAGCTGTGACAGACTCACAGCGAAATGTTATCATGAGATTGGATGCAGAATTCATGGACAAAATCTTCATGTGTCCACCAATTGAAAATGTCAGGCAGATTGATTTTGCTCAGGGTCAACAAGACTATGACAATGACTTGGAATCTGCTAGAAGGCACATAAACAACAGATGGTTGAAGATTCCTAGGGCAACTTTGACTAGATGGCCAAAAGACCTCCACAGGAGTGATTTTGTGGAGGAAGTGTGTGATTTGATTACTCTTTTGAGTCGCATCAGAGGACTCCCTTCTGCTTCCAAATTCCAGGACTAGATGTACACTTACATCAAGGTGATTCTACGGGGTAACCAGAAGATATTCTGGGGTGAACAGATCAGCAATGCTTTGCATGAGCAACTGGTAAGGGTCAATACTACCTTCAAATTTTACATGACCTCTTACCTTGTCTACGCCGCTGCAAGCATGAGGAACTTTGCAGGTTTAACCCAAGTAGGGGACAGGAGCTTGGTCCCAGTGTATGAATACTACCCCCAAATCACTCTGAAGGGGTCAATTCATCATTTCAGAAGAGTCAATGATGCGTTCTTCTCAGTTTTCATGTGCTTGTGGGATGGTGAATTGGTTCAAAAAAGAGTTTCTGATGAAGTATGGCAGGTTGTAAATTCTTTTGGTTGCTTATTCTTGTAATTTCCCACCTTCACTTATCTTCGGGTAGGATGCTATCCTGGTTACCCTTACATGTTGCCACGGTATCCCAGTGATCGCATTGTCCTTATGGAGCTTTGCAGACAACTGATTGTGGTACACAACAAACAAACGGAGCTTAAGAAGTTAGGGATAAAGTTTCCCATTGAAATTGGGAGGTATTCAGTTCAGTCTGCCAACAAAGCAAAGGTAATCGACTCTGAGTTGCAGTTGGTCACCATGAAGACCTACAAGAAAAGAAATCATTTTGACTTCAGAAGGATTCAAGATAAAATCAAGAGGAAGTCAAATTTTCATGAGCCAATGGTTGAAGACATATGGGCAGATCTCAGGACCCAAAATGAGATCAGAAAACTGGATTTATGTAGGCTTCATTTGAGCCAAATTGAAGAACTAGGACTAGCTGATATTCCAGATGGAATGGAGGATGATGGGGATGTCCTAGATCATAAATATGAGGCAGAGAATGTTGAGGCTTCACCTCTCCCAGAAGTGAAATGGTCAGTCAAGGAAGAGACATCTATCAGAAAAAGATTCCAACCAATACTGGCAAACACCAATCTGTGGTTGGAAAGTAAGGGAATTAAGTTGAAAGAGTTCCTTAGAGGGTCTGAAGAAGGAACACAGGAGCAAACAGGTAAGAAGGTGGAAAACCAAACTAAGAACAAGAGCGACACTCCTTCCTCCTCCAAGGTACACAAACCAAAGATCAAATTTGTATCCAAGGAGGAAAGAAGAAGGAAACCACAGAAGCTTCTGATGCCACTAAGTCAGATGTTGAAGACACCAATGATGATCAGATGGAAATTGAAGATGTTGAGACTGAATAACAAAATGTTCAAAGGTCTAAGACAAAGGTATCTGATGAAGTTGAACAAGGTGAATATGAAGATACAGAGGTAGAACGACTTGATGGTTCCCCTCAGACTCTTGTGAAAGACCTTCCTTCCAAGACACAAGTTCTTACACCTACTCCTCATGTTTCATTTTCTGATGGTTTGCCAACAATTTCAAATGTTCCTCTGTCTCCAATTTTTGTTGTTTCTTCAGACAATACTCCTCCATCCATGAAAACTAGCTTTGGAACTGTTTTTGATTCTTATGGTTCCATTCCAAGCTTATCTTCCCCATCTTTTGAT
Organism: Cunninghamia lanceolata; assembly: GCA_027924645.1. Classification (NCBI taxonomy): domain Eukaryota; kingdom Viridiplantae; phylum Streptophyta; class Pinopsida; order Cupressales; family Cupressaceae; genus Cunninghamia; species Cunninghamia lanceolata. The sequence goes on along the minus strand of BSBN01000570.1, from coordinate 3,463,121 downwards.
ATCGGGGAACAAACTGTCTTAGAGAACCTTCTGGATGCTTCACAAAAGGTTGTTGACACAGGTGTTGTGTTTACCAACACAAGTCCAATTGTCACTATCACTGGCACGAATATAGATACAACCAAGCAAGTAGTGGATCCCCCTCCAGCTGTTGATGCATCTATACTTCCTCCATGGCTATCTGCCTATACACCAAAGAGGAAGAAGCAAGCCATCTCACCTGATGAGATTGACATTGAAAAGCTGTTGCTCGTGAAAGCAAAGAACCAAAAGAAGAAGCCTAAGACTGTTTCTAGGCTGGTCACTAAAAAGGGAATCAGATATGCCAAAATTGCCAAACCTCCTGAAGATGCCACGGTTGATACTTTTGATATGAGCAGTTATGTCATCTCAAGGGTTGAACTTGGTAAAGTGACTCATGAGGGTGTCAAAGCAGATTTCCAGACCACTACCAATACCCTACTTGAAAAGTATGATGAAGCCAAGAGGGAGAAGGAGCAATACAAAGCAAAAGTAGAACAACTGGCTACTGTCCTTCAGAAAATAGTGAAGTCATCAGAAATAGTAGAACCAATGGCAGTGACAGTGGAAGATCCCCTGATACAGAAGGTTGAAAAGGCCCAAGCCAGAGGCAAGATAGTGGGAGATGTAGTGGAGTGGTTGTTGGCTCAAGGACAAGTTCTATTGAAAACTGCCGTGGAAAGAAAAGATAAAATGGACAAAGCTAAAGCGGAGCTGGACAATCTGGTAGATCTACTTTCACAAGAGCTACAAGATCAAAAAGAGAGCCTAGAAGAGTGGATAGATATGAAGAAGATCAAGATAAAGAATCTGATCACCATTGGGGTCATCACCAACAGGGAATCATACCTCAAGACCAAAGAGACTCTAGCTCATCGTATTTTGATAATAAAGAGTCTACTTGAAGATCTGTGTCAAGCTCGAGAGGCCAGCGAAGATAGTGATGTCACACTCCTGCACCAGCTGGAAGAACTTCCTTGCACCTTGACAAGGGAAGATCATAGTTTCCTCACAGCACAAGAAATGATAAGTTCTTTTGAAGAAATGGTACAAAAGAAATTTGAAGAGGAAGCTCCCTCAATGCTCTCAATGGACAACCTGTATGATCAACATTCGACTCTGGAGAATCTGAAGGATAATTTAGACAAGCATGAAAACGCAGTAAAGGTAGTGAAAGATTCAATTCTTCGAGCTCGCACCATCTCTGAAAACACAGCAAAACCAGATGCATGCGAGATGTCAGTTGTTCAAACCATGTATCAGAATTTCCTGAGGAAAAAGGATGGAGGAAGCTAGTGCCTTAGCTTGTTTTTCTTAGATATTATGTAAATGGAATTTTGTTTTGGACATCTACACATGTAATTTTCCAAAATGTAATTACATGTGAAACAAGAGAAGTCATAAGTCAAATAGGACTCTCTTGTTGAATAAGTCAAAGTAGTTGTAGATTTCCTAGATTTTCTCAAGGTCTTTCCCTATAAATAAAGGGGACCTCTTTTGTAAATATTATCTTTTGTCTATTGCAAGAAAACTCTGGCGAATTGAGAAGCAAATCAAGACTTTGTGCTTTTTGTGAAAATCAATATTCAAATACATATCAATACAAGAAAGCAAGTTCAATTCCAATCTTTGTCTTGGGATTATTTGTGTTGTGATAGTTTGTTCTTACGTCTTGCTATCATAATCTTATTTGATAATAATTGAAGTGTGGAGTTTGTTTCAAGTGATTGAAGAGCGCTCTTAATTTGATTTTGATAAACTTTGTGTTATCAAATCAGTTGTGGGTTATATGTTCATGTTTGTGAGAATACAATAGTTTGGAGACTTTGTGCTGCAAGTTGTTATATTCGATTTACTTTTATCATCTTGAAGAGGAGTGAAGACTTTGGGCTGCATTCTACTTCAAATAGTTCCGTTTACAAGTAGTAAGTGAGGTAACAGAAAACTTTGTGTTTCTGTGATTTTGTGATAATTTATAAGTCTTATATCAAGAGTTTGAAATATAAACATCTATTCTGAAAAAAGAGAATGAGATGAGATGGAACCACCACAAACATAGTTTTTAGCATACATAAATTTGATAAGTTGTTTGATTTGCAAAAGTTAAGTAATTAGAGGGAACCTCCCCTTGCTGAGAGGAGAGACTTTGTCTCATCATAGCTGTGGCTGATATACCCATTTTGCCGTTAGCGAGTTAACGACAAAATATTCACCCAACACTCTATAATAGCATTTTAGTTTTCTAACATTTACTCTCTCTTTTTTGTTTCCAAGCATAGGTTTCTAAGAATTATAAAGTTTTCTAAAAGCTTCTGTTTGTCTTTCCAACTCAAGAATAAAAAGCATTTTAAAAAAAATAGGAACTACTAACCTTATTCTCTTTTGTTTTCTAAGTTTTATTTATGATATGCAAAAAAAAACCCTATTCCCACTGGTTTATCATTTTATGTAGAACATAATACACAAAAGAAAATTTACATAAAGATTAAATATTATACACAAAAATGTTCACACACACACACACACACACATTCCGGATTAAAAGTGTTATAAACAGTAAAGAAAATGTGAAATCACAGAGAATGTAAAATAATAGGCACTGTATATTTACTAGAGAACACAATATATATATACTGGTTCAGATTAGAGACCCATATTAGGGCCGAGTTGCTTATATATCACAGGCTAGCACATTGAAAGGATTGTAGACTAGATACAAATTAAACAAAGGCGTTTAAAATGTTGACAGGGCTAAATGAAAGTCAAGTCGGCGGATACAACCAGGGCCGAACGCTTTGACCAACAGTTTTGAAATAACAAAAAAAAAGCAGAACGAAATTTAATCAGGGCCACCGCGGATAGGGTTTACCCTGCCACGACCAAGGATTACAGAGGGGAGGGGCAGGGCTCCGTCACCCCTCCCATAGAGTGGGGCACGAGGTCCCGTACCCCCCCTCACTTAACACAAAAGAAACTTCAGCACCGGTGTAGGGCATTGTCGCCCCTGCGACCAGCCAAAACATTCATAAATCTGCATTTTGTTTCCCAGCCAATACTTCGATACAACCCTAAATCGATTTCCAAGCAATAAAATATACTTTGTTACTATCATTAAACCTTGCATTATAATAACTATATATATATATATATATAAATCTTACTTCTTCTCTGTATTTTGATAGAGACCAACAAAAAAACAAATAGTGAACTACTAGTTTTATTCCAGCAAGTTATATATATATATATATATATTATGAGATGAGAAAGATTCATATATCAAAAATAATTACATTTCATTTAAAGGAGAGAGGCACATCTATAAATACATACTTTTTTTTTTTTGAATATTAAAACACCAATTATTCTTTACTTGCATTCCTAGTAAGGGTCTAGTCCTCTCTCTCTCTCTCTCTCTCTCTCTCTCTCTCTCTCTCTCTCTCTCTCTCTCTCTCTCTCTCTCTTCTTTCCACCATTTAATAGTAAAGCAAGGTAGGTATATAATTCTCATGTAACTCATAAATTAAAAAATTAAGGAGAGAGAGGGAGATCTATTTTTTTCACACTAACTTTTTTTTTCTCAAAACTCACATAGGAACAACTTTAATACAAACTTTATTAATCAAATGAACCAATATTTTTTTTACAAGAAGGTAAATACATCCAAGAATCCTTAAGAGAGAATAACTCTCATGAAAACAATAAGATTATTACAAGATCAAAAAGGCCAAGACATCACAATGCCTTATTATTACAACTCACACCAATCCATTAAACTCTCCCAACTTCCAAACTCTAAAATAATTCTCCAAGAGCCACCAAAACCTACAAAAAACAAAAATAAGTTCTCCAAGCCCATGAGAGCTCACCTCCAAACCTTAGGCCTACAAGTAGGCCACCCCCAAGCTAGGAGGCCATTCAAATAACCATGTTCAAACTTCAACGAGCATTGCAACCACACAAATGCACTCACACAAAACACATTAACACCCTCCCAATGATATTCACATACAAACCCATTTAACAATGGGTTTTAGGGGTGAGAGAGTGGACCACTCTCTACTCAAGGGGAACCATACAACAACTCAAATAATTCTCAAACTCATGGCCTCTTTCCATTAACACTTATCATACATCAAATAACACAAAGGCACTCTTGCCATAATCATAAATCCCAAACTTCATATTAAGGCTCATGGCCATCAAAACTCCTCCAAAAGATGAGGGTACCCTGAGGAGTTTCACACCTCTCTCACCCATGACAAGGTGAGCTCCCTCACATGGAAAGCTCACCAACACAACCCTTAAAACCCACACAATATTAAACAAAAAATTCAAGATCATAATAACCATAAAACATGCATATATACATAAGCAAAAAACAATAAAAGAAGGCTTGTAGCCTTGAGAGCATACCTCTAAAGCTCCAAGTGTAGGAGGTGATGGTGAAGAGCTCCTAAGAGTCTTTTCCCCAAAATCCTTCCAAGTATCACCAAGTCTTTCTCTCCTTCCCAAAATAACAATGAAAAATGTAAAATGAAAGAACCCTTCCCTCTTCTCAAAGAGAGATAAATAGGCCTTGCTCACAAGCCCTAATGAATAAGAAGGTGACACTTTCCTTCATCCACACAACCCTCCTCACAACCCCACAAAAATGAGGAGGTGACATTTGTCACCTTCCTATTTAAACAAGCTACACACTCACCCACAAATGCTCTCACACATGTGTGAGAGCATAGGGAGAAAGGATCACACATGGGAGACCCCTTATGAATGAGGAGGTGACACTTGTCACCTTCTCATTTAACTATGCTAGACTCTTCCCCACATATGCTCTCACACATGTGTGAGAGCATAGGGAATAGGTCTCACACATATGAGAAGACTCTAGAAGCTTCTAGAGCACTCAAGACAATGGTAACCTTACCCTAGGTGAGTGGGGTTGGGTTAAGTGAGATGGTGACATGCCAACCACCTCTCACATCTCCCAAACTCGTCACTTTACTTAAAGACCAAGTTTAGGTGACCATACAAGGGTTACACCAAGTTTAAACATGCCAAGAATGGCCCTAGACCCTAGGGGTATGACCTAGGGTCATTATTTGACCATAATTTACACTAGGGAACTCATAAATCCACATGAAAAGGGCTCATAAACATTTAACACCAAAATTGTACAAACCAAAACATTACAACCTTACAACACATCAAGGTGATAAATCAAAAGGGTGAAACTTATGAAAATATCATAAAATGAAAGACAACATAAATCATCATTCTCAATCACAAATGACCTTAGTCCATTTTAGGGACTAGATCGGATTAATAGGGCTAACACATAGAGTTATTTGTTTGATCTCTGATTTTCCATGGGCCATGGAAAATTACCTGCACACTTACACAGAACCATTAATAGCACATGATACTGTTGTAATAGGTCAGGACAACTGAGAGGGGGGTGAATTAGTTGTTGCTCGTTTCTCTCTTTTTCTACTGTTAACCCTTTTTACAACTTAAGATTAAATCAATGATATAAACATTCTAGTATTATACAAAGGCATATGAGCAGAAAACAAGGACACATTTGACACCAAGATTTTGACGTGGAAACCTGGTTAAGGGAAAAACCACGGTGGGGGTTAGCCCACAAAATTAATACCTTGATAAAAGTATTTTACAAATGAGAATGCACATGCATTCGGGCTCACTGCCCCGAGCTCACTGCTCAAGTGGAGGCTCACTGCCTCCAAAAAAGTTTATAAGAGATTTATAGAGATTTTGAACTGGTAAGATGCATTTGCCAATGCTTGAGATCAGTTTCGGTTAAGTGCGAATACTAACTTTGTACACTTCATCTTTATTCTGCTCTTCTCTCTATTATGCCTTCATTCAGATATTAGATTTATGCACTTTTCACATTTTCTTCATGACCACCAAAAACCACACCCCAGAATATCCACAATCATCAGCTATATATACTTATCTTGAATTGCAATCACTTGCCAGTTGGCAACAACAAACACTTAGAACTTTTTAGGAGTGCTCTGCTTTGTCGGCTAGATCCATGCACCAATATTGATGTGTACCAAAAATAACACATGTAGATCATCATACATGTCGGCCGCTAACATCCTATCTCATGCATAGTTCATCAAAACACTTCTATTGGGTCCGCACAAGGATTTACACAAGTCTGTCTGTTCTTCACTGAACTGTTCTGTCTTAATAGAACCCGGTATTCAGATGCTCATAACTTATGATCCCATTATCACCAGAGGTTAAAAACTTGGATTTAGATTTTCCTAGTGTCCCTCTACACTCCTTCAGATCTGCAACACATAATAATTAGCTAGAGAGATCCGCTGACCAAAATACTCGACTCTGCTATATGCTCTGTTTCAGGCTCCTGAACTTAGATAGATTATCATTCTGACTTCTGGTAAGATTAGATACTGCACTGTGGATGTGTGGAAGAATCTTGGTTGCCATTAATGACAACACGTATCAATGATATGCAGTGTCTCTTTCCAACAATCTCCCCCTTTGGCATTGATGTCAACACTTAGTGAAAAATGACTAAGTGTCTTTGTGTAACTCCCCCTTTGTCTGTACATTTGTGCACTTTACTTATTTTGGTGCCCCCCCTTTGCTGAATACTTCATTTTTCATTGCCCTTCACTCCCCCTTTGACATCAAGGGAAAACGGTGGGATTCGTAAATCAAAATTCTCAAAATTTATGTATACATTGTTGCATAAGTATTAGTAACCATTAAGTTTCATTCACAAGAACTTGAGGATGTCTGTAAAACTAGCTTTTATTTGCACAAGTTCAGAGGCCCAAGTACTCTTCATTCCATCCAAAATTGAAATGTACCCATTTAACACAAATGAGTATGCTTCTGCCTTTGGCAGATCTGATGGAACAGTGGTCTGAACTACAGTCTGAGCTTTAGATAAGGCATTATACATTGTCTCTAACTTAGGGGCAATTAATCCTCGGAGCTCACACATTCTTTTCATAATGTTGATTTTCTCTTTGACAAGTTTCTTTATTTTCTCAGTCAAGTTAATTACTTGACATTCTTGACTTATGGGCGAAACTGTTAGGGGATCAAAATTTTGAGAGAGATTTGACAAATTTTGTTCTTGTTCCTTTATCTTGTTCTCAATATCCTCATTAACTTTGGGCCATGATAGAAATAAATTTGTATATCTCACTTCCATCATTTAGAGCATTTTGAATACTCTTTATGCCAATACCAAGTATTCTTCTATCATTTCCTATCAGGTTCTTTATTTCACAAAACTTCTTATCTAAGAATTCTTTCTAAACTTTTTCCTCCGCAGACTTCTCAAAGGACTCAAAATGTGAATTTACTGAAATTACCAGATTCTTTAGATGTCCGGAGGGGGAGTCATTTTGATTCTTCTGATAGGTTGGCATTAATTTCTCCAAAACTCTGGTTGCAAGTCCCAGTAGCTCATTTTCCTCCATGTGGAACTTTAACATCTTCTCTCTAGCCTTTACTTGGGTGAATGATGCTATCTTCATTAGTTGAATTGGAAAGAGAGCGTCCGGATTGGCTAGACCTTGGAGTAGTTCCGGTTCATCAAGCTCAATCACTTCTTTTCCAAGAAGACCTTTTACTGCGTCTGTAGTGTCTCTTGCAGCCATTTCAGAATCAACCTTTTGATCTCCTGATTTCTCAGTCTTTGCTTTAGGTGCTTCAACATTTGCACCATCTTCTTCTGTATTATCTTTCTGTTCTCTTTCTTCTTCTAACTCTGCTTTATCCTTTTCTGTGATCTCTGCAGAGGAACTTTTTCTTGTTTGTTCATCACTTGCTATCTGATCAGGAGGGTTCTGTGAGACAGTGACATTATCCTCTTTCCTTGTTGTATTAGATAGATTGGGAGTATCTTCTGCATCAAATATTTTATCCAACATTTTTGTATCCTCCTGAAATGCTTTTTCTACTTCCGGAACAGAGGTTCCACCAAACTCAGATTGTTGCTCAAAAAAAATTTCTTCTTCAACATTTGGCACTTCTTTTGTGACTACATGAAGATTATACTTCTTTAATGCTTTCAAAAGAATCTCTTGAGTTTCTTCAACTATTTCACTTGTTTCTCCAAGCATGAGCTTGTTCATTCTTCTTTTGTTTTTAAAATCATCTTTGACTTCCTTAAGTACCATATCTATTTGTTTAGGAGAAATTTGGGGACACAGATTTATTAGTTCATGTTCTCTAATTTCCACATCCTTGCACTTGGCATTTTCTTTTCTCAATTCCAAGATATTTGCCAGACTTTGTGGTACTCAGAAGTTATCTCAATTAGTGCCTTGTTGTAGATGTTGAGATATCTAACCGTTGCTTCCTCCAACACCCTTTTCTCCATTTCATTGTATTCATCATAGAATTCAATCATGGGTTTTAGATTACCATCCACAGTGACTGATTTGATCACATCTTCTAGTGAGAGTGTGGGTTTCTCAACATATTCTTCATATTCTTCAGTCTCTAGTCCTTTTGCTTTCGTAGGACTTTTCTTTGGTTAACTTTGTAGCTTTTGTTCCAGTGACTTTTGGTTCCTTGATTTAAATGTCAGAGTCTATATCTACTTCATCTCCTCTTATGCTTTCATAGGTCAGGGAAGCTTTTGTTTTCTTCCTTTTCTCACGTTTTCCGGATGATTCTTCTTCCAGTTTTGTAGATTTAGAAGGAGCAGAGACAGTAGTAGAACTTCTAGTAGTTCTTGAAGTGGAAGAAGGTTCCACCGGATCACTTGTTTGTCTCTTTTCTTGTTTTTATTTCTCATTCTTTTCTGTTCTTTCTCTGAATTTCTTCACAGCTTCCTTTGTTAGGCCAAAATTTTTAGCTAGCTTCTCAACTTCTTTTCTTACTCTTCTATTAGTTTCAGGTTCTCTGAGCTCAGTATGCAACTTTAAACTTAGCTCCTCATAAGTTCCAAATCTTTCAACCATTGTGTCTTTGGGCTTGCTTAGTAGATGTTAAGCATACATATCCAAGATCCTTTCATCTACTTCATACCCCATGGGCATGATCCAAACAGTTCTGGGTTCCACTACTTCCATTAAATACTTGTCAGTATCAACCATGAAGCATACTTCATTTTTGTATTTGTCAACAATTGAGTTGGGAATTCTTTCCCTTGAGTGCATCATATTTTGAAAGTTTTTGAAGTAACCCCATATTGCCGTCTTCTGAGCATTGAAATCACCAATGTTGCGAAGATGATTTTTGATTTGAATGGCAACCGACTCATCCTTAGTCCAGTGTACACCTTTTACCCCAGGTACCTCATTCATATAGTAAAAGAATAGACATAAAGTCAGGGTACCATACTTGAAGGTGTTCTTCTTATCTCTTTTATCTTGTTCAAATTTTCAATCAATTGATTATGTAATAGTTCACACAAGTCATAATCAACATTTTCTTTTAGCATCTTCTATGCAACATAAATGGTTGTTCCAGAAACATAATTTTCTTTGCTAGAGTGGTAAATCTTGTATCCAATCACCATGGAGGTGAATTTGACATCCGGCTCTATAATATCATTTATGGTCATTGCTCTTCTGTCGAACTTAGCTCCGGTAGCATCAGTTACTATTTGGTTTTTCACAACTTTTAGCATGGGCAATCCTCTGGTTGAGTTCAAACCAGTTACATTTCTAATAGCATCCCTAGTAATCTTGAACGGTTTTAACAACCACATAAATTCATCATGTATCTGACTTAAGATGTATCGGATGCACTCATCCTCATCAAATGTTGAAAACCCCATAACCTGAACAAAGTGTTTGTCCTGCAGAGCCTTGTATTCGGGTTTAAGTTCTTTATTTTCATCCATGAGTTGTTTTTCAAACAAATCTACATACCTTGAATCTCCAAACTCGTCTATATTTGCATGAATGTAAACCCTAATGTCTTCTACATGTAGCACCCCATTCGGAATGCTTGAAAAAGTGCCTAACGGATCAACTTGAATTGATTTGTGAGGATGCTTCTTGAATTTGGGTCGAGGCCTTTCGGTAATGTCAATGAGGGGTAGCCATTTCAACAGATTTTAGATTCAAATATTTATAGAGAGGTACCTTTTTCTTTCGCAGTGTTAGGGTTGATCATTTGCCGATTGAATTCGTTCTCTGCCTTAATCTTTGAACTTTGTAGTTCAAGTGCTCTTCTTCTTGTTTACTTCAAATGCAAGGTGATTCAAATGAGTGATCAAGTGACCTTTTAAAGGTCTGCACTACCTAATTTGCCTTTACAATAAATGTGTTGCCCTAATTGTATCTGGTTACATTATTTAGACAGTTCCTCATATATCAACATCTTTTCTTCTGGAAATCCTTCCATAGGTTATGGACTAACTTAGAGTATTTTCTGTTAATGTACCAGATTCAGGCACCCACTTACTAATCGGGGGAATTTGATGTTCTATGCAGCTCCCCCTAAGCCAGATTTTTTTGACTTAATTCCCAGAGGAATTGTCAGGACGGGATTATGGTGCAGACTCATTATCATTGTACTGTATCTTTCTTTATCCAAATATTGTTCATTTCACTTTGTATCTCACCCACATCAATTTTCCTGTTGCCTCTGTCTTGTTTCTGCTCATCCAATTTTCTATTTACCAGACCTTTTCTTCCATTGTCTTTACTTCTGCATAATCTTGCAATATGACCAAATTTATTGCAGTTATAGCATAGAACATTTCCTTTCTTATAAACTTGATTTTCTCTTGATCTGCACTGATTAGCCATATGTCCAAACCCATTGCAAACAAAGCAGTAACAATTGAAAGAATTGCTAATTCTTCTAATATTGGGATTATTCATTTTCACACTTCTGCATTCATTTGATCTATGACCATACCTATTAAATTTGAAACATTGATTGGAGAAGGATGGACCATTTTGATTTACTCTGCTTCTGCACTGAGTACCTCTATGACCAAATTTGTTGCAGTTGAAACAATTTCCATTGAATGATGGATATCTTTGAGCATTTGGTTGTCTTATTGGAGGTTTTCTAGATCTGTTTCTTCCATTCCTAGGTTGAAAGTTTCTCTGTCCGGATCTAGAGATTTCATCTTTCTCATGCTTATCGACATCCTTTTTTTGCCCTTCAATGAGTGCTTCAAGTTTAGCTAAGATTATCTTGAATTTCTCCTTGTTCTCAATTGCAATTTCTAGGTCATGTCTGAGTGTGATAATCTGTCTCTCAAGTTCTCTTTCATTGTCTCTTCTTTCTTGTAGATTAGATTCTAGAAGGCCAACTATCACATCCAATTTGCAACATTCTTCAGAACTCTTTTTCAAATTTTGATTTAACTCTTCTTCAACTTTCTTCTTATCTTCAATTTCCTTGGTTAGTCTCATCACTCCAATTTCCATCTCATGTTTTAGAATAGTAACTTCTTTATTTAACTTTTTGCATTCCTTTGTCTTCTCATCCAGGGCCTTGTCTTCATAAGGTTTTCCCAGTTGAAGATGTTGCTCCTTTCCTTTTGCATTAGATTTGCTTAATTTTTCTTTTAAAACTTTAATGAAGTTTTCAGCCTTTTTGAGGTTGTCTTGTAGCTCTTGAACTGCTCAAGATCATCTAGGGAAAGATTAAGTTGCCCTTGAAGGTCATATTCATCCATTCTGCTGTCTTCCCAGATCTTCCTTAAGCTATTAAGCTTTTTCAAAGGAACTTAGCTTTGATACCAATTGTTGGAATAGGTTTAGACAACTGAGAGGAGGGGTGAATCAGTTGTTGCTCTTTTCTCTCTTTTTCTATTGTTAACCCTTTTTACAACTTAAGATTAAATCTATGATATAAACATTCTAGTATTAGACAAAGGCATATGAGCAGAAAACATGAATGACACATTTGACACCAAGATTTTGACGTGGAAACTTAGTTAAGGGAAAAACCATGGTTGGGGTTAACCCACAAAATTAATACCTTGTTAAAAGTATTTTACAAATGAGAATGCACATGCATTCGGGCTCACTGCCCCGAGCTCACTGCTCAAGTGGAGGCTCACTACCTACAGAAAAGTTTATAAGAGATTTACAAAGATTTTAAACTAGTAAGATGCATCTGCCAATGCTTGAGATCAGTTCCGATTAAGTGCGACCACTAACTTTGTACACTTCATCTTTATTCTACTCTTCTCTCTATTCTGCCTTCATTCAAATATTAGATTTCGACACTTTTCACATTTTCTTCATGACCGCCAAAAACCACACCCCAAAATCTCCACAATCATCAGCTATATATACTTATCTTGAATTGCAATCACTTGCCAGTAGATAACAACAAACACTTAAAACTTGTTAGGAGTGCTCTGCTCTGTCAGCTAGATCCATGCACCAATATTGATGCGTACCAAAAATAACACATGTAGATCATCATACATGTCGGCCACTGATATCTTATCTCATACATAGTTCATCAGAACACTTCTATTGGGTCCACACAAGGATTTACACAAGTTTGCCTGTTCTTCACTGAACTGTTCTATCTTAATAGAACCCGGTATTCAAATGCTCATAACTTCTGATCCCATTACCATTGGAGGTTAAAAACTTGGATTTAGATTGTCCTGGTGTCCCTCTACACTCCTTCAGATCTGCAACACATAATGATTAGCTGGAGAGATCTGCTGACTAAAATACTGGACTTTGCTATATGCTCTGTTTCAGGCCCCCGGACTTAGATAGATTATCATTCTGACTTTTGGTAAGATTAGATACTGCACTGTAGATGTGTGGAACAATCTTGGTTGCCATCAATGACAACACCTATCAATGTTATGCAGTGTCTCTTGCCAATAGATACATATAGCCGAAGTGAAATGAATTACATAAACACACACAAGATTACATAAGCACATATATCATCAATTATAATCACATGCTAACATTAACATGATTCTCAAATCATTCGCATTTCACAAGGTATAATCAGGTTCATCATCACATAGCATTTCATTAATCCAATCATTCAACTAAACCATTTCAATTGCATCAATAACACATTCAACTTCATGGAATTCATAATATAATCATGCATGTAAGATATCGCTCCATCCTTCAATAACTCATCTATCACAAGATAAACTGACAAAAGTCTAAAATAGGAGGGGTTACTAGTCCTCAAATGACTACGTATCACACATAATCCAAGAAACAAGTTCCATGAACACAACAAGAAGTGCAGCATGAGTTAGCCTCGCTCTACCGCACTAAAGAATCTGTTTCAAGCACAAATAGGTGATATTCTAATCAATCCCAACTAGGATGTATATCGCCTATGCACCCGCAAACAATCACCACTACCTTCTACAAAATATCCACAACATCACTACACTGACTCAAGATAGGGCCACAATTTCATAATCAAACCCTTAACTAGGGTGAAGGAAAACAACAAGGCCAAAAAGGGCAACTAATCCAGTTGCACAAAGGTGGGCCTCACAGACATGCACTCTTGAATCACTAATAATAACTGTAGTGGAGGTGGAAACACCAACGCAGTGTTTGACTAAGGCAAGCCTGTTACATCCCTCTTTTTGGAATCAATAACGTTATTTACTTTTCTTGCAAATTTTAGTTATATAATATGTTGTTGACGTCATGGAAACTGGTGATGTAGATAGACAAAGTTAGTTCTATGAAATTTTGGAATCTAGTGATTATGATCAGTGTGATATTATAAACTAAAATGTCTTTTTGTTAGGAGAAAATGATGTTTGGATATATTATGCTTTGATTTAAAATATAGGTGCTTTGACCACAAAAATTGTATGTGAGACTATCGTTGCAGGAATAGGTGGACCATGTTCGACAGGAAGAGAAAGTATCTTTGAGAAAGAGAATAGACTCTGGAAATTAACCATGGGTGTTTGTTACTGAAAACACCAAGCAGGTAGATAAACCTTGAAGCCTTAAGTTTAGTCATGTTTACGACTGAGATAATTTAAGACTAGATGTCGATGTCTGAAGTTAAGGTTTAACACCTTTCGTAAGTCGTCATATAGAATTTTGGAAATCGACGTTGTTGTCGCAAGTCCGCTAAATCAAGTCATCTTATAGAGATGACTAATATTCCGATTATAGGTAAATAAATAAACTTATTTGTGGCAGATTTGTGAGTCGCGTCTCATAGTCGAATGACGCAAGAAGTCGTTATTGTGCGTTAAACGATCTAGAAAACTTGTTTTGCGTTACGCCCAATCCGTCGTGATTACCGTAAAAACACTTTGAACATGTGTTGTGAATTTATTTCTTTTTGGAAATCAACGGATGTCAAATTTGAAGCCTAGGTGAGCTATAACTTGTTTTGGTCGTTATTTGGAAGAATATTCCAAAATCGCCTTAGTTATATTTTGGTAAACGTGAAGAATTTCCTTTAGTTTGTTTGATGTCAATTTTCTCGTCGAAGTCGAGTAGGTTTACGCCCAAGTTCTGTTGTTTTTGGACGTCTTCCATTTCGAATGCATCTTTTCCCTTCGAACTTAAGACTTTGAGATATCATTAATCTAACCTTTATTCTCTTTATTAAGTTGACCCTTACTCATTCTCTTTTTCGACCTTGGAGACACTCTATGCATTTATTATTCACCACCTTGTTAGAGCATTCGGTTATTAGTGCAATCTTGGAGGTTTAAAAGCCATGATGCTTAAGCAAGTGGACGGGGTTGTTGTGCCACAGCTGCCATGTCGCCATAAAGAAAACCTCCATCATGTAGTGGTCACTGTAGGATAGGGAGTCGGGTGGCATGCAAAAAAATGGATCTCCTTTTGTTTAGGATGGACGGTAGAGGAAAGGCATTAATCCCTCGTCGTGCAGAGAGTGGAGGAGATTATTATCGGTTGAGAGAGGATTGAAACGGGAGAGGGAAGAAAACGGGGAAAACTGGGAGGAAGGACGCGCAGAGAGGTCAGCAAGGTCGTGCTTGCTTGAGCAATTTTGTGAGAACTACGATAGGTTCTCCTTCTTTCTCTCTTCACAGACTTAAATAACTGTTTGCGCCTTATTTCTCGCTGTGTTATGTGTTTCTTTCAACGTAAAGGTTAATGCATATGATGTTATTTTTCTGTAAGCTTTGAGTGAGGTTTGTCCTCAATGCAAACGTTAGTTTCTGAGTAAAGAGCCACTCTGCCCTACGCCACTGTGTAGGAGTGTAAACCTTAGTTTTCATTCATGATTTCGACGTAGTATTTGATTGTTTAGACAGCCTGTGGTGTTATATTACCGAGCTGTGGTGTCAGAGGATAAAACTAGTGTAGGAATATGATTCGAAAACGTCTCTCTATCCAAGCACAATAGAATTCTGAAAACATGATTAGGCAGAATGGTTACACATGGTGTTTTTGTGTTTGTTTATGTTTGGACAGTGCGAGTATGTGGTACACCTTTGTCAGTTAGTGATTAGTCGAAGTTCTAACCAATGTGGTTCCAAAACCCTCCAAGGTTCAACTTCGATGACTTACATGACGTAAGATATAAACTTAAATTGGCTTGATGATTATTTCAATAACCTGTCCAATAAAGTTTAGAGGTGTGATAGATCGGATTGATTGACTGCCAAATGTATTTAGCTAAGTTTCTAAACCGGTAATAGATTTTCAGTTAGAGGTCGATATATGAGATTGATCATCTTTAGATTCTTAAGATAGATCCCAAGTCTTTTAATATCTTTATTTTATAACTCTTACCTCATTGAACCATTTAAAACTATTTGTTTTGGAAGGAGGGTGTAGAGTTGAAGTATAAGTAATTATCCTTGGTCAAAAACCATCATGCTTATAAATGAAAAGATATGGGTGGGAAACCCGCATATTGTGTTTGAGTTAATTAAATTGCATGCGATGTTCCTTGTATCGCTATCACCTAGTACATTGAAGACCTTTGTGAGTCTAAATTTTAAAACTCCGGGTCTTCTGATATTCGTATTTTTATACTTGGGTAAATTGTATAAACTTTTGAAAACTGTATAGCCAAGTTAGAGACCACTTAGGAGTGGATATTTTTAAACAACGGTTTAGACTGTTAAGGGATTATTATTGCATTACAAATGCTATCCGTATAAACAATGAAATAGAAAACCCTTTATACATCTTGAAAACGGAGATGATTCCATAAGCTCTGGAATAGAGTAAACCTTAGCGCCATGCGCCATTGCATGAGGAAATTCAAATACCTTGAGGTCATCGAGGTCAACATCTATATAAACCTTACAAATAGGAAAACTGTAGGATTGCGATTAATTCAAGTCGAGTAGGGTGGGTGAACATAATTCATGCATTCATACAACGCTATTTAAATTCAAATCCTTTGGCCAAGGTGATGCATGATCCTCAAGTGCATTAAATGTTCACTGTGACTGGATGGCGTTTCTTGTGGAGGGTCATGCATGACTAGAGCGTATCTAGGGATCTGCATGATAACAAGACACATAAGTTACAACATCAGAGCTCAGATGGAAAAAACTGATGGTTATCCTAGGTCTATCCTCTTGAGTAGGGTAGGGCCACTTCCGGTTAGGAAGGAGTGCGGGAGACCGACGGTCTGTGGTTGGAGGTTAAGCTCCTTGAAGATACTTTCTCTTCCAAATATTGAGGATTGCCAAGTCTTGAATGTGATTGGTCGACAATCGAGATGCGGTGATAATGGTATGTTTCTAATATTGTATTTGTTTTAAGAATATTTCAAATTGTAAGAAAACAAAATGTTTATGATTTATCATTTCTTTCAGCTTTGTGAAAAATGAAATCATGTTTATTGATAAATCGAAGAATGTTATACTTGATAGTAGTGAACTCTTTTATATTTGATTATAAAGGAAAAAAAAGGAAAAAAATATGCCTATGTTAAAACCTAGTTTTCAAGTTAAATTAGTTATGGATGTTACAAAGCCCCTAAACACAACACAACTTTTTCCCTCGTTTCTTGTGTGTAGGTTGAAGATACAAGTTTTGGAAGATAAGATCTAAGAAGAAGAAAGGTTTTGTAGGTATAGGACAGACAAAGCTCAGACATTTTGTAAAACCCTAATTAGGGTCTAGGGCACCCGGTGCCCTAGTACTTCTATGCTCCTAAACTCAGATACATGTTCTTCTCTATCTCTTGATCTCTGTTGCACTTTCAGAATTTCTATATCTATTTCTGATAGTCATATATTTGTAGATCTTGGTCAATTAGGGTTTCATCTTTTGCCCTAGTTTAGTTGGTTAGTTTTGGTTGAATTTGGTTAACACTCCTTTATAGAACAAAGGGATGAAACCCCTCTAGTTTGGATCTCCTTCACAGGTAGAAGCCAAGCTCGATTTGTGTCTCAATGTTAGATGGAAGAGGGCTTGACCTAGTTTAACCTTTTAGGCTAGATCTCACTTTTCCATTTAAACATTTTGGTGAACCCAAGGTATCTTGCACCTTGGCATCCTTCTTGCTTTAGATTTGAGTTTTTTTCTTCCCTAAATCTGATTAGGATTGAATTCATTGATCATTTTGTGTACCTACATAGCTTATTTTGACATAGTTTCAACATTAGGGTTTACAAAAACCTTGCATTGTTAGAAAACCTAGCTAGTCTTGAACCTAGGGTTTGTAGATTAGTGAGTTGTTTCAAATATTTGTGGCATGATTAAATTGATTTCATTTTCTATAGCATATCATCTTTGTGTTTAAAGAAAAAACATTCTTGCATATTTTCATTGAAAAGTGAAAAATCAAGCATTTTAGGCTTAGGAAAAAGCATATTTATAGCATTGCTTTCATTGCATAGGTTTAAATCATCATAGCAAGATTTAAATTTCTAATTTTTGCATCAGATCTAATTGGTATTGTAGCAATTAATCATTTCATAGTGCTATACTTTGAATTTGAACCTCTTCATTATTAGGGTTTTTTCTTTTTTAAAGTTACAAAACCTAGTTAATTTTGAGACCTAGGGTTTTTGTGATTGGTATCTTGCTTCACATTTTGCTAATGAAAATTGCATTTCAAATCTGATTTTACTTTGCTCTAATACATTATATATGTCATCTTGTTTTGAAATTTGAAAGGAAGAACAATTTTTGGGGCATGAGTATGGATGATATCTAGTTTGATTTGAGTAAAGTTGAAATTGATCAAGGATTTATTATTTCATGATATTTGTTTACATTTGATCAAAAGTGCAAAACATTGATTCATTTAAATAAAAAGTCAAACTCTTCTTTCATCACCTCATTTATCTCTTCTTTGTGTGTATCTTGTGTGTCACTAAGGCTTGTAAACAATTTATGAGTTTTATGACCTGGTGCCCTAATTCAAACACTCTTGTGCGAAGAAGTCTTTGAATTATGGGTTCTAATGCTTTGAATAACTTTGATTACAACGGATCGAAACCCCAATTTCCAAGTCTAATCATACAAGAAGGCCCATCACTTCTTCCTGATATCCCTTCTTCACATATCCTAGAAGCATCAACTTTTCATGAATCCATCAACATAGAGGACCTCGTGGCTCATGTTCCTGAAGCCCAAATTCAAAGATTAGACACATAGTTGGCTAATTTTCAGCAATTTGTAAGCTCATAACATATAGCTGAGGAGGCCATCCCTATTGTTGAGAATCTAAGAAGTCTATTGCTCGAAGGACAAGAGGGAATAGAAGTCTTGCGTGGCCTAGCTGATATAGTGCATAATAACATTTTGTCTGCATCTAGTTGTGTCGAAATCGTCACTAATGTGACTTCTTCTAATCAAATAGGGACTCAAGTGTTGGCACCCATACCGACACTCCCTATTCCTACATACACTTCTACTATTCTCACTACAGCTACACAACCTAGTAATAGTGCTACCACATGTGTTGGTTTATCTACTAGGAATCATGTTCGTCATTATAGTTATGTTCCCTTCAATTATACAAATACTACACCTAGTGTCACCTTGCCTACATCAAATCAAACTAAGCCTAATATCACTTTCCAAAAATCCAATCATACAGTGTCACAACCTATGGTTAGCCCTATACATTCATACCAATCCCAACCTAGTTCACCATCTGATCCTATCATCAATCAACTTTTGTAAAATATGAACTCCATCAAACGACAATTATCAAGCATAAACCAACGTCCCACCAAACCCTCTATGACATCTCATTATATTCGCAACTCTTTATCTTATCCTATCCTAAGATCTCAAATGCCTGAGAAGTTTGAAACCCCTCACTTTGAGAAGTATAATGGGAAGGGAGACCCTAACAACCATGTGGCAACCTTTATAGCTATGTGTAGCAATTTCTTCTTTGAAGATGCAATTTTAGCAAAAATCTTTCCTAGGTCACTCAAAGACTCAGCCTTGGATTGGTTTTGCTCATTGCCACCTAATTCAATCACTTTTTTCACAACTAATCAATAAGTTCCTCGAACTTTTTCAAGCAATTATTGGACCACAAGTCTCTTTGACTAACTTGGTTCATTGCAAACAAGGAATAAAAGAGAAAGTAACAAATTTTATGGGGCGTTATCAAGATCTCTTTTCACAAGTTCAATATTCTATTCTGGATGCTGATGTACAAATAATTTTCATTGGAAACTTACAACCTCACATCCGTGATAAGATATTGTTAATGTGTTTTGAATCTTTCACTCATCTTTGCATGGCTCTCCGTGATATTCAACTTTCGATTAGTTAGTATGAGAATAATCACTCATCAGCTCCAATTGGTTAGTCTGAAGCCTCACATAATCATTAATTCAAAAGACAACAAAAATTTCATCAAAATAAATTCAGTTTCAACCAATAACATAAGAAAACATGTGGTGGTTGCATCATCTCCTTCTCTCGCCCCATATAAATTGAAACCAAAGACAAGACATTTCACACCATTATCGAAGTCTCTCTACTCTATACTGATGAAACTATTGAATAATAATCTCATCAAGCTTACACCCATTAGACCTCTCAATCCAAGTAAGATGCAAGCATCTTCTTTTGATTCGAAGGCCTTTTGTCAATTTCACCGCACCATTGGTCATGACACTGAAAGATGTATGCGTCTTAAACATGAAGTTCAAGACCTCATTGATTCCAATGTCATCTAGGTTGCTAGTGTAAATGATAAAGGAAATAAATTGGTGGCTCCACCTAATCAAAATCTACAAATATATACAAATCCATTACCTCATCATGAATCTAATGTTGTGGATCCATCTCAAGAGATGCTATGTACTTATAATCATCAAGAACAAGACTATGAAGGTGATGTTTGTATGGTAGATGTCTAGCCTCATAAAGATCAAGAAAAACTTGAACTGGCTATATCTTTTAGTCCTCATGATGCTACTATTGAAGCTCCTAATGGACCTCTATACATCACCATTCTAATCAATGATAAAACTATAAGAGGTTCTATGATAGATCATATATGCATGGTAAATGTAGTAACTAAAGAGTTTATCTACTTGCATGGTTTACACCGTGATAACTACGATGTATAAGAAATCATGATTAGAGCACACAATGGGTCTATCCTTCCAACTCTTGGTGCCTTGACCCTTGCCATCAAGGTCAGTCCAAGATCATTGGATGTTACTTTTGTCATCATACCCACATTAGACTTATTTCATGTGAAGTTGGGTCACCCATGGATCTGCTCCATGAAGGTGGTCCCTGCTATGGTTCATAAGTGCTTAAAGTTTCCATTTGAGGGATGTGTGCACAATGTACATCACAGTCGGTACCAGCCTGTTGCTCGACATTGACACTTTACACTTTACTACTTCTATCCAAAACCAATTAGAGTTACATGAGCTAGAGAGGATTTATTCTTTTTGTCATATCAGAGATTTAAGGCACAAAAAATTGTAAAGTTGTTGCTTAATAACATACCTCCTTGTGATGTCCCCGGACCTCCTCGATCTTCTAAGGCTACGACAGTAGTTTCCCCTATTCCACAGGTGGTGAATGAAGTTAAGCCTGAATCAAAGGTTCTTCCCCGTCCCTGAGCATATGATAGATATGCTAAAGTTCCCCCTTCACCATCCCTCCAAGGACAACGAGGCAACCATC
This sequence comes from Cunninghamia lanceolata, assembly GCA_027924645.1. Lineage (NCBI taxonomy): Eukaryota > Viridiplantae > Streptophyta > Pinopsida > Cupressales > Cupressaceae > Cunninghamia > Cunninghamia lanceolata. The sequence continues at coordinate 3,442,020 of BSBN01000570.1, read as the reverse complement.
AAGCACAAAACATACCTCCTCGCAATCGCAATATTACTTTTGTCCCACCTGCCTCTGCAGGGACTAGTGAAAATCAATTGGTTGTGTGTGTATTATTTCTTGAGGTTTCTCAACTGCTTGTGGATGCTCAAGTACGTCCACCTATTTCACAAGTTGAGAAGGAAGAGCAGCCCGCATTGAGGAACCCTCCCCCCATGGTCTCCCAGCCTTTGGTGGTTCCTCTTATTTCTTCTAATGTTCCTGAAGCAAAGGAAGAAAAGGAACCCATGTTAATAGATACTATGGTTCCCTTAACAAACATCACAAACAAAGATAAACGTAATAAAATTGTGAGAGAAAGAAATAAATGTCAATGTGTTATGGCTCGCCTTTCCACAAGAGAGGAGAATCTCTCCCATCGCAAGCATCTATAACCGACGGATGCAAAAGAGACATCTACTAGTGTCTTGTCTCCTCTAGCAAAGGATAAAGCTTCACAACCCACAGTGGAACCTATCGTACTATATTCTGCTAGTGAATCTAAAGACAATAATTATATGTGTATGGCTCTTGTTCCTTACACCACACTTGTTATAGTTCCTCTTGCATCTTGTCCAACTGCCCAAATTGGTGATGAGAAAGATTGGGAGGAGGATGATTTGCTTTAGGCTGACTTGCAAGTGTGGCCTTTATTTCTATTATGTCATGAGTGCATGTGATTGTTTTCACCCATAATGTGTTTCTTGATGCTTTATTCATGTTTGTGTTGTTAAGCTCTTTTTGAATGACCCTTGACACCCTTGTCGGTGCAAGGACACAAAGGGACCAAAATTTGTAGTGACATTCTCTTTATTTGTATCATCATTCTTTTATATGTCGTAAGTTGCATTGTTGTTTCCTTTGGGGACGACGTAAGGTGTAGGATGGTTTGGCATTCTTGCTTGTTGACCCAAGGTTTTTATTTGATTGCATGTGATATTTCTTCCTTTGTCTCTGTAGTTCTACCAACTAGCAGATGATGACAGTTCTAAATATTTATAGTCTCGAGATATCTCCTATTATACAACCATTCATATACTGATGCCAGTCAAATAGATCCCTTTGTGTTGTTACTTTATAATATAACTTATGTTTCCTTGGTGATTTGATTTATGTGGCACCTTGTCTACACAAGCCATTGTGTATCATGCTCACAACATCGCCTCGATTTGTCTTTTGTGGGGGCAACCCCTTGTTGCAATGTAGTTTTTAAGAACACATATCATATGGGCATGTGCTTCTAGAAAGCTCTCGTGCCTATCTTTTAGTTTTATTCTACCTTAAAGCAATTGCTCCCTGATAGGAGTTAGCAGTCACTTTAAGGTGGGGGCATGCATCACGCTATGCTCTTTTGGTTACATACTTGTTTGTTATAGTTGACATGGAAATCACATAGTGATTCGGTAGTCCTCATGAGCACATGATGTTTCCATTTGGTCCATGAGCTACCTAGTACAAGGAAGTTGTCTAGCCTGTGTGCTTCATGTGACTTGTCATGGTCACCTAGTAATTCAGCGATCCTTACTAGTGTGTGATCCATGAAGGCACTTCTCGCCATGTGACCCCTAGTGACAGATCAAGATAGTGTCAAAGTCATGTGCCTTATGTGTTTGTTTCCATGTTTGTTTGTGTGATGTATTGTTTGAACTTGTATCCTCTTAATGATTCCATATGTTTTGTGTGTCTTCATCATGTTTTCCATGTATACTTTATGACTTATGTATATACTTTGTGTTAAGCATGTATGAGTTGTGTATGGCATGTATTACCTTTGTGTATTGTGTGTCTCTTGCGTGTATTCCTATATATGCTTTTAGTACTTCACATATATGTGAATTATGTGATAATGTCTTGCATATTTGAAAATCTCTTTGCTTACGTGTTTGCAACCTTAGAATCCTAATCTTGGGGGCTACTATAGTCCACAACTTGGTGGAATTCTTTGGCTTCTATGTTTTCATGTTTCAAATCTCTCTTCTCCTTACCTAGTGTGAGTTTGAATGTAAGTTCGTACCCACACTAAAGTGGGGGCTAAATGTTATGCAAAAATGTGTGTACACTTGTTAATCAGGACCTATTTTAACACCTTTTTGAACATTAAATGATTAAATCTTGATCCTGATGAATAAACCCGACAAAATAAAGTTAGGACTGGTCTAAACCCACCTTAAAAGACACTCCCTAGAGTTTTTGGAGCTAAAGGACTAGGGCGCCTAGCACCGTGGTCCTAGATGGTTGCTTTAGCCCTATTTTTGTGGTGTCGGCTTAGAACACCTCCTTAGCTTTTACATGTCGGCCCCATTTGGTTTTATTCGTCATTGGTGAGCGGGAATGCATATATAAAGGAGTCTTGTAATTCATTTTACACCTAGATGGGTAATGCAAGATTAGAATTGCTTACATGTTTGATCTCCTATGCTCAAGTGCTCTTCATGCTTGAAGTTTCTATGTTCTTGTGGATGTTATGATGCTCAATTGTAGGTCTTAAAGGAAATTCAAGCTATCTTTATCTATCTCCTTGTTGGTGCATGATTTTGAGTTATCTTCTCCAACTAGGGTTTCACATCTTGTGGTAATCTTTATCATTTTCATTCATACTTTCATCATATATTGTTGATCTTTCCTCTACCCTCCTAGGGAACGCACTCTTAGATCACTAATCATCGCTATAGTGGAGGTGGAAACACCAACATGGGTTTCGACTAAGGGAATCCCCTAAACACAACACAACCTTTTCCGTCTTTTCTTGTGTGCAGGTTGAAGATACAAGTTTCAGAAGATAAGATCCGGTCCGAGAAGAAAGGTTTTGTAGGTACAAGACAGGTGAAGCTTAGAAATTCTGTAAAATCCTAATTAGGATATAGGGTGCCCAAAGCCTTGGTACTTCTATGCTCCTGAACTTAGATTTTAGTTCTTCTCTATCTCTTGATCTCTGTTGCACTTTCAAAATTTTTGTATCTATTTTTGACAGTCGTATATTTGCAGATCTTGGTTAATTAGGGTTTCATCTTTTGCCCTAATTTAGTTGGTTAGTTTTGGTTGAATTTGGTTGACACTCCTTTATACAACAAAGGGACAAAACCCCTGTATTTTGGCTCTCCTTCATGGGTAGAATCCAAGCTCGGTTTGTGTCTCAATGTTAGATGGAAGAGGGTTTGACCTAGTTTAACCTTTTAGGCTAGATCTCACTTTTCTATTTAAACAAGGCAAACCTTTCTTCCTTCTTCAAACAAAAGTTCATGAAACAATGTTGCCATCATCTGTAGAGCAAGGTGAAGGAAGGGGGGACGTCACCCTTATTACCCCAACATGGTGCACTGAACAAATAGGAGAAGACTACATATGCTTGACTATAGGAGTAAAACAATATGATCAAATTTAAAAGACAATGGGGATAGGATAGTAGCTGAAGCAAAGGCCAACCCAACATGAGAAACCATCCTAGGTAATGCAAGAGCCATAGACACAACCACACCAAAATCATTTAGTGGCTGTGAAATAGAGGTAGTTATAAGAGGTGTGGCAGTGTCAAAAGCCTCAAGTTTTCCCTCCATCAAAGGGGAGAACATAGGCGACACATTAGGAGGAGAATCAACATCAACTTTGAAGTGATCTAGAAGAGCATTCCACCACCAGGAAGCCACACAGTCAACCTTGCAACTGGAATAAATACAATGTGCAGCCACATGAATAGTCTAAAGGTTGAATCCATAGGTGATCTTCCACTTGAAGTGCAATCTCAGTGGGAGGGATTTAGAAATGTCCAAGTCCACTAAGATATGAGCTTGAAGTAGTTGGATCAACCAACAAAAATTGACCCAATAAATTTCCTATAGCTTCATAGTAGGAGTTGAGCTAGAACTCAAGTGGAAGGTTAGGCATCCTAACCCAAATAGGCTTGAGATTCAAAGGTTTAGTAGTAAGGTTGAAAGAAGGAAACCGTGCTTTGAGAAGGACATAGTGTTGCACACACAACCAAACTGGTCCATTTAGCACAGTATCCCTTTCCCCAGTCAAATCAAAAGCAACAATCAAGAATCCCCTAGCGCAAGGGAAGATCTTCATGTTGCTATCAATAATGGGTCACTAGGTCTCTAAAATCCACTTGTGGATCTTGGGGAGGCCCAACCAAAAATGGTTAAAGTGATAGTTCAAGGTCTTTGAAGCATAAAAATATTCACACTCAACCATCTAATAAAATGCCACAATAGGAGAAGAATCCACCCAAGGAAGAGGAAGGTGTTTCCCCCTCAGAGGAGGATGGAAATTTATTTTTTAATTATAGTTATAATTTAAGAGTATATATATAATTTAGATTATAAATTATAATTCTAAATAAATTCTAATTAATTAATTTTTAAATTTTAAATTTTTATAAGTTCATAATTTTATAATTTTAAATTCATAATTTATAATCGTTTTGTTTAAATTAATTTAGTTCTATATTTTCTATAGTTATATTGTACAATCACAACAAACTTATTCATGAGACTTGTAATTGAGATTAAGAAACTTGAATATATTTTACAATATGAAAGCCATTTGGTAGTATAAAACACATTGTGAATTTTTTTAGCTAATCTAAGAAAAATCAAGACAAGTGTAGAATTAGTTAGACCATATGATTGTGTTTCCATAGATGTGGTTATGCAAATAGGATCTAGTGTTTCTAGAATAATTGGGTTCAATGAGATTAATGAGTTGGTCACCAAAGTGGTGGTCAAATAAATATGTTTTCCTAATTATGTAGGGATGACAAGGGTACAAGGTTATTATGTTACTAGGTGCATGTGTCTACTGATGGCATGCTTGATAACTCTAGATTTCTAGTTGCACATGGTTGTTATCCAAATAATGACCAAGTACCATTATATTTTGTGTAGTAGTTATATGTTGAGGTTCAACTAAACCTCAACGTTAATTATCTAGCTATACATAATTATCTAGGTAGAGTACATGAGAAAGATGGTTATTATCACTTGGGGCCTATATTTGATCATAGACATTTGGTTGGGGAGAGGGCTCAAGTTTTTATCCCAAGGTTTCAAGGAGTTGTTGACCCTATTGTTCACACTTCCCAAAGGGAATAAATTGAGGGAATTATTGATATAGCTCAGATTACTTAGGCAATATCTTCTGATCAAGTTAATTATTACTCATTAAGATATCCAAGTAGTTTTCTTGCATCTAATCATCTATCCTCTTCACGTGTGCCTTCATTTCATGATGTGTGTTTGCCATCTACAAAGAACATGGATAGTGTTCATGATTTTGATCAGTTGCATTCATTCTAGCATGATCCCTGACATCAGTTCTACAAAAAACTTATTTGATAAGCTTATAACATGGCATCCCTATCTAGCATATAGAGGCATACATTAAGTAGCCATTGGATAGGATTTGAAGATTGGCAATGTCGACATGAATAGTGCATCCCGCTCCAAACATTGTTGTTCCAAGACTTGTTCAACATTCTAGATTTTTAGTAGTGTCTACATCTATTGATCATGATGTTGGTCATTGTGCTTCTATGTCTAGTGGTTAGGGTGTTGCTAGCTCTATTGCTGATGATGCTTCTACTTCAATGTTCATCATGCTACTTTATCTATTGTTCTTGATGCACTACCATAACTTCTCATGATGCTTCTATTTCTACTTAGCCTAATGTAGTTATCCATCTCAAATAAATATTAGAGTCTATAAATAGGATTTTGGAGGGCATGCCTTCTATGCATTTAAGTTTAGTGGGTTTGTTAGGGATGCCAATCTATACATTTTTGGATGATTCTACATAGCATTTAGTAGATGATGTTGTTGATAGGTATGAGCCATTACAGAGATCTAGAGAACCGTGGCGATCATGTAGGAAGAGAGGTATAAAATTAAGACCTCTCATATATAAATCAATTTCTAAACACTCCCCATTCATGGGGTCTTATGAGTTAATTTTGTTAGAGTTGTTAGAAATAAAATAAGATGGGAAGCACTACCCCATCTAATTTTGAAACTAAATTTCAATGGAGAGACTAGATTGGATCCATGCCTCCTGGGGGGGTGGATATCTCATTAGGGATTCGAATGGAAAATTTATTTGTGTGGCATCAAAAAATAGGTGGGGTCAAACAATGAAGATGAGGCTCAAGCTCTAGTGATTGGCCTATCTTTAGTGGGTAACCTAACAATTTTTGACATTATTATTGAGAGTGACTTGATGGTTATTATCAACACAATCAAATATACGTGTACACAAAACTAGAGGCTTAACAACATCGTCTAGCTAGCTCGGAACTACTAGAAAATTTAAATCATGATGTATTTATGTTAGAAATGAAGGTAAACAACTATCAATGGAAAATTGATTACAACTGTAATATAGATATTTAATTATGCAAAATCAAAATGGAGATGGTATGAAATCAACACAAAGAAATAACATAACAAAAGATCAAACACATAACGTGGCATTTACGTGGAGAAACCCTTTTGGAAAAAACTCCACACAAGAAGAGATGCACCATTTTGTATTAACTTCAATAGAGTTTACAATACAACACTATCAATCTCCTCTTTAGTCTTCAATCCAGCAATGCCTGTAATACTCATTCACAACTGTAATACAATATCCTCATAAAGAGGTTGCCTTCTAAGGCAAGACAAGCCAACGTACCATTAGATCTGTCACCTAATGATGAACGGTCCAGATTTACAATGAGAAAATATATATATATAATATGGCTTCCAGGGGCATTGCCCCCGGATCCCCACCAAGGCGTGTGGCCCCTGGACCCCCCATCGAGGGGGCTATCCGCTCTAACCCTGTAGAAGGGTACCCCTTTGCAACCCCCAGATAACCTACATTCGTCGAGTATTGGGATCAAACATGCGGCTAAAACAAGATCATTACTTGGTGAATACTTCTTCCCTTATGAAAATTTACAAACAACATTAGGAGTAATTAATTACATAGGATTTGCAATGTTGATGGCACCTTAATCCTAAAATTCTCCCACTTGACATCATACATAGTAAATTCATCCATAGGAAAACATAAAACAACTAAGCACTGGGAACAAAGCCCATGGCCTCCCTGGACCACATAAACTTTTCTATGCTCACAGGTTTAGTAAGTGAATCTATAACATTCTCTTGAGTGTAAACCTTCTTCATCTCAATCTGACCATTAGCAATCATTTCACGAACAAAATGGTATTGAACATCCACATTCTTAGTCTGTGCATGATACACAGGGTTCTTGGCCAAACATATTGCACTCTGGCTATCACAACCAATCTAAATAATCCTGCAATCAAAACTAATACCTGTACACAATCTCTCTAACCAAACTGCCTTCTTAGAGACATGAGTAGTAGCCATATAATTTGCTTTGGTGGTAGATAAAGCAATGGTGGGCTACGTTTTACTCATCCAACTCATAGCTCCTCCAAACAAAGTAAACACATAGCCACTAGTGGACCTTCAACTAACCAAGTCACCTACCCAATCTGCATCAGCAAAACCCTGTACATGTCCAATGTCTTAAATCCACACTATTGGTATGAGAATAAACCAAAAAATAATAAGAAGTACCACACAAATATCTTAACACCCTCTTTGCATAATTCCAATGATGTCTATTAGGGTTAGACATAAACCTACTCAAAACTCCCATTGCTTGTGCAATATCTAGTCTAGTGCAAACCATTGCATGCATCAAACTTCCAACAACACTAGCATATGACACATCAGACATATCCTCTAAATCATCTTCATTCTTAGGACACATATCTAATGAAAGCTTAGTACCAACCAATAAAGGAATTCTAACTGGATTGCAATCCTGCATGTTAAATATGTGCAAAATAGTATTCACATACTTTTTGATAACCAAAGCTTTCTGCTACCTCAACCCTTTTTGATGTCCATTCCCAGAATATACCTAAATGCCCCTAGATCCTTCATGTCAAATGCACCTGAAAGTTGGGCTTTCAACTCACTAATCATACCCTTGGTGTTACTAGAAAAATAACATATCATCCACATACAAGGCAATGATTAGAATATGATCATCAATATATCGAATGCAGATATAGTGACCCTCTTCACTTCTAACAAAGCCCAATTTCAAAACAAATGAATCAAACTTTTGGTACCAAATTCTGGGGAACTATTTTAAACCATAAGAGATCTTTTTAACTTGCATAACCAATGTTTTTTCCCTTTTACCTCAAAACCTGTAGGTTGTTGCATATAAATTCCTTCTTCCAGATCTCTATGCAAAAATCCAGTCTTAACACCTATTTTCTCAATTTTAAAATCATAAGCTACAACAATGGATAAAATAAATCTAATAGATGAAAATTTAGCAACATGAGAGAAAATTTCACAAAAATCGACTCCCTCTCTAGGAGTAGCCCTTGGCTACTAGTCTAGCCTTGTGCTTCTGTAATGAACTGTCAGCTCCAAACTTCTTCTTGAAGACCCACTTACATTCTATGGCTTTTCTTCCTTTGGGAAAACATATAAGATCCCAGGTGTCATATGAGTCTAAAGCCATCATTTCCTCTTGCATGGCTAGCTACCAAGACTCACTATCATCTGCATGAGTAGCTTCCATGTAGGATCTAGGTTCATCATCAGTACTCAATCAAGAAAATAGGCAACGAAAATCTGGTGGGCTATACACAACGAAAATAGCTTCTCTGTAGGATCCAGGATCTAGGTAGTTGGACCAAAAGTCTTTCTACCAAACAGACAGAATAGACACTTTATAAAAGGTAAAAGAGGTGTTCACAAATAAATTGCAGAACTTGTTGTCCACTCCAGGTTTGAATGAAGATATTCTAGATAAATCTGTAGAAACAAAGGCTCATTTCAAATTGGTAATGATAGATCTACGGAAGCTGGAGAGGAAATGTGAGCATGTTTCAATGTATTCAAATTCAAAATGGAATGGTTAGATGGTCCAGACAAAGAAAGACTTGAGCAGCTGTTGACAAATTTTGCAGAGTATAAAAGAGGATAGTGTTCTAGGTGAGCGTCCAATTCTTTTTTTGGCTATAGAGAATATTCTTTTGTAAATATTCTTTCATTGAAAATTCTTTGTAAAAAGGGATCCGTTGTTTTATAAAGTGGACCCTACCAAACTTTTGAAATATCCTTCTTTCTAGGGGATTGAGATTTTTGCATGATCATTGAGTCAAAAAGTCAAAGTTGGCATATGCATGCAAGATGTAATGTTTTAGTTAGTATTGTTTTTTGATTGCATGTATACGTTGGAGATAAAAAACAAGAACAGAGGCGCTGCATGTGCTTTAAAGCAATTGTGTTTTTCTTTTATAAAAGCAATTTTGCTTTTTGGACGCCTATATAAGGGAAGGACTTATTTGTTTCAAGGGTCTACTGGTTGAAGAATTAGGTTACCGGTCCATACTTCATATTTTTCAACATTTTCAAGTTTCGGCAAGTAATTAGTTTTACAACATTCTAGTTTAGTGGAGATAGTTCTTTGGAAAGAGAACTTGTAATTCTAATGTGTTCTTGTTGGATTTATATCTTGTACTTGGATTTGAAGAAATTAATACAAGATGGTTGTCAATTCCTCTGGATTTATCTTCGTGTACATGGTGGAGTGCTTTTTACTTCAGTCTTTATTTCCTTATTCAGTTGAAAAATTATTAATCTGAACTTAAATTCTAAGTTTTATTTCTACTTTGCGTGTGGAATACAGTAATTGGAAATACAATTCATATTATCTTGTTGAAATCATTTGAATCTTGCACTAGTGGTATGAATAACTGAGTTTATAGTTGGTTTTAATATTGCAGTTAATGAATTTCTTAGATGGGTTTGTTGATATAAAGGTTGAAATAGAAGTGTTGCATGTAATGTCCCCTTCTATTCACATGGTTAGCCCATCATGGAGTTCCCGTGGGCTAGCAGTTTGGTTAGGGAACTGTGGTTAGTTTGGCTCTGAAGGTCTTTGCCAGTGTTGGAGTTGTGGTTGGTTTTCAGAGGATCCAGTTGGCACCCTCGTGGTTGGCTCAGTGGGCTTGGTCATTACTTACTATTTTTAGTAAGTTCAGGTTCTATGTCAGTTCGGGATTTTTAGAGTTGGATCAGATGCGTTTCGTCGAGACCTTTCCGGCAAACTAAATATCATTGATTTCCAACACCATCTTCATAATTATTTTAAAGTCCGAAGATTTATTAATGTTATATTAATATGGACTTTATTATATTTTGCGGAAAAAGTGACTTTATGGAAAATAAAGACTTAATGCAAGTTGTGACCTTGGGTGCCCATCCCTAGGCAAGTAAAAGTGTTCTTAAAATGACAAAGTTCCCTCTTGAAATCCAATGCCCATCTTGGAGGGAGAATATAAGGAGTTTTGTGAGCTCATTTCATTTATGCTATGTTTATGTTATTGCTGATTTGAGCTCTGCTAGGGTTTCATATTGTTTGGGGTTTGAGGATTCGAACCTGAGGCTCTTGGAGACGGAAACCTCCCTGAGTAACGGTATCTCACAGGTGTGAAAGATCACCCAACGATGCCATTGAAGGTGGATGTATTCACCATTCACAAGTGTGCTTGCAATGGGGTTATTCGAAGTGGTATTTAGAGTTGATTGATATATCTTTGTTATTGATTTGTATGCTGAGATTCGAGGGTTTGGAGATAGATTTTGGTGTGAGTTCAAGGAGTCTTGCAGTGGTGTTCTTTCTCTTTTGTTGGTCGTACCTTCCTCGAGGCCATACTTCCTTGCTAGGGGACATGAGGTTCATATAGTTCCATTCTCCAGGATTTGTAGCAGTTGTATTCCTTCTTTGGAGGCATTTGGGGTCGTTAGACCTAAGCATTGCATTGTATATTCATTTGCCAACATTTGTAATGCATTTGGAGTGAATCTAGCTAACCCATTTGCTGGTTCGTCAGCAGCTATAATATGAAGTTGCAAATCTGGACATGGGTATGTGTTAGAAGTTAATATTTTGCTATTCTACTATCTGGGTAGTTGATAGTTTCTTTATATCTGTTGTAGTTTTTCTGGGTTTCTGTTATATGCAATATATTGTGTGCTCCGGCAAATCTGCAGGAAAACATAAAACCCATTCTGCATCTTCTATCTATCTGAAAGATCACACAAAAAATATAATAAAATCACATATAAAAATATACAAACAGGTATGACACATTACAGTGGTATCAGAGCTATGATCTTGCCATCCTGTGAGGTTGAATAGACATGCAGTTGAAAGAATGAACATGCAAATAAAAATGAAGCATGTACACTTTATGTTTGAGATATGAATCCTTTAGCATCTTCATCACATCTTTATAATACCAGGAGGAACAAGTTACAACAGACAACACAGGTTCCATAGCAAGTTGAACCAGTAAATCCAGCATCACCAGTATACCCATTTGAGACAGATACAGAGGTAGAAGTTGCTGCTACTGAGGACGATTGGCAGGTCTCACGAACAGACCCCTTTTCTGGTGAGTTTCCACTAGTTACAGGACCTATAGGAGAGATGGGTGACAGGGAAGAACCAGAACCCAGTGCATGCAAAATTTTGAATGCACTCCCCTGAGAGATGAGGGATACTCAATGAGCAATGGTCAAGGCACAGGCCGAGATGACACATGCCATTGAATGGTTGGGTACTGACATGGACAATCACCGTGATAGGAACAGGTACCACAGAGGTGAAAGGAACAGGTACAACGGAGGTGACAGGAACAAGTACCAGGACGGTGATAGAAACAGACAGGATGGGGGAGATAGACACAACGGTGATGGAACCGGGGAGAAAGGAACAATGGGGACAAGAACCAGAATGATAGATACAGGGACAGAGATGACGAGGATGAGGCTTCGGTTACCCACCAGAGGGCTTCGCAGTTCACTGCGGGAGATAGACCTGGCATCCCTATATTTGCTCCCAGGAACCAAGTTCCTAAACAGGATCCCACACAGGTGGAGTTTCAGGAGGAGATTCTGAGGGACTAGAGAGCGTCCAGTGATGATTTCAAAAATGAGATGACATTTGCTGAATATTCTGAAATGAGGATTAAGTGCAAACCTCGTAGGGGAGGTAGACCTCAGAACCAAGAGTTGTAAAGGAAAGTAAGTAAAATGACACTTCCCTACTTCGACGGATTGGGTAAGACCACCGCGAGAGCTTGGGTCCAGAATTTGGACAGCTACTTGCAAATTAGTCCCATGCCAGAGGAGGATGCCATTACATATGCAGCTTTACACTTGGAGGGGACTGCTCACAAGTGGTGGAGCAATGGGAAGGTCACACTAGGTCACGATTAGGTCACTTCATATGTGGAGTTTACAGCTAGATTGATCGACAGGTTCGATAAAAAGGACCTAGAATTACAGTTTAAGGAGTTGACACAGAGCGGATCGGTGGACTCCTACATTGCTGATTTCCAGGACATATTCGTTATGGTTTTGGATATTACTGAGCGCAGATTGGTTGTTCTCTTCATTGATGGACTGTCAGATCAACTTCGTGGTTGGGTTAAGGGCTTTGACCCTCCTACACTCCAGGAGGCCATGAAGAAGGCCCAGGACATGGAGTCATCAACATGGAAGAACAAGTTTCATTCCAAAGGGTTTCCACAAAGGAGGGATAAGGAGAGGTAGGAGAACATTCCAGAAAGATGCGGGACATCCACATAAGTGTTCTTCCAGGTTGGACAGTGATCAGTTGAATGACTTGAGACGGAAGAAGCTCTGCTTCCATTGCCAGGGGCCTTGGGATCCTAAGCACAAGTGCACTGCCCAGGGGAAGGTTAAATAGTTAAGAGTATTTTTCAACCGATGAGTCTGTTGATTTAGAGCCCCATTCAGACTACCATTCAGAGGCCGAGGATGCAGAATCGAAAGGCCATGAGGAAGCTTCGGATAGAGAAGATGATACAACCCTACCTACAGCACGTATCTCGAGTATTCAGAGGGAGGGATCATTCAGGATAAGAGAAGTATTGGGTGGGCAGCGATGTATTGCATTACTTGACATGGGTGCCACTCATAACTTCATCGACGTGGGTTTGGTCGCCAAGAGAGGGCTGAAAACTGAGGAATTTGAGGGTTTTAAGGTGAAGGTTGCGGATGGTTTCGTACTCACCTACACTAGGAGGATACCCAATCTATCAATCCAATTGAACAAATACACTTGCCAATCAGAATTTTATGTTGTCGGCATGGGTGAGATGGATGTTGTGTTGGGTATGAAGTGGTTGAATGATATTGAGTTCACACTCAACTTGCGGATAATGGAAATGAAGTTTGAGCTGGACGGAGTTAGACATGTGCTAAGAGGCATTTCAGACGGTGGGTTGAGAGTGGTTTCTCTCAAGCGAATGGAGCGATTGATTCGTCATGATCAAGTGGAGTGGGCCGTAGAAATTATGGTGATGCCTACAACAGATCAACAGAAGCATACATATCCTCCTGACATATAGTCTATACTTACTAAACACACCAAAGTGTTTAGTGATATTCCAAAGGTAAACCCCCTGATAGAGGTTTTGAGCATGTGATCGAGTTGGAGGAGGGTGTTATGCCAGTAATAACTACACCTTACAGGCACCCAAAGAGGTATAAGGATGAGATTGAGAAGGCTATCAAAGAGCTTCTCGAAATGGGTCACATCAGACCTAGTAAGAGTCCATTTGCATCATCCGTGGTATTGATGAAGAAGGATGGGACTCTCAGAATGTGTATTGATTACAGGGAACTCAATAAGAAAACAATCAAGAATAGGTACCCAATTCCCAGAATAGATGAGTTGATTGATGAGTTGCACGAAGCCTGTTACTTCTCCAAGATTGATTTGAGATTCGGTTACCATCAGATTTTTGGGTCAGAGATAAGAATGTGGAGAAGATAGCATTCAGGTGTCACTATGAGCACTTTGAGTCCCTGGTCATGCCATTTGGTTTGACCAATGCACCAGTTACCTTCTAGTCTTGCATGAACAAGGTGTTTAGAGAGTAGTTGAGGAGATTTGTGCTGATTTTTTTTTATGATATATTGATTTATAGTAGGGCATAAGAAGAGCATCTAAAACACATTGACATTGTTTTGAGCATCTTGGAGAGGGAATCATTGTATGCCAAAATGTCAAAGTGTGAGTTTGGGATGACTGAGTTGCTGTACTTGGGTCATATCATCAGTGCTGGTAGTGTGAAGGTAGACCCGGAAAAGATTCGAGCAATTGTGGATTGGCCACCACCAAAGAATCTCTCATATCTTGAAGGGATTTCTTGGCCTTTATGGGTATTAACGTAGGTTTGTGAAAGGGTTCTCACAGTCGGCTGCTCCCCTTACAGATTTGACTTGTAAGGATACTTTAAGTTGGTCAGATAGGGCACATGAGTGCTTTGACAAATTCAAACAGATCATGAGTACATGCCCTGTGTTAGATATACCTGATTTTAGCAAACCTTTCGAGCTAAAGTGTGATGCCTCATGTGAGGGCATTGGTGCGGTGATTATGCAGGATAAGCACCTCATCGCATTTGAAAGCAAGAAGTTGAGGGGTGTGGAGAGGAGTTACAACATATATGACAATGAGATGTTAGCCATCATGCATGCGTAGGCTAAGTTCAGACAGTACCTTATGGGAAGCAAATTTGTGGTTAAGACGGATCACAACAGTCTGAAGCATTTCCTTGGGCAGAAGGATTTGAATGAGAGGCAACAGAAGTGGGTCAGCAAGCTACAGGCCTACGATTTTGACATTGTTTATGTCAAGGGGAAGAAGAATGTTGTTACCGATGCTCTATCTAGGAGGCCCCATTTATGTGCACTTGGTGCTATTGCAGATGACTGGAGGGAATTGATCTCAGCAGAGTATGCCAAAGATAAGTGGGCCGCTGGAGTGATTGATGGCACCATCAAAGATGACAGGTACACAGTGGTAAATGATTTAATCATTTACAAGGGTAGGATCTTTTTGGTGTCAGGTTCACATATGAAGCAAAAGTTTTGAGGGCATTCCATGATTTGCCTATGGCAGGGCATCTAGGACACTTCAAAACTTACAGGCAGGTCAGAGAGAGGTTCACCTGGAAGGGCCTCAAGATCGAGATGATGCAGTATGTGAGAGAGTGCCTGATATGTCAGCAGAACAAGCAGGAGCACTCACTTCCAGAAGGTTTATTGCTGCCCCTGCCCATTCCTGAGAGGAAGTGGGATAGCATTTCTATGGACTTTATCACAGGTCTACCTAGAGTCCAAGGCAGGAATTGTATTTATGTGGTGGTGGACAGATTGACGAAGTATGCACACTTCTTTGCTATTCCTACCACCTACACTGCAGCTCAGGTTGCAAAGTTGTTCTTTCATGAGGTATTTCGACTCCATGGGTTGCTTCAGAATATTGTTAGTGATAGGGACAACAGGGTCCTCAGTAATTTTTGGCAGGAGCTCTTCAAGTTGTCAGGGATAGAGTGCACACCCAGTACGAGTTACCACCCCCAGACTGATGGTCAGACGAAGATAGTTAATAAGTGGGTGGAAGGATACCTTCAAAACTATGTTTCAGGGCAGCAGAAGGCATGGGTTAAGTGGCTTCACATGGGAGAGTATTGCTACAATTCCACTTACCACATGTCCATTCAGATGTCACCCTTCATGGCATTGTATGGTTATGAGGCACCGAGCTTTGTTGATTTACTGTTTGGTAATAACAGAGTACCAAAAGTCAAAGACTTCCTTCAAGAGAGTCCAGATATCATGAGGGCACTGAAGGAGAACATATAGAAGGCTCAGACTCAACAAAAGCAGTATGCAGATCAGCAGAGAACTGAGCGATCGTTTGAGGTTAGTGACATGGTTTATCTGTAATGTCCCCTTCTAGTAAGTCAAAATTTTCCTTAACCTTGCACAAAATTTTAGCTTACAAAAGAGAACATTAATATTCAATTCTTCTTTTCATATTTAGAGTTAATAACTAAGTATCAAACTCATATATTTTCCACAATTGTATTTAAGGCTTATAATCTTTAATTATAATCACATATATTTCATCTCTATACTTATAGTTATGATTCATATGAAGTTCATACATTTCATATTCATATTATTTCTCTCATCGTTCCCATGCATAATCTAAAGAGAGTTCTTGGTTAGCCCTATCATTAATCAACCTTGTCTTCCACATGAGCATGGTTTGTTAAGGCGTTAACCATCCCACATGGAGGCCCAAAGGTTTCTCCCAACACCCGGGGTCCTTCACCATTTGGCTCAATGGAACTTCACGCAACACCCGACATTCTTCATCCTATTGAGAGTCACCAACCGTCGGGCACATTTATTATGAGCTCATAATACCATAGGCCCAAGAGCTTCACTCACACCCGGAGTTCTTCGTTTCTTGGCTCAAGGGACTTCACACACACCCAATGTTCTTCATCCACTTGAGGGTCACCTAGGTCCAATTTTACATCCTTAACTTAACCCCATACTCATGGGTTGATTAA
The DNA here is from genome assembly GCA_027924645.1 of Cunninghamia lanceolata. Classification (NCBI taxonomy): domain Eukaryota; kingdom Viridiplantae; phylum Streptophyta; class Pinopsida; order Cupressales; family Cupressaceae; genus Cunninghamia; species Cunninghamia lanceolata. Next base: position 3,425,497 of record BSBN01000570.1, on the reverse strand, counting down.
AGTGATTAAGGATGAGGCTTGAACATCCTTTTGATTACATCATGAGTTCGTGAGCCACAATTTTATCAATTTGAGATCTTTACATCTAGATTCTTGTTCTTTCATGGAACCTCAATTTATTCTTATTGATAGCCTCATACTAGGCTTCATTGATAATTCATTTTATGCTTATTTTTGACATATAAATGGTTTCATTGCCTTATATTCACATTATTATCATATAGTTTATATCATTTATATTTACTTTCAAGCATGAGACAATTAACCAATACCTTATTTCACTACTAATCATAATTCATTTTTTTCTGCCATAATTATATTATTCTAGCATTATATTTCTCATTCATAATCATGAAATGCTATTTACCTATTGACATATCTTTATTTATTTAATTTCATTCATTTCTAAGTTCATTATTTACCTTATACAATATATACTGAAATATTACTAACATATATTATACTATATATTTAATTACTTAATGAACAACGTACCTGTGATAGTTGCAGACCTGCCTTGGCTGCCCCCGTGACTTCCTTGTGATATCTTCTTGCTGCATCTTTGATGAATTCTAATGTTGTTTCTTTTTTATTGCCTTTATTGACTTCATAGCTATTTATTTATTTCATTTTATTATTTCTTTCTTCCTATGATGATTTCCTTCTATCTCACAACCTTTATTTATTTCCCTTTCAAGGGATATGTTTGAAGAGGTATGTCTCTTATTATTTTTATTACTTTATATTAATTCCCTTTTGTGGTAAAACTAGTTCTAACCATACCTAACTCCGTTATCATAAAGGATAGGTTAAAAGATGTTTATTTATTTTATTTATATTTACATTATATCATTTATATTATAATAAATGATATATGATATATTTTATATTATTTATACTATATCATTTATATCATAATAAATGATATATGTTTATATTATATTATTTGTATTTATATTATAATGTAAGATAATTATAAGAATATTCGTATTTATATTATTAGATATATTTATATATATTGTTATTTATAATATGGATATTATATTTTAATTATAATAAAATATTCATACAATAATATTATTTATTAAATAATATATAATGTATGTAATTATTTCTATTATCCCAAATAATATTTTACAAACCATCTTTATCATGTTCAAATCTTTACTTTAACAGTGTTTTGATATGGGGACATGACATTATCTCATGTTGCAGCCATATAGGCAATCTATTCTCAAGAAGAGTGGAGCAGAGAAGTTGAAGCCATGGTATTATGGACCTTTCAGGATCTCCAGGAAGATTGGAGAGGTGGCTTATGAGTTGGAGTTACCAGCAAGGAGCAGGGTACATAATGTGTTCCATATTTCTCGCCCTAAGAAGGCACTGGGGCACAATGTTACACCATCAGTTGAGTTGCCTCCTCTTGATGAAGAGGGGAAGTTGATATTAGTGCCCGAAACAATTATTGACACCAGGGATCATAATTTGAGGAAGAGGATTATCAGAGAGTACCTGGTCAAATGGAAGAACCTACCGGTTGAGAATGCTACATGGGAGAATGAGCGGACATTGGAGCATCCTGATTTGAGATTGCTTAAGGCAAGCAATTTTAGGGAGGGCAGACTGTAATGTCCCCTTCTAGTCACATGGTTAGTCCATCATGGAGTTCCCGTGGGCTAGCAGTTTGGTTAGGGAACTATGGTTAGTTTGGCTCTGGAGGTCTTTGCCAGTGTTGGAGTTGTGGTTCGTTTTCAGAGGATCCAATTAGCACCCTCGTGGTTGGCTCAGTGGGCTCTTGGTCGTTACTATTTTTAGTAAGTCCGAGTTCTATGTCGGTTCGGGATTTTCAGAGTTGGATCAAATGCATTTCGTCGAGACCTTTCTAGCGAGCTAAAGATCATTGATTTCTGACACCATCTTCATAATTATTTTTAAGTCTGAAAATTTATTAATGTTATATTAATATGAACTTTATTATATTTTGCGAGAAAAATGACTTTATGGAAAATAAAGACTTAATGCAAGTTGTGACCTTGGGCGCCCATCCCTAGGCAAGTAAAAGTGTTTTTAAAATGACAAAGTTCCCTCTTGAAATCCAACGCCCATCTTGGAGGGAGAATATAAGGAGTTTTGTGAGCTCATTTCATTTATGCTATGTTTATGTTATTGCTGATTTGAGCTCTGCTAGGGTTTCATATTGTTTGGGGTTTGAGGATTCGAACCTGAGGCTCTTGGAGACGGAAACCTCCCTAAGTAACAGTATCCCACAAGTGTGAAAGATCACCCAACGGTGCCATTGAAGGTGGAAGTATTCAGCATTCACAAGTGTGCTTGCAATAGGGTTATTCAAAGTGGTATTTGGAGTTGATTGATATATCTTTGTTATTGATTTGTATGTTGAGATTGGAGGGTTTGGAGATAGATTTTGGTGTGAGTTCAAGGAGTCTTGCTGCGGTGTTCTTTCCCTTTTACTGGCCATACCTTCCTAGAGGCCATACTTCCTTGCTAGGGGACGTGAGGTTCATATAGTTCCATTCTCCAAGATTTGCAGTAGTTGTGTTTGGGGTCTTTAGACCTAAACATTGCATTGTATATTCATTTGCCAACATTTGTAATGCATTTGGAGTGGATCCGACTATACCCATTTGCAAATCTGGACATAGGTATGTGTTAGAAGTTAATGTTTTGCTATTCTGCTATCTGGGTAGTCGATAGCTTCTTTATATCTATTTTAGTTCTTCTAGGTTTCTGTTATATGCAATATATTGTGTGCTCCGGCACCACATCTGCAAGAAAACATAAAACCCATTTTGCATCTTCTGTCTATCGGAAAGATCACACAAAAAATATAATAAAATCACATCTAATTTTTTTTTAAAAATATACAAACAGGTACAACACATTACATTGCATTAATCCTTTTTTGCATTCCTTTAAATCTTTTAATCTTTCTTTTAAAACAACATTAGATAAAAACCAAGTTTGATTCAATTTGAACAATAATAAAATCAGACCCCTTGTTAAACTGTTTGAATTGACCACATGCTTGTGCATCATAGTTGTGACCCAACTCCCTAGACTTTGGGGATAATTGATTTTCGAGTTAATTATCTTTTTAGGAGAGGCAAGTTGAATCTCTTCTTCCCTGTGTTGCATGCATGTTAATTGGACCATCAACATCCTCTTCGAAAGCTCCTACAACCGCCAACAAAAAAAATAGCACGAGAGATGCTAAACATGCAACGGCATCAATCTCAATGACTTGAACAAGTTAAAAGAAGAAACACTTGAAAAAGCAAAAAAATCGCATTTGAAAGTTGCATCAGAAATTAAAAATGCTACAAATAGTCGTCATAACATCAAGATCCATTATTATTTGATATTTGCTGCTCTATAAGGGACAAAGTCTAATGTGGTGGGGACCAGAGCTGCGAAGACAATTCTAAATTCATTTTTAGCCAATAGGCTTTTATATGTGAGCATTATAGTGCTCGAAATTGTCTCACGTTGTAAAAAAACACACCGGAAAATTTTCTAAACTCGTCGGTTGTTTCTTTCGGTGTATTCCTTGAACCTCCTATGGCTGCAAGTGCTAGTATTAATACTATCGTACACTTGAGGGGTTGAAGGCTTGTTTTATATTTGAACTTGTATGGCAGACCCACCATGCATTAAGATATTGGTAGAAGCCTTAAATAGATATTTAGTAAGACCTTCAGACAAGGTCTGACAGCAATAGGAAAAATATACTTGTCCCTTGTACAACAGATTAGAGGATTTACAAATATGTAATATAAGTGTGGACTCAACAAGATAGACTTCCAACCTTGCAATGGCGTTTGGATGGTTTGGATGACTCAATGGCAACAAATCGCATTCTCTAATGTTTGAAAGCGGCAACTTTATGGCTTGGAATTACAATATGAATCACACTTCACAAGAAGACAAAAACTAAGAGACTGATTCACTTTATTCTCATCAAGGCAAGATAAGTACTATTATAAAACTAAAAATAGACAAAGGTTTAAGTTAAGAAAGGAGTAATGGAGCACTCAAGAAAGAATCATTAATATTATAAAACGGAGATTTAATTAAGTTTAATAAAAAATCACAAGTCATGGATGAAGGGTGATGATTCTTTAAGGAAAAAGATATATAAGAGAGATTATTCAAGGAGGAAAAGAAATGAATCAATAAAATATATCAATCATGAAGACATAAATATCTTTCCTTGTGGAATACAAGATAAGGATACAACCAAAGAGGACGAAGCCCCTCCAAGGTTAATTAAGAGATTTAAGGACGAAACCCCTTAACTTCTCTTAGCAAGTTTGTGGACGAAAACCCCTAACTTGAGTAAACATTAGGAACAATCATTCAAGGAGAATAGCTGCAAATTTAAAGGAAAATCATAGCAGAAAATAAAGATAAGTTTTATTTTCAGAATTATTTCACAACTTACAAATCTGAATATTATAATAAAATTCATAATTTTAGATAAAGTAATATTTATAAATATAATGCAATTATCATTTTGAGTCAGGATTATTGTTTTAAGGCAAAAATAAGAAATGTTCTAAAAAGGGACATTACACTTGCCTATCAATCTAGTTTGTCATAGACATCACTTGTCTGTTATTTCTCTTTTGGGCTGTGATTACACATACGAAAACCATTGCAAACATATCATGCATTTGTTATAAGTAACATTAAATTATTTATACACCATAAAATTCAACAAAATTTGATGTCTTGTATATTTCAGCCAGTGAAAGATCCACAGTCGTCTGATTGTAGACTATAAACTGTGTACGACAAGAAACAATGAGTGCCTATTCGGTGGAAAAGCGTTTTCAATGAATCCTATGATTAATTCATTTTCCAAATACAATCTCAGTAAGAGCTGTTTTTTCTTATTATTTAATTCAATCTTACTAGCATGTTTATAATAATCACATCCTCATTTGATGTTTTAACAACTAAACATTTATGCAGACCTTGTATATAAAATATGCAAACAACTTGAAACTCATCAAGTAGAGAACAGAGGTACCATCAACCGACTTTGTCTCTTCCCAGAAGCTTACGAAATCTTGATTAATACCATAGCTTTCACTGCTTACGAAGGTTTAAAAAAGCATCGCACAGGACTATATTTTTAGCTTTGCAGTGAATAATTTATGAATGTAATTATGTTACATAGATGTGTCCAGGCTCTTCTAGGAAGCAATACTTTACAGCTTTACAAGAACATCACTGGTTTTAGTCTGCCCTCCATTGTCCAGGCCTAATGTTCATTGTGTGGCTTGCATAGAAAAGGAAAACATCCAGATTTATCTTTCTGATTGGTAACTACCTGAATAAGCTTAAACACTTTTATCAGTCTCACAATATGTGCATCTTGCTGTATATTCATCACTGATTCTATGACAAGAACATTGATTTACTAGAACTTTCATAATTGATTTCTAATTCCAATTAATTGAAAAGTTCACTTCATCTGTTCCCTGCCAGAAATTATGCAGCTTGATTGCCATCACCATACTATGCTCAAGCATCGATAGAAGGGAAGTTGTTCTTACAGATCTTTGTGACCCAGTATTAGCAAAGCTGGATGACTTCAATAAATCCAGTCGTGCATGTTACAAAAGAATGCCTGTTACAGCAAAATTAATTTACACATTGAACTCATTCTGCAACAGTTTATCAACTCAAATAAACAAGCATAACCCAAGGAAATTAAATAATCCCTCAGTTTATACAGCAATCTAGTTTTGAATACATACCCAGATTTGGATGGTGTTTTATAGTACACTTCCATCAAGCATAAATGAAGTTATTGGGTGAGGGGAACACACTCGAGCTCCAGATCTAATATTCCAGACTCCACATTTTGCAGTTTCAATATTATGTCCTGCCTTACGTGTCCATCAACAAGCTTGATTATACTATCAGCTGCAAGCGCATTGTCACTTGTTGCTAACCATTTTCCAACCTGCATGGTTCCAAAGATTCCCGCATTCGTGTATGCATTTGCAGCAGAAACCAATGGTTGAATATCCACTTCAGCCTCCCCCATGCTGTCATCTGATGAGAAGGTGTCTTTATCAAAGACTTGCTGCAGGTAATAGCAACCGATGTGTTATAAACTATACAGATATGAGAATTTCATTAGTAGGCTCCCAGAAATATGAATGTCCCATAATGTAGTTTGGGAAAGGCTTCCATTGTTATGTGCAGTATCTAGTAAAACATGAAAGACGAGGAGGTGCAAATGATCTTTAAACAATGAAAAGGGCATCTCCATTTTTTATATTCGCACATATGCCTGTTATCCTGGATCATGGAAAACAATAGATGCAAAAGTGGCATGGTACAATCTGCTTCATTATTAGTTTGCAATCAAGGGAATACAAATAATCAATAACAGGGACGCGTCCCCAGGGGTCTGGGTGATGTCCCAGGGACTTGGAACTTTGAGGGGATACTCCCTTTTTTTCAGGAATAGACAACCTGCACCATTTGATGCATACAAAATTAAAAAGTTAAACTTTTGAAGGGGAAAAATGCTAAAACCCCCTAATAACTAAAGGGGGGAGGATTGTCACTGAAAATTCAGCACATTGTATTTACTTTTTAAAATTTCAGCTTCTTTTAGTTTGTTCAAGTTATTTAAAATTTAAATAGCCATCCCCCTGCTAACAAAAATTCAGAAAACATTTTGTCATCCCTGAAACAACATGCTTCCATCCCAGAAACTTGGAGAAACACTAACTTGGACATTGTACAATATGCCACGTACATATGGAGAAAATAAAAGAACTACTATACATCTATTGTCCCCAACAAACTTTATCAGAGTCTATAAGTTAATATCCATTTGTACCATCTACGCTTGGAGTACATTTCATAGTTGCCTATCAGCTTAAGCTTGTGCATACCCCTTACTGAGCCTCTCGTCCAGACCTGTTAATCATTTCTAATTTATCTTAAAATTTTAAAAAGGAAAGGGGAAATAAACCAGTGTGCCTATCAGCTTAAGCTTGTGCATACCCCTTATTGAGCCTCTCGTCCAGACCTGTTAATCATTTCTAATTTATCTTAAAATTTTAAAAAGGAAAGGGGAAATAAACCAGTGTGCCTATCAGCTTAAGCTTGTGCATACCCCTTATTGAGCCTCTCGTCCAGACCTGTTAATCATTTCTAATGTATCTTAAAATTTTAAAAAGGAAAGGGGAAATAAAACAGTGGAAGGAGTAATTTAAATCCAAGTGGTCATATGTGATGACATTCTCGCTTCAAGGATAAAGAAAGCTGACATGGAAAAATCTGAGAAGATTTTAATATCCTGAATCTTCTTGTATATTGCTTGCAAGTTGACTGTATAGTTACGAGTCTCAAACTCAGAAAGACAACTATGCAAAGATGACTTGGACTCAACAAAAAAAACTTGGTTGTCAAAACACCAAAAAGGACTTGACTACTGAAAATAAGGGATTTTGTCTGTGTTCTCCAGGTGGCCTTTAATCATGATCAAAACCAAAGCATCTCACCAGAACACAAAAAGTCAGTCCATCTCAATCTGTTTTGCGACAGCAGCAACTTGAACTCAAAGATATATGACTGACTTGGAGAGTCTTGCAATTATAATTGATGGTCTAACTGACCGTTCATGAGTGCATTGACTATCTTCCTATTGAAAGATGAAACCTCACCTCTAAGAGTTAAGGATTGTCTTTCAACACTCCCCTGGTGCTAGCCCTGTGTTAGTCTACCCTAACCTGTGTGCACATATTGTATCTAGCATTTAAATACCAACATGAGCTGGCATATTAGTTAAAATGACCACTCACCCAAGGCATGCACTGGATTTTGAGACCTCCATATAGAACATTTATGATGTATACAATTAAAAAGAGACGTAATAATACACAAAACATACATCAACACAATTGCACCTTGCACACATCAATTCCTTTTTATTAACTTTCAATCATTACATGATTGCACATGGTCCAGCCGCAGCCTAAAAGGGAACAGACTCGTACAATAACTAAACACAGACATTATTCCCTAGCTCCAATCCATCAGCACTTCACTATCACCAAAACTCTATATGTATTCAATACATTGCTATTGCCTATAAAGGCCTTTGAGGGGAGCATTGACCAGAATTACATACACTGCATGCCTTTTGTTTTATTCTATATATAGGTGGCATGAAAGCTAAGGAAAGTATATGCCCTTTATAGAAGATGGTGCATATCTTCCTTATATTACACACCCTGAGCAACACATTGTTTATCAACTCCCTACAAAACCGGCACAAAACATGTGTTTACAAGAATAGCACCAAATCATAAATATAGCATTACAAAATATGCATCAATAACTTGTTTATTGGTCACTGGTCAGTTGTAGCATCATTTGACTTGCCCACCAATCAGCCCTTCCATCAAGTCACTGACCCCCATAGGACCAAAGAAGCACTTATAAAGGAATTTTCTGAATCTGAGGACTGTGCTCTCATCAAGTGAAACCTCACCGCTACGAGATGAGGATTTTCTTTCAACAGTACCCTAGAGCTAGCCTTGTTCATTAATCAGTTGCAACATCATTTGTCATAACCCCAAAAAAATAAAACTTTCAAATACATGAGTATCTTTTATTTTATTTTTTATGTAAATCGATTCATATAATTGCTATGTACAAAGGCTTACATTAAATAACAAATGGATATTTTAATACCATTAAACTTGTATCATTTATCAAATATAACATAGGCTTAACTGGATCCTAATCGCACAAGGTGTGATCATTCCCAATAGACGCATCTCCTTAAAAGACACAACCGCCTATTTGCAAAGGTAGATTATAGAATTTGAAGGATCCACCAGATTTCGGACTTAGTCAATTTTTCAGGATTTTCAGGATATCAGGATACCAGACTTAGTCATTTTCAGGATCTCAAACACACATCAGGATTAGTCTCAGAACGAAAGCACATGACTCTTGAATTAAAACTAGACATAGAACTCAAACAACCATTGACTTCATCATGCAATAAACCTAAGACATCATCAAAAACTTAATGCAAAGCATCAGAGCTCAAAAAAAAGGGGGTCCCCATTTGCAATGGGGCGATGTGTGATTAGGTCACAACAGGGAGGTGCTTGGTACTATGGATGGGTGTTTTGACACACTCAACAACTTAGATAAAATACTAAGTATCCCACCTCTCCTAGAAGGAATCAACCTTCTGGATGAAGATCAATTATCCCAAGGTCTTTGTAACCAGGTCTTGGTTGTGCAAGATAACTCAGTAGTTGATGTATTACTGTTTAAACAAGGGACCTACAAAACATGTCACTTTGTTGGAACTCACTACCGGATTAGTTGTTGTTAATCAATGAATTTTCTACAAATCTAATCCCAAGCAGAAATTGCTCATTTAATGATTTTAACTTGAAATTTCAGCAATGGAAAATGCACTTACAATCATCAGATGTTCAGTTTTATTGCCTTGTAATCTTTAGTTCCTAAACTAAAATCTAAATTAACCAATTTGTATAAAAAATTGCAAAAAGATAAGAGGAAAAGAGAGATACCAAAACACACACAAATTGATACCAAAATACACACAAATTGATCAAATACTCATAAAGTTGCATGCATGGAATAATAGAAAACCGTGAGGGAATATCGCTCCAAATCAAAGCAACAGAATAGCTTTATATTTACATTCATAAAATTCCACTAGTTTTAACGGTTTTCAACAAGATTGCCTATTTATAGATTTGGTAGCACCGTCAATACATTTTTCACAAGTATATCAATGGTCAGGATTGATTTAATCCAATGGATACAAATTTGGAGCATTTAATTTTGGCGGCAATTGGTGGCAAAAAACCTCCACCTGTTAACTTCAACAACCTTTTAATCCAATGCCCAATTCAAATGGCACAAGTTCCAAGACATTTCATCATTTATAGAACAACATTTTACAAAGATTTTACAATATAAGAAAATTTAAATAATTAACCCCCTTAGGTGAACTAACATTTAACCTAAGGGACATAAGTTTTACATAATGATGACGAAACAAAATTTGAAAGTCAAATGCCAAATTTAGCTAGATTCCACTCCTCCATCGCTGATATCTTCAATGACCACTTTATTATCCAAAGCTACTTATTTCCTTTTATACTTCATGAACATTGTGAGGGCTTGGCTTCCATGTCAGGTCCATCAATAAAATTAAACCTGAAGCGATACTTATCATAAGCGCTGGAAATTTGGTAGAAGATGGAGTGTCTATTTGGCATTTGTCTTTTAAATTGTTTGAATTTGTAGTTTAATGTCATCAATTTATCCAGTGAGACCAGGTCGAAGCAAATTGGAGACTCAAAATCCTGAAAGATAGCCTCTTTCAAGTGACCCTTTAGATTTGTTGCAGTGCTGACCTCTTGGTCCTCCTTATAGTAGTGTCCAATGGTGGTATCAATAAGTTCTTGCACACTGATTACAACATCCACTACCTAACCATGGACTGCCTTGAGCTTGTTCATGCCTTCTTCAATTAAATCTACTCTCAATTTGATAATTTCCATCTAAATATCCAAGGAATCACTGTCTTCTTTGTCCAAGATATTATCTTTCACTAAAACTTCCAATTTCATCTTGAACATTAGTTCCAAGCGAGAAAGATGAGCATGTGTTTCTAGTTCTTCTTGGAATTCTTCTATCAAGATATTCATCATTTCTCCAGCAGCCTTGACCTCCTCAACGACTTTGCAACTATAGTTAAACAGGTCAGTCATACATTGCTTGGTGGCACTTGATACACATTTTATTTCGTCCAGAGCAGAGACTTCCTGCTGAGATATGACCACTGGAGTTGTAAAAAATCCATCCATTGTTTGCAAAGGACTTACAAGTTGTTTGATATAGGTAGTCAATTCGACAACTTGCTCCTTCAACTTCTATTTGGTCTTTTGATCTTTGTCCATCAAAGACATGATGGTTGACACTGTTGTATGCATTCCTTGGATGTTTGCCTCTCTAGTTTGCTTTCCTAGGTTAACCTTTGTTATCTGATAGTCACTTGGCAGCATTTCTCTATCATCTTTGTCAACAATAGGGTTAGCAATTTCTACAATTCGTAACCCTGAGACATCCAAACTAATAGCAGACAGTGTTCCTGGTTTCTTCTTTGGACAGGGAGTATCCCACATAACCACAATGTCGGAAAAATTTTTGGTTACTAGCTTTATTATCTTTTTCTTCTTTTGGATATTTATATCCAACCAAGTAGGAACCAAAGAGACATCAGAATCACCTTGACAGGGTGTCTAGTTGAGGAGATGGAAGGGCTTGATCTTAGGAAGGCTGAGGTAAAAGTGTTTGCAATGACTCTCCATCCTTGGCTTGCTCAAGTTTCTCTTCTTCTAACTACTTTTCCATCTCATCCATGATTCTGTCAGCTTCTGCAACTAAAATTACTTGAACTTCATTTGCAATTCCTTCCTCTTTGTTTGGATGTCCCATGACCACATCCTCTTCTTGCCTTTACTCTAGTTTACCCTTTGTTCCATCCTTTCCTTTGTCTTTAATCTAGCTAGTGACTTCATCTTCCTTAGTCTCGTTATCTTTTATTTGTTCTATTGTGTTTTTTTGAGCTACTTGCTCCTCATTGGATAAGGAAGGAGGAGAATTTGGTGGGGAAGGAGAAAGGGGTGAGTTAGAAGAGGAGACTCTTTGTGACACATTTTCTCTACAGGTTCTTTGGCAGGTGAAGAATGGGGAGTAAAGGGTTGATTTGGATCAACTTTATTTGTTAGAGGGATAGGAGAAGGTTTATTCACAGGAGGAACAATGGTTCCAAACGAATGAGTGGAATCTTTTGCTGAGAAATGGGAGACAGTTTGTACAGGATTTTGGGTGACCAGTGGATTTATAGTAGTGGAAATAGGAATTTACAATGGGAAGACAGGTACCTGTTTAGATGCTTGCTCCTTGGTGACAGGCACTTGTGGGGGTACAACAACAAATGTTTGTTGAGAAGTAGTCCCAAGCTTGATTGTAATCTTTGACTTTCTGTTGAGAGGAGGTTCCTCATCTAGCTCTTCTTCTCCCTCTGTAGCCTTTCTCTTCTTATATACCTTCTTTGCAAGCTCCTTTTCTGTTTGGAATTCCTTTGGAAGCTCCTTTTGTTGTGGGGAATTGTCATCTTTGCCCCTCTTAGACTTAGACTTCTTGGAGGCTTTTCCTATTGTAATTTTCACTCCTGCAACTTCCAGCTCTTTGATTTTCTATTGGAGCCAGGTCTTGCTAAAATCAATGACTGTTTTGGAAATCTCCTCCAAGGATGAATCTTCTTCTTCAAACCAGTCATCAAGAGGAATGGGAAGATGGAAGATTCCTATTTGATCATAGATATCCATCAATACCTTCCCATCATCAAACACTTGGTCTCGGACTTGTGCAATTCGGAAAGCTTTTATCTGATGGGTTGTTAACCTAGAAATTTTCCTTTGCCTAATTTCATGCTCATCCCTATAGTCAACCCAGTAATCCTCAAGGTGAAGCACATGCTTCATGTGAGAGCCAACATGCTTCTCCATTTTGCCTTGTGGGTCAAAAGATGACCTTTTGTCATGTATACGGAAATTGAGCCTTTGAATCTCTGCATCAAACTCTTCAGCATTTGGTAGGGCAAAAGAGGCATAGGCATTGATTATTATTGGAAACTAGCCTCCAACCCTATGCTTCTCTGCAAGTCTTTATGTGCCTCACATAGCTATCTGGTTAATTCCAGTAGGACCAATTTGTCACTAGTAATCTGTAAGGTGCCCCAATGAAACCTCCAACTCTAATATATGTACATTTAGGGAATTGGATGAACCAATTACCTTGCTTTGCAATTATCTCAGTGGCCTCCAAGGACAGCCTTTTATTCAAATCTCCTTCCATTGTCTTCATGAGGAAGAACAAGAAGGCATCATTCACCCTGTTGAAATATTTGTGGCTTTCTTTCAAGGTCAACTGAGGGTAATATTCATATACTTTGACTTGTCTTGGAGCCCTTCCAATAGTGCCAACCTTTGTGATTCTGGGGAAGACAACTCTCCTATCAATTGAGTATACTAGATAAGAGGTCATGTAGAACCTCCTACTCTCTTGCACCTTAGTCAATTGTCACAAAGATCTTGGAGTTGTTGATCTTCTTCTAGGAGATTAATTACCTTTCAGGAGAGCTGGGATACTTAGTAATATTTCATCTAAGTTGAGAAGTGTGTCAAAACACCCATCAACAAGTAGGACAAATTAGTGATGATATATACGCTAAAATTTGAAAATACAAGACATAGTATTTCCACAATCCATTATAGAGAACTAAGATTCCTTCTGAATTTAGCTGTGTAGTAGTTTTTGGCATCAGCTACATCCCAAAACTACTACACAGCTAAATCCAGAAGCACTATTAAGATTTGAAGAATCAAATAATGTATCGTTAAATCTTTCAAGGATGTTTTTGTAAAAGAATATATAATAGATAGTGACTGCTTAGTTAGCCAAGTTGAAGATATACTTAAGTTTAGATTGATATGAGGTCTACGTAGAGGTTTATACATAAGTTTTAGTGATGGTAGTTTTAGCAGTTGCAGTTGCTCTATCTTTTTCACGTTGATGTTTATATTGGTAGAATTAGAGTGTCTGCTTTTAATTATTTTAGTGTTTTGATCTTACCGGGTCTTGAATTGTAAAATCTTACTGCACTAGAAATGCCAAAAGCCCCTGAATCATGTCCATATCATGGATGGGGCTATGTACATATTTTTCAATTTTAATCTAATTTCCTCTTTAATCCAGAAAAAAAATCAAGTTAAGGATTAGCCATCTTAACAAAAGAATTATACATCACACTTCCAAATTGAACATGATAATTATAACAAGTTCAAGTCACAGTCTGAGAAGCTTGTTATTAAAGACTCATTTGTAATTTGGTGTGACAATATAACCAGACAAAAATCTTGTAATAAAATACACAAGCGAAAAAGCAGTATTTGCCAAAGCACTTCACTTCAAGGTACAAACATTATAAGTTCTAGCTGCTTACAACTTTCAGAGGTGGCATAGGATTTGGGACAGAGAGCATGTGTTCTTCATTCCATATTGGGTTTAAATTGCTCTTTATGACTTTAGTCCTCGCTGTCTGCAGAACAATAATAGGAAAGACGTAAAATTGTTTTGTTGCTCTATTTCCCTTTGTCGGTCTAAAAGATGAATGAAATAGTTTTTTAAAAAAAGAAAATTAATATTATTTCATGCCTCTATCGAATATCATATAAGTAACCAAGGATAACTGACTTGGTGTCCAACTGTCAGAATAACGTAGGGATCACTAGACACAATGTCCCGCACAGCAAGGTTTGTGCCTTTGACAACTTTGATCTTTAGCAAACCTACAAACTCCACCATACCTAGCTGTCATACCAAAACAGACATTTGAAGCATCAGAATACTGCCATAAAGAAACTGATTAAGAGATAAACCCACCTATATTACACAGAATATTAATGTTGTCCGTTGTCTTAAATTTAAATATACATATATATTGGTTTATGATATTACCAGCGAAAGATTTCTTTTTGTCTCCTTACTATTGGGTTCTCTTCTTTTCCAGCTTTTCCGCAAAGCATGTCCAAGTCCAGAAAGGCGAGAAGCATGACTCATCTTCCCTATCGGCTTTTCCTCCATAGTATGTCCCAGACCATTACTGGAAGACATATTTCGCAATGACGAGCTGAGGCTCAAAGAGGCAGACGAGGCAATTCGTAGGCTAGGTTTGACAAATTCTTGTAGCTCATATTTCTGCCTGCATACATGAACATCTCAAATACTTCTGATCATAAAATCGGGAAACTGTAAGAAATACATACATAAAGCATCTTACCTAATGAAAGTGGAACGCTCTTCAAAGGATGCTTCTGGTCCAGGTTTTTGAATATTTTCAGGGAGAGAAGCCTCATATATTGCATTTGCAGATGCATTTCCACCAACATCAACCATAGCATCAACTTGGGAATCAGTCCACTCATCCAGTTTCACTGATAAAACCTTACACAGAAGAAATGAAACATAAATTTTATGAATACCCACAATAGCCATAAACCTAAAGAAACATGAAGAAATATGCTATATAAAGTAAAAAATCCAAATATATGCCTAAAACACACCCATGTTCTTTAGTACTCTTTAGTTTAAGGAAACATGAAGAAATATGCTATATAAAGTAAAAAAATCCAAATATATGCCTAAAGCACACCCATGTTCTTTAGTACTCTTTAGTTTAAGAACTCCTTTAAATGAACACTTGTATTAGTTTGTGTTTCCAACCTCTTGTACCCATGGGTGTAGCTTACCTAGTGTTTCCATGACCTTAGTCTGTTTAAGAGAAAATGTTGGAAGAAAAAGACTACTAAATATAATTATATAAACAACATCATGACCAACATAACAAACCTCATCATTTTCAAATTTCATGTCAATTATAATCTTTGGCTTCATTTCAGAAAGAGGGATTCTCAAGTCTTCAACATTAACTAATACCTCTTTGTTACAGTCCTTACAACATCACCATGCAGGTTAAAGACAACTTTTGATTTTGACCTTCTGCCTTGACTTGATCATCATCCCGTTATTGCTTTTTGAGATTCTTTATCCTACTTTTCACCTCTACTGGAGCAATCGATCCAATGGATTAAGAATTCCAAAGATTTTAGTATCCAACTGAACTTGATCCACTTTTTATGTTTTTGGTTCAACCTGACTAGATAATTTAGAACAGGCTATAGCATGTTCACAACAAGGCCCTTCCCTTGTTATGTGTTGCCAAAGCTGACCAGTTGCCAAAGTAACAAACTAAGTTGCTCTGAAAGAGACAAAGTGATAAGAAGCTTCCTTGCTTGTGGCAAATGACACGATGGCAAGCATTGCTTCCCAAAGGAGGACAAATGATCAAGACTCTATGCCCCAATGGCACTAAACTCATTCTTAGAGATAAGTCATATTTTACACCAAACTTTGCCTTTGGCTCCAATTCAAGTGTAAATATCAACTTTTGTGCTAACAATGTAATGTCCCCTTCATGTTACATGGTTAGTCCATCATTGGGTTCCCGTGGACTAGCAGTTTGCTTAGGGAACTGTGGTTAGATTGGCAGGGTTGGTGTTTGTCGGTGATGGAGTTGTGGTCTGAGTTCAGTGGATCCAGTTGGCACCCTTAGAGTTGGCTCTATTTGCTCTTAGCCGTTACTATTTTTAGTAGGTTCAGGTTCAGTGTCGGTTCAGAAGTTTCAGAGTGGGGTCAGATTCGTCTCGTCGAGGGCTTTTCGAAGAGCTATAGATCATTGCATTCTGACACCGTCTTGGCAGTTATTTTAAAGTCCGAAGTTTAATATATTATTTAATTGGGACTTTATGAGCAAATACTTTATTGTCACTTTATAAAGTTAAGTTGCAACTTAAAGTGACCCCCCCTAGGAGTTGGGCGCCCATGGGAGACATAATGTGATAAAAATTAAATATTAAAACAAGAGAATTTCCCTCCAAGTTGGGCGTTGGGTTTTGGGGAGAGAGATAAAAGGTGAAAAAAGCTCATTTTGCACTATGCGATGTTATGATATTTTCTTTTTGAGCTCTGCTAGGGTTTTGAGGATTTGAGGATTCGAACCAGGCTCTTGGAGACGAAAACCTCTCTGAGTGACGACATTCTACAAGTGTGAAAGATCACCCAAAGGTGCCATTGATGGTGGATGCATTCAGTATTCACATATGCACTGAAATGGAGTTTGTATAAAGAGATCTCCGAGCTATATTCCTATATCATTTGCAGATTGGTAATGGACAGATGATAACAATAATGCTATGACAGATTTGGAGCCAGTTTGATAGTGTTGTGACAGCCATAATTTTTCCTTGCTGGCCATACCCTCTTGGAGCAGGCCGTACCATCTTTTGGGGAGATTTGTTAAGTTTTTGGTGACCGTTTTCCCTTGTGCTTGGTCGCCCATCTTAGGAGACTGCTGCAGACTGTTTTCAGACTATCTCCAGCGAGTTACCAGCAATATATTTGCAAATTGCACTTACAGCCATGGTCGTACATGCACCAAAGGAGTCGTGGGTCTCATAGAGGCTCTACACTCTCATTTACAGCTTCATATATGGTCATTTAGAGGCGTTTGGGGCCTTGTTCTTTGCTGATAATGTTTGTATGATCATTTCTTGTCATTACTTGGAGTTTGGAGCATTTCCAGCCATGCCCACTTGCTGGTCCACTTCCGACTGTTGTACCAAGTTGCATATTTGAACATGGGTATGTCATAGTAATTTATTATTGGCCATTTTACTATCTGGGTAGTTGATAGTTTCTTCATATCTATTGTATATTTTCTAGGTTTCTGTTATATGCAATATATTGTATGCTCCGACAATACATCTGCAGGAAAATTGAAAACCCCTTCTGCATTCTTCTCTCTAGTCTGAAAGATCACAAAAAAGTAATAAAAATCACACATAAAAAGATCTTAAAATATACAAACAAGTACGGCACTTTACAGTGGTATCAGAGCAGTGATCTTGCCATCCTGTGAGGTTAACTATGACATGCAGAAGATGAAAATGAGACATGCGGCCTACAGACAAATGTAATTTTAGACCCAGACCAGGAACACGAAACCCACAAATAATACAGGAAGGAGAAGTACCACAGGTTGATCCATTTGAGTCAGATACAGAGATTCTAGCTGCTGAAGAGCCACCGGTAGTATTTTATAGTGAGTAAGATCTCGAAGTGCCAAGAACAGATCCCTTTTCTAGTGTACTTCCAGAACAGCCTGAAGAAATGGGAGACAGGGAAATCGGAGAACCTAGCACATGTGATATTCTTAATGATTTGGCGAGAGGACAACAGCAGTTGATTAATAGGATGGACAGGTCACAGGAGGCACTCACACGGCTTCTCACCCGTTTGTTTCCTGAGTTGGATGAGGACAAAAATAACAGAGACAGGAACAAAGACCGAAATGATAGAGAGAGACATAGAGACCGAGGTAATGGAGATCGGGGTAATGGAGAACGGAACGAAGACAGAAACAATGGGACAAGAATAGATACAGGGATCCTGATGGAGAGGCTTCGATGAATAACCAAAGTGTTACACAGCTGGAGTTCAGGATGAGATCTTTAGAGATTGGTAGGCTTCGAGTGCGGAGTTTCGGGCAGAGATGACTTTCAAGGACTATTCAGATCTCAAGATGAGACATAGACCTAGAGGGGATAATAGGCAGCAGAATCATGAGCTTCAAAAGAAAGTCAATAAAATGACTTTACCCTACTTTGATGGCTCCGGAAAAACTTCAGCGAGACCTTGGATCCAAAAGTTGGACAGTTATCTTCAGATCAGTCCCATGCCAAAGGCTGATGCCATCACTTATGCAGCCTTACATTTGGAGGGCAACACACACAAGTGGTGGAATAATGGGAAGGTAACTTTGGGACATGCCCAGATTACATCGTATGTAGAGTTCACAGCCAGATTCATAGATAGGTTCGACAAGGACCCTGAGTTGCAGTTCAAGGAGCTGGCACAATTAAGACAGAGTGGTTCAGTGGACTCATACATTTCAGAGTTCTAGGACCTTTCAGTCATGGTTTCAGATATTTCAGAGCGTAGGTTGATCATGCTCTTTGTTGATGGGTTGTCTGATCCTCTACGAGGATGGGTTAAGGGTTTGGACCCTATGACATTGCAAGAGGCCATGAAGAAGGCCCGTGATATGGAGTCTTCTGCGTGGAGTAAATTTTAGACTAAGAGTTTCCAGCATAGGAGGGATAAGGAGAGAGACAGGAGACCTTTCCATAAGGACTCAGGACATCAGCCGAATAAGAGTTCTTCCAGGTTAGACAATGATCAGTTGAATGACCTCAAGAGGAAGAAGCTCTGTTTTCACTGTAGAGAGCCTTGGGATCTTAAACACAAGTGTGCAACCCAAGGAAAAGCCAAACAGATAGAATACTTTTCAGCATATGAGTCCATGGAGTCTGAGACACATTTAGAGCAGCATACGGAAGACAATGATTCAAGGACAGATGTTGCATCTGAGGCATCAGATAAGGATGAGGAGACCTCCCTACCTACAACCCATATCTCGAGCATTCATGGAGAGGGGTCATTTAGGATCCAAGGAGTGTTGGGTGGACAGAGATGCATTACACTACTTGATACAGGTGCCACTCATAACTTCATAGATGAGGGCTTGGTTGCTAAGAGGCGTTTGAAGACAAAGGAGTTTGGAGGGTTCAAGGTGAAGGTAGCCGATGGATTCATACTCACTTGCACTAGGAGGATTCCCAATTTGACCATCCAGCTAAACAATTAGACTTGTCAGTCAGAGTTTTATGTTGTTAGCATGGGTGACATGGATGTGGTGCTGGGTATGAAGTGGATGCATGAGATAGGAGAGTTCACACTCAACTTGAGGACTATGGAGATGAAGTTTGAGGTGAACGGAGTTCGACATGTGCTCAGGGGCATTTCAGATGGTGGGTTGAGAGTTGTTTCTCTCAAGCGGATGGAGAAATTGATTCGCCATGATCAGGTGCAGTGGGCAGCAGAGGTGATGGTGATGCCTGCAGTTTCAGAGCAACAGAAGCGAGAGTACCCACCTGACGTACAGGGTCTCTTGACTAAGCACACCAAAGTGTTTAGTGATATTCCACCAGGTAGACCCCCTGACAAGGGTATTAAGCATGTGATCGAGTTGGAGGAGGGTGCAAACCAATGATTACTACCCCATACAGGCACCCGAAGAGGTACAAGGATGAGATCGAGAAAGCTATCAAAGATCTTCTTGAGATGGGTCATATCAGGCCGAGTAAGAGTCCATTTGCATCATCAGTAGTTTTTGTGAAGAAAAAGGATGGGACTCTTAGAATGTGTATTGACTATAGGGAACTCAACAAAAAAAAATCAAGAACAGGTACCCTATACCCAAGATAGATGAGCTGATTGATGAGTTGCACAGGGCCTGTTACTTCTCGAAGATAGATTTGAGATCCGGGTATCACCAGATTTGGGTCCGAGATGAGGATGTGGAGAAGACAGCTTTCAGGTGTCATTATGGGCACTTCGAGTTCCTGGTCATGCCATTTGGTTTGACAAATGCACCGGCCACCTTCCAGTCTTGCATGAACAGAGTTTTCTGTGAGCAGTTGAGGAGGTTTGTTTTGATATTCTTCGATGATATTTTGATTTACAGCGAGACATGGGAGGAACATTTGAAACACATTGACATTCTGTTGAGCATTCTGGAGAGGGAGTCTTTATATGCAAAAATGTCAAAGTGCGAGTTTGGGATGACCGAGTTGCTATACTTGGGTCATATTATTAGTGTTGGTAGCGTGAAGGTAGACTCGAAGAAGATTCGGGCAATAGTGGTGTTGGTTTTTTCCCTGACTGGATACTTTCTCCCAGATATCCCTACAAGGTAGCCATCGGTGATCAACAGAATCTCTGGGCCAGGGGCCAATAGTATAGGAGATAGACTCTATTTTTATCTCCTCTTCTTCTTCAGGCTCTGCAAAACCTAGGGGGGTATTCCCTATTCAACACCCATGAGAATATGCTTGTGGGTTGGCTTGAGATGTTGATACAAAGCAGATAAATCCTCCTGTAAGTAGACCAAAACTGTGGGATAAGTGCAAAAGGGCTAGCTTTGGGCTTATGTTCAGTTGTGAATCAGAGGATCTTGGTCCTAAACTACTTCTAAAGTCCTAATGGTTGTTTTGGAGTTTGAATTTGATTTATGTTTGGATGCAAACTTGGACCTGGTGTATAACCTCAACACAGAGCTAGATTGGTGCCTATCCAGGGCTTGGAGTCAGTAGACATACACCTGTGAATGTTCAGCATGAACACTAAAACTGGATTTCAAGGGGATGTGTGTGATATTTTCCTTACAGATACCTCCCAATACAGAGTGTTAAGTTATCTCTACTTATGGCATCCCTATTGCAGTATATCTTTCCCAACACTTAATCTGAAAACACTTTAATCTACCCCTTGAGCAGAAGTTAAAAGATCAAACATTCAATACAGGAATTCTATATTCTAAAATACCAGACACCCCTTAGATATCTAGATTCAGAAGGACACATGCAATATTGGAGACAGAATTAACAAAATACATGCAAATACAACATTACTCATATAAAACCAATCATGAAATCAGTAAATTCATGCATGAGACATACAACAAGAGATACATAAACTCACAAGGCCTCCTGTACAGAGCAACCAAAACCAGTTGTATCCTATTACAGAGCCAGATATGCCCAGTTTTCAACAACAACAAAATGAGAAACACAACCTCCTCAAATAGCAAGGAAGGTCCTCAGCATTAATTACATGGCAAGTCAAAATTCACCAAATACAGTACATTGAGAAAATGGCACTCATCGCATTGAATGCAGCAGGCATGGGAAGAGACAGGGGAGGTCTCGAGCCTTGCGCCGCTACCTAGAAATCCTCATCCACAATCGAGCAGTTTGATCATTCACGCCATTGCCCACACCTCTGCACAACTGTCATTAAAGTTTTCAACCACCTGCAGCCATCGGAAAACGCAGCAAATGTGCCTTTGAGATCTCCCTGCCAAAATGCATTCGTTCTGAAAATTCAAAAATGCAGGAAACAAAAGTCCCACATGCACACCGCGGAGATTTCCTTGTTACTTTACAAGCACGACCGCATGTATACTAAGTGTCGAACGTTTTTGCCCCGCTCGACCCATGAACCCACCGCTAGCGGTCACCACTCCATCTCCCATCTCCGTCGGTGTGACCTACACCATCGGTACCACAAAAAACCCCCCTGCCGATATACCATATCACACCGATGACCACACCGTATTCCCCTGTTGGCCAGACACACGCCATCGGCCAAACTCTAGCATATATCTCCGATCCCACAACTCCTGCCGATGAACATCCCCATCGGCCAGATACAAACCGTCGGAACGACCTCCATCGGCTAGCCCGATATGCCATATCATTCCGATGGTCACCTTGTCGCCAAGACAATCTCCGTTGTCAACCCGATATATTGAACGCCAACTCCACCGTTAGTCAGACATAGACCATCGAAGCAACCTTCACCGGCCCACCCGATAGCCTTCATCACGCCGATGGACACTTCCATTGGCCAAACCCCAACACATCAGCGAACCATAAAATTCCTCCACCGATAGGCAAAGTCACCCCGATGACCAACCTTGAACATCCCCCCGTTGGTGAGACCCAAACTGTAGGAGCAACGAAAAGCTCCTCCGCCGACGCACCATGTCACCCCGATGGTCACTTCACACCTCCATTCCGTCGGCAAGACCCAAACACATCGGTGAACCTATCATCTGCTTGGCCGATATACCATATCACACCGATGAACATCCAAATTGCCTTCGTCGGTCAGACCAACACGATCGGCCAACCACAAAGATCCTCCTGCCGACGACCACACATACGCCGATGACACCATCAGCCAGACCAAACGCATTGGCAGAGCCTAGAATTTCCCCACCAACCACAATACTCCTGCTGATGGATACCCCTTGCTTGGTCTTCGGCGAGACCACTAACCATCGGAGCAACACAAAGCTTCTTCGCCGATAGCCAACACTACACCGATAACACTTCATCGGTGATACTTCACAATAGTCACCCCGATGGCACATTATGATGACCCCCTCCCATCGGAATATGATGCTAATGCTAAAACATGCTGAGGAGGCCCCAAAACTTAGAAATTTTTTGGATTTTTTGGGAAGGTGCCTGGATGAAAATTTGCTCGAAAACTGACAGTCAATTTAGGCACCAACAGTGGCTGTGTCTGGGGATGCATGCCTCTTGCAGGCATGGCAAGAACCACAGAACTCTGGGATGCAGACCAATCCCTTATCCATTGGGCACAGAGTCGAGAAGTTGCACTGACCTGCATCATAGATCACACTTGATGGCCTAAGGCCACCAAGAAAGGGAAAACCTGTATTTCCCTTTGTCAAATATTTTGTTTTCATCTGCATACACTGGATAAAACCTGGAGATACTGCCATGATCTGACCATAAGCAACTCTGGTCATTTGCATATTCAACCTTCTGATTCAGTTTGTCACTGTCAACCCTATGCAAACAACCTTCAGCATCAGGCAGTAAGTGGATGCAGAATTTATCAAGCAATGCATATCCAAATAAAATATAACACATGTTATCATCTGTATCAGCATTATGCATTGCAAAATGATCTCCTAGCTGGACTGAAAACTGAAAGCATTGAAAGTCCACCACACAGCTGGGAAGATCAGGGCTCATTTCATCAGCTAGCCTATCAAAAGAAAAGCTTTCAAATTCACAATTGTGCACATCATGTACACAACCAATAGTAGCAACAAACTGGAAAAGACTAGGCTCTGGCACCACTTTACAATCAGGCACATTTTTACAGTCACTTACCTGATGTATGTTGTTTTCTCTTTCGTCAGGATGAGAAATAGAATCCAAGTCAAAAACAATGTTCAAACCTTCACCATACTCAAATAGATCCTCATCACCATATGTGTCAAAAATGGGTGATCCAGGTACATCAGCTTGATCATAATATGCCATTTGTTCATGGGCAGCAGAGCATGCATGTTCATCACCAATGGGTTCATTTTGTGGAAGAATATCAGCTTGTGTGTCATAAGCAAAACAGTCACCAAATGAAAAACAATCATGCTCTGCACTAGCACTTGTTTCAATCTTTGACTACTCTTCATGGTCTCTATGTGTTTGAAAAGAAGGCAGTGGTTCACACATGGGACTGCATCTCTGTTTGCTTATATCTTCTCTGTCTTGAGTACAATACTCACAATTATCTCCACAAATCCATTCAAAAAGATGCTCATTGCTGTCCACAACCTCATTATTGCTTTCATGGCCAGTTGCCTCAACATTGCAATGGGAGTCCTCATTAGTCCTTTCATTGGCATCCTCAGTATTCATCTTTTCATCTTCACACGATGCCTTAATCACTTGGTCATTTGCAGCTTCACAACCATTTCTCACACCAAGGCCTGTGGACAGGGATTTCTGCAGGTGCTCATTTATGATTTTTTCTATATTTTCTACGAACTTGTATGCCATCTGCATGCTTGTCAGCTTGAATTCCCTCAACAATGCACTAAAGCCCTCCTCAAAAGCCTCAAAATATATGCCAACACAGGCTGAAATATTAGGTCTGAAGTTTTTAGGGATTTGTGAAAGGGTTACTGCAAATCTATGACTGAAATCAACATATGGCTCTTTATCTTGTTTTCTGATTTTCATTAATTCTGCAACAAGATCAGCAGGTTCTCTTACAAATTCTTTTTTGAAACAGTCAGCAAGCTCATCCCAATAGGCAAAGGATTTCTTTGGAAAGCTCAAATACCAATCTTTTGCTTTTGCATCAAAGGACCTAACAAAAAACCTCATCCACATATCCTCATCTCTAAATAAATGTTTTCCCATAGACTCATGAAAATTTTGGATATGTGCATCCCCATCACATACACTGTGACCACTAAATCTAGGCATCTGACAGTATATCTTAGCAGACATACTTTCTACTTTATAATCAACCCATGACAAATCCAGTTGGTCATACAAAGGATCAAAAGGGCTAACAAGACGTTTAGCTTTATGACTGGCAGACAAAACAGGGTTATCATTATTCAACTGAGCCTGCCTAGCCTCTAAGAGTATCAACCTGTTTTTTATCTCTTCCATTCTTTTACTCAACATATCATCCCCCCTTTTCATTGAGTATGGGTGAACACATGTTTGGATTCATAAAATTTTCCATCTTAGACATCCCTTGTCTGCCTAAGACCTATAACTTCCCCTGGCATCTAACCTATGCAGCAAAACAACAAATATAAGTGGGAAGAAACAAGGTACCTTTTCTCATCCAGATGCAGAAGTCTAAACAGCACATTTTTTTTTTACAACACACACATCACTTTCATGTGCATTTGAATCTCCCCAGTAGAGTCGCCAATTTCTGTTGCGACTCGGATGGGTCACAAATATTTTCTGGGATGAAAAAAAATAACAACTTTCAAATCACATCCCCAGTAGAGTCGCCAATTTCTGTTGGTGACTCAGATGCGCAATAATATATCACCAAGGATGACTAGATAGTACTTTTGATAAATCACTCCCCAGCAGAGTCGCCAATTAATGTTGGTTTTTTCCCTGACTGGATACTTTCTCCCAGATATCCCTACAGGGTAGCCATCGGTGATCAACAGGATCTCTGGGCCAGGGGCCAACAGTATAGGAGATAGACTCTATTTTTATCTCCTCTTCTTCTTCAGGCTCTGCAAAACCTAGGGGGGTATTCCCTATTCAACACCCATGAGAATATGCTTGTGGGTTGGCTTGAGATGTTGATACAAAGCAGATAAATCCTCCTGTAAGTAGACCAAAACTGTGGGATAAGTGCAAAAGGGCTAGCTTTGGGCTTATGTTCAGTTGTGAATTAGAGGATCTTGGTCCTAAACTACTTCTAAAGTCCTAATGGTTGTTTTGGAGTTTGAATTTGATTTATGTTTGGATGCAAACCTAGACTTGGTGTATAACCTCAACACAGAGCTAGATTGGTGCCTATCCAGGGCTTGGAGTCAGTAGACATACACCTGTGAATGTTCAGCATGAACACTAAAACTGGATTTCAAGGTGATGTGTGTGATATCTGCCTTACAGATACCTCCCAATACAAAGTGTTAAGTTATCTCTACTTATGGCATCCCTATTGCAGTATATCTTTCCCAACACTTAATCTGAAAACACTTTAATCTACCCCTTGAGCAAAAGTTAAAAGATCAAGCATTCAATACAGGAATTCTATATTCTAGAATACCAAACACCCCTTAGATATCTAGATTCAGAACACATGCAATATTGGAGACAGAATTAACAAAACACATGCAAATACAGCATTACTCATATAAAACCAATCATAAAATCAGTAGATTCATGCATGAGACATACAACAAGAGATACATAAACTCACAAGGCCTCCTGTACAAAGCAACCAAAACTAGTTGTATCCTATTATAGAGCCAGATATGTCCAGTTTTCAACAACAACAAAATGAGAAACACAACCTCCTCAAATAGCAAGGAAGGTCCTCAGTATTAATTACATGGCAAGTCAAAATTCACCAGATACAGTACATTGAGAAAATGGCGCTCATCGCATTGAATGCAGCAGGCATGGGAAGAGACAGGGGAGGTCTCGAGCATTGCGCCGCCACCTGGAAATCCTCATCCACAATCGGGCGGTTTGATCATTCACGCCATTGCCCACACCTCTGCACAACTGTCATTAGAGTTTTCAACCACCCGCGGCCATCGGAAAATGCAACAAATGTGCCTTTGAGATCTTCCCGCCAAAATGCATTTGTTCTGAAAATTCAAAAATGCAAGAAACAAAAGTCCCACATGCACGCCGCGGAGATTTCCTTGTTACTTTATAAGCACAGCCGCATGTATACTAAGTGTCGAGCGTTTTTGCCCCGCTCGACCCATGAACCCACCGCTAGCGGTCACCACTCCATCTCCCATCTTCGTCGGTGTGACCTACACCATCGGTACCACAAAAAACCCTCCTGCCGATATACCATATCACACCGATGACCACACCATATTCCCCTGTTGGCCAAACACACGCCATCGGCCAAACTCTAGCATATATCTCCGATCCCACAACACTTGTCGATGAACATCCCCATCGGCCAGATACAAACCGTCGAAACGACCTCCATCGGCTAGCCCGATATGCCATATCATTCCGATGTTCACCTTGTCGCCAAGACAATCTCCATTGTCAACCCGATATATTGAACGCCAACTCCACTGTCGGCCAGACATAGACCATCGGAGCAACCTCCACCGGCCCGCCCGATAGCCTTCATCACGCCGATGGACACTTCCATCGGCCAAACCCCAACACATCGGCGAACCATAAAATTCCTACGCCGATAGGCAAAATCACCCCGATGACCAACCTTGAACATCCCCCCGTCAGTGAGACCCAGATTGTCAGAGCAACGAAAAGCTCCTCCGCCGACGCACCATGTCACCCCGATGGTCACTTCACACCTCCATTCCGTCGGCAAGACCCAAACACATCGGCGAACCTATCATCTGCTTGGCCAATATACCATATCACACCGATGAACATCCAAATTGCCTTCGTCGGTCAGACCAACACCATCGGCCAACCACAAAGATCCTCCTGCCGACGACCACACATACGCCGATGACACCATCGACCAAACCAAACGCATCGGCGGAGCCTAGAATTTCCCCGCCGACCACAATACTCCTGCCGATGGATACCCCTTGCTCGGTCTTCGACGAGACCACTAACCATCAGAGCGACACAAAGCTCTTTCGCCGATGGCCAACACTACACCGATAACACTTCATCGGTGATACTTCACAATAGTCACCCCGATGGCACATTATGATGACCCCCTCCCATCGGAATATGATGCTGATGCTGAAACATGCTGAGGAGGCCCCAAAACTTAGAAATTTTTTGGATTTTTTGGGAAGGTGCCTGGATAAAAATTTGCTCGAAAACTGATAGTCAATTCAGGCACCAACAAGTGGATTGGCCACCACCAAAGAATCTCATTCAGCTGAAGGGATTCCTTGGTCTTTGTGGGTATTACCGCAGGTTCGTAAAGGGGTTTTCTCAGTCAGCTGCACCCCTCACAGATTTGACTCGGAAGGATGTTTTCAATTGGACAGGGAGTACACAGGAGTGTTTTGACAAATTCAAGCAGATTATGAGTACATGCCCTGTGTTGGCAATACCTGATTTCAGCAAATCCTTCAAGTTGCAGTGTGATGCCTTAGGAGAAGGCACTGGTGCGGTAATCATGCAAGATAAGCACCCCATAGCATTTGAGAGCCAGAAGTTGAGGGGTGTGGAGCAGGGTTACAACATCTATGACAAGGAGATGTTAGCCATCATGCATGTGTTGGCTAAATTCAAACAGTATCTTGTGGGCAGCAAATTTGTGGTAAAAACAGATCATAACAATCTGAAGCATTTCCTTGGACAAAAGGATTTAAATGAGAGGCAACAAAAGTGGGTCAGCAAGCTTTAGGCCTAGGACTTTGACATTGTTTACGTCAAAGGTAAGAAGAACATTGTTGTCGATGCATTATCCAGGAGGCCCCATTTGTGTGCATTAGGTGCCATTGCAGATGATTGGAGGGAGATGATATCAGCTGAATATGCTAAGGATGCATGGGCTGCTGGAATAATTGACGGCACTATCAAGGATGACAGGTACACAGTGGTAAATGATTTAATCATTTAGAAGGATAGGATCTTCTTGGTGCCAGGTTCAGAGATGAAGCAGAAAGTTTTGAGGGCATTCCATGATTTGCCTATGGCAGGGCATCCAGGATACTTCAAAACTTACAGACAGGTCAGGGAGAGGTTCACTTGGAAGGGCCTTGTGACGTTTTCACACATCACCCCATTGCAAATGGGGCCCCCCCTCTTTTGCTCGCTTTTGCCGTCGTTTTTGCTTTGATCTTGCAGTTTCTTGCCTGAATCCATGAAGCTAGGAAAGAATGTCCAAGCAGTTAGCTCACAGGGAACATTAGGAATGCTTGAAATAGTGAATTTCTCCTGAGGATGAATAATGCCCTACCTATCATTCCTCGATTAAATCTGGCCAGTCCATGGAAGGAGTCCAACATTCCATGGAAAAGGGTCCAAATCATTCGCCCTCAGCATAAGACTCCTTGACGAATAAGAAGTTCCTTATCCAGGAATCCTGTTCCAAAAAATTCCTGTCCAAAATCCCGTTCCAAGGTCTATCCGAATTCTTGTTCCACAGTTCCAATCCATATTTCAAACTTCAGAGTCTAGAGGTCCTTGTTCGCAATCCCATTCCGGTGGTCTTTGTCCTAAGTCCTTGTCTAGGGCCCTACTCCAAAACCCACCATGATTTGTGTTCCAGAGTTCTAAATCCAGAGTCCGGGGTGCACCAAGGGCTTGTCATTCCCTGCCAAAACTCATCGATCCCTAACTTGAAGTAATGGAAAATTCCAAAGATGACTACAGGGGTTCCATGATAAAAAGATGTAGTTCCTCGTTCCAAGGTATAAATCCTCGTTCAAATGTCAAGAAGCTTCATCCAGAGTGAATAGAAATTCCACAGTTCAAGGCAGGAAAACCCAAGATCCTCAGGAAGGAATTCCTGAACTGGATTTTCCTTGACATGAACATTCCTCAACTGGATATTCCTTGACAGGAAGGAATTCCTGAATTGGATTTTCCTTGACAGGAACATTCCTCAAATGGATATTCCTTGACAGGAAGGAATTCCTATACTAGATTTTCCTTGACAGGAACATTCCTGAACTGAACATTCCTTGACCCACTCCAAAAGGGCGACCTTCTACCTTGCAAGAGTTCCGGACAAGAAAATTCCTTCACTTAGTGAAATTTGCAAAACAAGGAATTCAAGGATCATTCCATTCCAAGACCCACCCTGAAGCTACGACTTTTTGCCTTGGAGGAATTCCTCCTTGACTGTCAGGAATTTGCGACCTAGAAAATTCCTCCTTGACTATCAGGAATTTGCGACCTAGGAAATTCCTCCCTACCTATCTGATAATTTCACCATGAAAATGAGAGATTCCTCGAAGAAACAAAAGATGGAAGAAACGAAGGATGGAAGAAACGAACTCTGAATCTCACCATGGAAATGAGATTCCTCGAGAGGATGGAAGAAACGAAGGATGGAAGAAACGAACTCTGAATCTCACCATGGAAATGAGATATTCCCCAAGAGGATGGAAGAAACGAACTCCTTATCTCGCCTCGGAAATGAGAGATTCCTCAGGGATGGAAGAAACGAACTCCTTATCTCGCCTCGGAAATGAGAGATTCCGAAGGATGGAAGAAACAAACTCCTTATCTCGCCTCAGAAATAAGAGATTCCCAGGGATGGAAGAAACAAAGGATGGAAGAAACGAAGGCCCCGTGTTTCTGATCCCGTATCGATAATTGAACCTCCGTATTGAAATGTGCGCTCCTGGACAATTTTTGTCCTTGGGCGCAAAATACTTGACTATTGGGAATGTGCGCTCCAGGACAATTTTTGTCCTTGGGCGCAAAATCCTGCACCAGTGGAAATTTGCGCTCCTAGGAAACTTAGCCATTTTTCAGTCTCTCTTAGGGTAAAGGTATATTAAAAAATATATTTAAGTATAATTTATTATACTTTAAATATTTTTCAATATACCTTTCAGGATGTTTGAGATAAGTCTCGAATCCACCGGATTTAACATGCAAAATCTAGAATTTGGAGGATCCACCAGATTTCAGACTCAGTCAATTTTTCAGGATTTCAGGATTTCAGGCTACCAGACTTAGCCAATTTCAAATAGATAAGTTGCAAAATCATTCAAATAGAAGGAATCCCTGACTCAAGGAGAATTTGTCCAAGGTCGCATAATCGCCGACCTCAGGAAATCCCCGACATCAAAAATTCCCTGACATGCCAAATTCCCTGACAGGCCAAAATCCCCGACCACCTGGAAATTGCTCCCTGACCTAAAAATTCCTCCTGTCCATGCCTGGTAACCCTGGAATGAAGGAAAAGTCAGTCGAGTATGAAGAATGCCGAAGAATGAGGGAAATCCTTTGTTTGTTTAGGAATTTATAAGTGAAATTGATCAAAACTTGCAAAATCATTCATGTTTCATTTCATATTGCATTGCATTTATGGATTTTGTGCATCATGACTATTCGAGGTTTCCCATGTTTTGCAGGA
This sequence comes from Cunninghamia lanceolata, assembly GCA_027924645.1. Classification (NCBI taxonomy): domain Eukaryota; kingdom Viridiplantae; phylum Streptophyta; class Pinopsida; order Cupressales; family Cupressaceae; genus Cunninghamia; species Cunninghamia lanceolata. The sequence goes on along the minus strand of BSBN01000570.1, from coordinate 3,394,549 downwards.
ATCCAAGACGAGGATAAGTTCCATGAGGAGGATGAACAAGGATGATCTAGGGCAAACAGGATGGATGCAGGGAGTTCAAGTACCGGAAATGATGACCATTTCAAGGATCTAGGAGTTCCGACAATAAGAAGACTACACATGCATACCGAGGGAAGGGAAGGCAACATCAAAGATTCCAGTTCGGCGACAGGGAGACTTTGCACAAAGGGATAAGGAAGATCAAGATGTCCTTCCAAAGATTTCAAATGACAGAGAATGCCTGCATCAAGGATGGCGGAATGGGAGAAATCACTCCAAGTCCAGTATCAGGGATTCCAGTTCCGAACAAGAGGATCAATCCTTGGAAAACCAAGAGGATACACTTCAAGTTCACCATCCATCAGGAAGAACGGGAATCCACGCCAAGGATGAGGAATTCCAACCCAAGAATCCAGGACAGGGAATTCTATTCCACGACAGGGAATTCCAACTCAGGAAGGAATTCCATTCCAGGACCCTAAGGAAAGTGCGCCCCTGCTCAAGGAAGGATTCCTCCACATAAAAACCCTGTTCACCCTGGAATCTGCGCTTAGGATAAAGGACTCCAGGACATCATGGAATTTGCGACCAAGGAGGAGGACAGACAGGACAGTCCTATCCAGGAGTCCTAGACAGATGGCGACCAGGACAACTGGAAGATTTCCTTACACATTCTGACGACCAGGACAGGTGGCAGTCACCTACATGTGGATTCTGACGACCCCACCTACTTTTCTAGGGTTTCTAACCCATGGCACATGTTCCAAGGAAATCTGATTTCCTTTTTGCCCTAAGATATTTTTGAGAGCCTATATAAAGGCTAAGGGATGCCTCATTGTATCTCTCTCTCCTTTTCTGATTTCTATCATTTTGATGCTCCTAGAGCACCTTAGTAGCTAGCTTTTATTTCTGTATAGTTTTTTATGAGCTGAAACTCCCAAAATTAGTTGGATTGTTGTGATATAAACTTCTGAAGCAATAATATATGCATTGAAGAATGGTGTTCATATATTTCTTTGGATTTTTGGCATGGTCTTATTGATTTCTTGGAGCAAATCTGAAAGATATTGAAGTTCTCTCTTGTATTTTCTTACTTTTGTTAGATAGATGCGATGGGAATGTTCTTGTTGAATGATTGAAGTTGATTTGTTCATACCATTTGTGATCTGTGGCTTGCAAATCACTTTGTATGGTTAGTCTGAACGTAGTCCATGCTTAACTTCGGCTGTTTCTGTATGATCAGCTCCATGATCCATGACAGGACAGTGTGAAAATTCTTGCCTCTACCCCAGAAGATTGCACCATCCTTGCCTAGCTGTTGTCTCATGACGAAGCAAAGGACCGGTTCCAGTTTCATCTTCAACAGCGGTCATTTCCCTTGATTAGTTAGACTCCTGAACCCTTACCTCATCTTTTGCATTTTCTTTTAGTTCTTCATTAGGATTAGTTTTCCAGAGCCTCATTGCCAAATCATCCGCCTCTTCAAGAATGGAACTTTAGAATTCCATTCACCCGCAAGTCCAAGCCCGAGTCCCAGAAATGAATTCCATGACCATAAAGGAGCAATCTTACGTAAGTCCCCCTCGTGATTACCAGCAAATCACATCATTTCACTGAGTCTATCCCTGTGCACGTCAAGACCTGACATAAAAGGAACCTTGGAGCAGTCTCATTCGATCACATAGTTCAGCGTCTGAGAAGCTTTATTCAAGAGAGGATAGGATACCCAGTATTTTATTCTAATGTTGTTGTAGTCACAAAAACCTCATCAACAGGGCTCAAGATAGAAGTGATGCAGTATGTGAGAGAGTGCTCGGTATGCCACCAGAACAAACAGGAGCACTCATTTCCAAGGGGATTATTGCAGCCCCTGCCCATTCCTGAGAGGAAGTGGGATAGCATCTCTATGGACTTTATCACAGGTTTACCAAAAGTCCAAGGTAGGGATTGTATTTTCGTGGTAGTGGACAGATTGACAAAGTATGCACATTTCTTTGCCATCCCTACCACCTACACTGCAGCTCAGGTTGCAGAGTTGTTCTTTCGTGAGGTATTCCGACTTCATGGGTTGCCACAGAACATTGTCAGCGATAGGGACAACAAGTGCCTCAGTAACTTTTGGCAGGAGCTCTTCAGGTTGACAGGGACAGAGCTCACCCCCAGCACGAGCTACCACCCCCAGATAGATGGTCAAATAGAGATAGTTAATAAATGGGTGGAAGGATACTTCCGCAATTATGTTTCAAGGCAGCAAAAGGCATGGGTTATGTGGCTTCACATGGGGGAGTACTGTTACAATTCCACCTACCACATGTCTATTCAGATGTCACCTTTTATGGCCTTGTATGGGTATGGGGCACCAAGCTTTGTTGATTTGCTGTTTGGTGATAGCAGAATGCCCAAGGCCAAAGACCTTCTCCAAGAGAGTCAAGATATTATGAGGTCTTTGAAAGAGAACATACATAAAGCTCAGAATCAACAAAAGCAATATGCAGAACAACAGAGGATTGAGCGATCATTTGAGGAGGTGACATGGTGTATTTAATGCTACAGCCATATAAACAGTCCACTCTCAAGAAGAGTGGAGCAGAGAAACTTAAGCCACAGTATTATGGACCTTTCAGGATCTCCAAGAGGATTGGAGAAGTGGCTTATGAGTTAGAACTTCTAACAGGTAGCAAGGTAACAATGTGTTTCATGTATCTCGCCTCAAGAAGGCACTGGGGCATAATTTGACACCATCCGTTGAGTTGCCTCCTCTTGATGAAGAAGGGAAGTTGATATTGATACCCGAAGCAATAATTGACACCAGAGAATGTAATTTGAGGAAGAGGATCATTAGAGTACCTAGTTAAATGGAAGAACCTGCTAGTTGAGGATGCTACATGGGAGAATGAGCAGATATTGGAGCATCCTCATCTAAGATTGCTTGAGGCAAGCAATCTTAGGGAGGACGAACTGTAATGTCCCCTTCATGTTACATGGTTAGTCCATCATTGGGTTCCCGTGGACTAGCAGTTTGTTTAGAGAACTGTGGTTAGATTGGCAGGGTTGGTGTTTGTCGGTGATGGAGTTGTGGTCCGAGTTCAGTGGATCTAGTTGGCACCCTTAGAGTTGGCTCTATTTGCTCTTAGCCGTTACTATTTTTAGTAAGTTCGGGTTTAATGTCAGTTCGGATTTTCAGAGTGGGGTCAGATTCGTCTCGTTAAGGGCTTTCCAACGAGCTATAGATCATTGCATTCCGACACCGTCTTGACACTTATTTTAAAGTTTGAAGTTTAATATATTATTTAATTGGGACTTTATGAGCAAATACTTTATTGTCACTTTATAAAGTTAAGTTGCAACTTAAAGTGACCCCCCCTAGGAGTTGCGCGCTCATGGGAGACATAAGATGATAAAAATTAAATATTAAAACAAGAGAATTTCCCTCCAAGTTGGGCGTTGGGTTTTGGGAAGAGAGATAAAAGGTGAAAAAAGCTCATTTTGCACTATGCGATGTTATGATACTTTCTCTTGTGAGCTTTGCTAGGGTTTTGAGGGTTTGAGGATTCAAACCACGCTCTTGGAGACGAAAACCTCCCTGAGTGATGGCATTCTACAGGTGTGAAAGATCACCCAAAGGTGCCATTGATGGTGGATGCATTCAATATTCACATATGCACTAAAATGGAGTTTGTATGAAGAGATCTCCGAGCTATATTTCTATATCATTTGCAGATTGGTGATGGACAGCTGATAACAATAATGCTATGACAGATTTGGAGCAAGTTTGATAGTGTTGTCACAGCCATAACTTTTTCTTGCTGGTCATACCCTCTTGGAGCAAGCCGTACCATCTTTTGGGGAGATTTGTGAAGTTTTTGGTGACCTTTTTCCCTTGTGCTTGGTCGCCCATCTTAGGAGACTGCTGCAGACTGTTTTCAGACCATCTCCAGCGAGTTACCAGCAATATATTTGCAGATTGCACCTACAGCCATGGTTGTACATGCACCGAAGGAGTCGTCGGTCTCATAGAGGCTCTACACTCTCATTTACAACTTCATATATGGTCATTTAGAAGCGTTTGGGGCCTTGTTCTTTGCTGATAATGTTTGTATGATCATTTCTTGTCATTACTTGGAGTTTGGAGCATTTCTAGCCATGCCACTCGTTGGTCCACTTCCGGCTGTTGTACCAAGTTGCATATTTGAACATGGGTATGTCATAGTAATTCATTATTGGCCATTTAATTATCTGGGTAGTCGATAGTTTCTTCATATCTATTATATATTTTCTTGGTTTCTGTTATATGCAATATATTGTATGCTCCGGCAACACATCTGCAGGAAAACTGAAAACCCCTTTTGCATTCTTCTGTCTAGTCTGAAAGATCACAAAAAATTAATAAAAATCACACATAAAAAGATCTTAAAAATATACAAACAGGTACGGCACATTACAAACAACCACTTTTGTATAAGTTGTGTCCTTAGCAGTAGTGCCAAATTCCCACCAATGTCAGTAATCATGCCACCAAACTTGACATTGACACTAGTGCCTTTACCAAGCTTCAACTCAAATTTTCAACACATTGCCTTCTGGCACCAAAGGATAGCACCTTCGAAACTTAAGCATCACTTGTAGATTTATTATTTGTAACATATGCATGTTGAACCGTTCAAATTTTCCATTTGCACTACCATCTTAACCTATATAATATGTATTTATTTTTCATTTGGTAAATTGCCCTTGTTAGGTAAACCTCTAGCTTAGATGCAATGAACAAGGGATATCTCTTCTATCAAATTCACTTGGGATTCACACCCAACCTAAACAACTGGAGTATGCCACAACCAGTGAGTTGGATGCAATATTTTACTCAATTTTAACAATTTATCATGTCTTCTAGGATTTGAACCTGAGCCTCAAATATGAAAGCCCTTATGGTTTTACCACCCGAACTAAGCCCACTCAACTACTGTAATGTCCCCATTTTCAAGTTCTCTTGCAGTATAGTTGGCATTGACCTTGTGGGTGTGTGTCAACGTTATCAGAGAGATTATTTAAGGACTCCAATGAGCTCAGTTGGTCTAAAGGACTCATATGCCGCTTTCCAGGGTGATCTTCGGCTTCTGGTGTGCTCTCCAAGAATCTTGGAGAGGGTGTCTATTTATGGTAAGTCGCCCGGTTGGCTCTGATTATCATTATTCTTCATCAGGATCACTTCAGTACAGTTAGTTTTCAATTCCGATGCATTCCGACAGTTTCCGCAAAATGAGTGTATTAATGGCTTTATTTTAATTATTTTACTAAGGTTGCTAAATATTATTTTAAATATTTTAAAAGCACCTTAGTATTATAGCTCATTGGAACCGGGATGAAATTTATAAATTTTGGATGCATTAAACGGGGACCTTGTGTGTCAAATTATCATTATTTTAATTAAAAGGTCTTTTTCGGAGCTAAAATGGAGTTTTGATTAAAAAGTGAATTTTAAAATAGAAGCTTCTGGAGAGTTGATGGAAAAAGTATAAAAAGGGCATTTGAGGGGCTCATTTGGATTATGCATTCTATTATATTTCTCTGATTTAAACCCTTGTGGTTATGGAGATCGAACTTGGTTCATCTCAGCCTTCCTGAGGACGGAAACCCTCTTGAAGCAATCTGGCTACTGTAGTGAAAGATCTACTCTGGCTGGTATTTGTTGGAGATATCTTACAGGTATTTCACAATGGTATTATTCTGATTTTATGTAGCAGCTGAGGACAATCATTTTAGATCAAATTGAAAGGGAATTTCTGAGTATTTCAAGGCAGATTTTAGCGGCTAAGGCAGTTCGTACACCTTCTTAGATGGGTCGTACATTTACCACAGCTTATAAGGTGTTTTTGATAGCATTTATATCAACTTTGGGGTTGATTTGGAAAGGGTTTATTGTTGATAAAGAGCAAATTGAAAGTTTACATCAAAACAGAGATTTCTGGGCAGATTTAAATTGTTGTAGCAACCTCCATATTGGCCGTACAACAGCAAGGAGGACATGGAAGTCTTGTATGTTGGAAATGCCTATCATTTTGGTCTTTAGTCTCCTTCATGGTGAAGGCCTAGGGCCTCAAATATTATTGCAATCATTTTATTGTTGGAGTTCTCGAAGACTATTGTGTGGGAAGCATATTTTGTATCAAACCTTTTGTTGGATCAACTACAGCGAAAATACCAAGCTGAAGTTTTGCATATGGGTATGTCATGGTAATTCATTTTATATGTTTCTATGATCTGGCTCATTGCTAGTTTATTCATATCAATCATAGATTTTCTGGGTTTTAGATGCATGTTATATATTTTCATTGTATTTGCAAAAAACATTACATGCAAACCAAAAGACCCCTTCTGCAACTTCTGTCTAGTTTTGAAAGACCACAATCTAATAAAAATAACACAATTAAGAAAATAAAAAAAATTTACAAACAGGGCAGCCCATTACAGTGGTATCAGAGCACAGAGTATCTTGCCACCTTGTTGGGGAATTGAAATTTGTTGCAAGATCTTCAGTTTTATGACTACAAAACAAAGTTCTCAACAGTTGCATTCAAAATTCATGGCAGTTAGGGATTTTAAATCTGAGATGTCCATTTGGAAAGAGATTCACGATGATCTTGTTAAAAGTCAACAACAATTTGCTCAATCTCATCAACAGCTTACTCAAATACTTGCACAGTTGAAGCAAAACAATAAGGGCAATACTGGCAGCAGTGGTTTAAACAATGATAACCTAGCCAATAATAGAGTTGATCATCAGCAGATTTCCAGGGGATCAGTTACTCCTAGGCCTCTTATGCCTAACTTTACCACAAGGAATAATCCTTCAGTTGAAAATGAACCAACAGAGCAAGAATTGCTAAACCAAATAATAACAGATTGGAGAACTTCGGGGGCTGATTTCCAGGCTGACATATCATTCCGTGATTATTTGGATCTCAGGTTGAGGCATAGAACCCATAGAGGTGGAGGTGGAGGGCCACAGAACCATGATTTGCAGAGGAAGGTGGGTAAATTGTCCATTTCTTATTTTGATGGTTCTGGAAAGACTATTGCAAGAGCTTGGGTGAAAGAACTTGACACTTATTTTCAGCTTAATTCTATGGCTGAAGATGAAGCAATTGAATATGCAATTTTACACTTGGATGGTAGTGCACACGAATGGTGGTACCGTGGGTTGGTTACTTTGGGCCATAACCGAATTGATTCTTATGTTGAGTTTGCAGAAAGGTTAATTGATAGATTTGATAGAAGAGCTGAAGAACTCTCCTACGAAGGAGAAAATGACTTACTTCATAACATAAGACATGCATGACCAAGTACCAAAATGACCTCATAGAAGTACATGCAACTACTATGGATAAGGTGGTGCATGAAGAAAAGGACAAAACAACAACTTTGGATCCTAGTTCGGATTCAACTAGTGATGACTCTAATGACTTCTTTGATGATTCCTATAGAGCAGATGATTGTGTTGAGTTCACTAATGTATTTTCAGATGAAGGGCATGGAGAAAGCAAATATGAAGATGACTTCAAAACAGCTTATGATGATCCTTTATCTTATTTTAATGATGTTAATACAGGTGGCCTTGGATTTAACTTTCAAACCAAGCTTATGGAGAAAGATACTTATGTTGACATCAATATTGGGTGAGTTGGAGAGTGATTTATTTCTTGAGAACAAATCTGATTTATCAACACATGAAGCTAACCTTGAACAAGGGATTAGTGATTTTGATGATTTGAATCCACAATTTACTTCTGAAAATGATAATGGGAAGGCTCAGGTGATTTGGGACAGCCTTGGATTCACTGAAGACATGTATGAAGGTTCTAATTTTAGTATTCATCATAGCAGCAGTTCATTTCCTTTGCATGAATATGATTGCAAGAATAAATTTGTGGTAATTATTGATCACCCATTGTTTGAGATGGGTATTGATATAACTCATGACAATCCACTCCTTGAGTTGGATGATGGAGTTGTTTCCGGTGATAGTATTGCACTTGGGAAAAATAACAAGGTATGGGATCCAAGAGAAGATTCAGAACTTGAGTTGGAGTGTGGTACTCAACTTGGTTTTGATTCAGATTCACTTTATGAGAAGTTTGGTTACCCTCCTAGGAGACCACCGAATCTGAAATGTGCAAATAAAGAGATAGATGAAGTTTACATTTGGGATGATATGACACGCAGAGGCATCATCATTCCTTGCTACAAGAGGAATTGGAAGGTAACTTGGGTATGCAAATTGATGATTTCAGTTGAGAATCATTTCCTTGTTGGTATTCATTATGAGTTGCTTCATTCTTGCATAAGGTTTGGTCTTGAGTTTTGGACTTGGCCAACAAGTGTGACATTTCATACCTTAACTGAGTTGATGAGTAGTATTGCATGCTTTTCATATGTAGTTGGTGATGCAATTCCTTCATGGGATGTATTGATCCTTGGAGATTATTCTTGGTTGGGTATCCATGCTTGGGATTCTCAACAAGAATTGACAGAGATTATTGGGAGACATAAGAGTGACCTTTGAAGTGATAAGGATCAAAACTACAGAATTAATGATGTTGTTCCTTTCTTTACCAACCACTATGTGATTCCATTGCTTCACCTACAGGCAAATTGGAAGAAGATTTAAGTAAGGATTGGAGCATTGAACGAATGATCACTCTTGGGGATGTCACTTGGCAAAGAATCAATCAAAATTTCAGTTTGGAGATTGCTGATTGGTTGCAGATCAGCCACTTTACATCATGGTATGCTCTCATTCAGGAGAGTTGGCACACTATTCTTTGTCGAGGTAGTAAGGATTTTTAGTTGATGATTGCTTGGAGATGTTTTCCAAGCACTTCTGAGTTGCTTCGGCACCACGCAATGCTTTTCACGCATGCTCCTACTTGGGAAATCCATTGGTGTTGCTGTTGTCCTTGGTGTAGAGCACTAAAATCAGATTGTACCTCTCTGATTTCAGTTTTGAACAGCAGTCATTATTGTTTACTTCAGACCTTCCTGACTCAGAGAGTTCATCTTATGAAGGTTTGTGATGTAAACTTTGATAGTTTGCCCTCAGTGTGGGTTCAGGACAGCGAGTTTCCACATGCTATGATTCATCTTTCAGAAGGTTTTGGAGTTGTAACCATGAGTGTTAGCACCGCAATCCACTTTCTAATCAGCCTACAGATGACGTCAGCTCTTGACACGCAGCTGTGTTGGTTTGTCTTTTCAGAGCAGCAATGGACTAATTGGTGGTTGGAGTTGGTTGCTGGAGGTGATTTGACAATAGGAGATGACTCTTTGGTTACTTCCATACTCATGCCTCCTACACCTTCAGTTGGATTTCAGATGGATTGTCGTTGTCCTTATATTTCCACGATGGTTATGGTGACATCTTTATTTGAGCCGATTGGTTCTGAGCTTTGGCAGGCTTTTGGGCCGCTGGTTGTGAGAGTTTCTCCGGCCACAGTTCAGTTATTTCTTGTTTCCACTTTGGTGAGTGATGGTTACTGCGATCAATTTGAGATGTTGATGGATATACCTACAGATATTATTGTGATGATTGTAGTCGATTTGATGAGTTGGTGTGCTCGTTATGGGCAGGTTGACACTTGGAGATTAGGTGTCGGTGAGGGATTATGTAATGTCCCTTTTTAGGATATCCTTGATTTCTTAATTTGCACACAAGAATAACTACTAGAAAGGGACATTATCAATATTAAAGATCAATAAATTAGAAATGAAATCAATACATCATAACATAATTAATGATATAGGATAAATAACATTTAGTTCAACATATAGTTATCCAATTCTCAAGCCGATCCTATGATGGGTCCCATAGGAATACTAGCAAGTTAGAGTATGGTGGAGTGCACACTTCCTACCTATCACCTCTTATGTCCACCTTGGCGGCATACCCTACCAAGATCAAGCTTAAGGCTCAAGAATGTGATGGAGGGCACACTTCCTACCTATCACATCTTGACAAGAGCATGATGGAGGGCACACTTCCTACCTATCATCTCTTGATGAGGGCATGATGGAGGGCATTCTTCCTACCTATCATCCCTTTAGCATGAATTGATGAGAGCATGATGAAGGGCATGCTTCCTACCTATCATCTCTCGTGGAATGAAAGGACTAACCTTCCTACTTGCCTCTATACCCCTATACAATCCAACATAGTTTGCTTGCAATTGAATAATTGATTATTCGTACCTCTTGCTCAATAAATATAGTTTAGTTCAGGGATGGCAATATATCCTATTGCTGTTCACAATTGTTTATATGACTTGATCGATTGATGATTCCAATCTGTTGCTATATATATATTATTCTTATATTCCTTCTTATATATCTTCTGATGTATCCAATTCTATATAAAATCTTAATTCAGAAAATGTCTTGCTTGCTTCCTAATGGAATTATTTATATTTGAAGTGCTTGATGGATTGATGATATTTGAATGCTTGCTTATGAATGGAATTGGAATGCTTGATGATTCTTCCTTTTCAATCAGATATATTTTCTTTTCTAATCTGCATATATATCCCTTTTCCTTCATCCCCAAATCTGTATTTATATCATATCTTTTTTGAAGGGAGGCACCCTTATAAAGGGTGATGTCCCTTTATATCATTTCTTATGAATAGGCACGATGGCTGATTATTCCTAACTACGTTACCAAAAACAAGCGATCATTAAGGGTAAAGCAATTATTAATAGCAGGGTAGCGGACAATATAAGCTGATTGTTGTCTTTGGAACCATAGCTTATACTATCCGCTACCCTGCTATTAATAATTGCTTTACCCTTAATGATCGCTTGTTTTTGGTATGATTCGCACCTCCTTCTATGAGTCGTTTACTATTGGGAAACCATACCACCGTATGGTATTAATATATATATTTATTGACATATATAATAGTATCAGTATTTTATATTAATAATTATATTAATATTTATATTAACATTTATATTAATATTTATATTATTGATCTGGACAATACCTAGCACTGAACCTATGGTATTGTAATGCACATGAAAAACAAAGTACAAAAGAGTTTTTACAAGTAGGCAAACTCGTTGGGAGTTGTGAATTGCCTCCAAAAACTAATTTTTATTCATTCCAATTTGAAATATATAGGCTTACATAAAATATGAAGAGTCACATTACCCTTGGAAAACAAAAAGAACTCTTGGAAGGTGAAAACGTTTTACAAAATTTCAAAATTATGAAATTTTTTATCTTCCCCTTCGCAAGGTCATAACTCCTAGCTATTTTGTTGGAATTTAAACTTTTTACCTCTAAAAATGCAATTTACTAAGATGTAGAAAATACCAAAAACTAAATTTGAGATATTTTCCCAAATATACCACTCAAATGACCCTAGATGTGATCATTGCTTCCCCCTTGAGAGGCAATGGGCCCCATTGTATCTATGGTTTGCAACAATTGAGGAAACTGCTTTTCAATTTGATCCCTGGTGAACCACTTGCCTTGATGAGGAAGTTTACTTGCTTGGTAAAGAGGAATATGTTGTCTTTTTAGTGTCATGACCAAGACATCAGTGATCTTTTCTCCAACATGGAATTGATGAGGTAGACGATGTTGATCATGCCTTTCCTTGTACTTTTGCCTAGTGTGTCGTAATATCTCCGGAGCTTGCTGCATTTCTTCAACAAACTTGGTTGCCTTATGTGGTGATGGAGCATTTGTAATGTCCCATTTTTGCGAGCATCAGTTTTCAGAGGATTAGCCTATTTCCTGACCCTCGTAGGCTAATGGAGTTGTTTAAAGGGTCCTGTTTGGCAGTTATCAGAGCGTTTCCTTCTCCGGAGCTCAGTTTGGTTCAAGATTGGCCTTCGTTTGACTCAGTTCCTCACACCTGCTATTTATAGTAAGTCACCATTTCAGGGGGAGTCAATATTGTAGTTAGGCACCTGGTCGTATTTTGGATTTGTCATCAGGGTTTGTTCTAGACTCATTTTGCATACACTTACTATTTATAGTAAGTTACCTGGTGATTTGGGCTCAGTGTTTCTATATATAGCAGGGCACCTGGACATGTGGTAACTTCAGTGTTGATCCCAATTGTCAGTTGGCTTGGAGAAATAAGGTCTATTGTGCAAGTTATAATATTTAATTATTAATAAAGGTGACTTTATTAATAATTAAATCATTCAAGGCATATTATAAAGTTAATGTGCACACAAGTTATATTATTTTAAATGATATTAAAGTGCATTTATTATTTATGAATATGAGAGCCCAAGTTTGAAGACTTCTTATAAAGTTTTATGAAAAACCTAAAAGTGGATTTCAAAAGGGGATTAAAGGCACTTAAAGAGTTGAGAGGATATAAAAGGTTTCAAAAAGCAAATCAAAGGCATTATTGAATGATCATTTGAATCTGTTCTTTGTGGTTTTCTGGAGGAGACAAAGGGTTTCTGCATAACAGCCATTGAAGAACGAGAACTCTTCAATGTTTATACAATTCTGAGGCTGTGCAATACCGGCTGATATTATTGCCATAGTGTGGGCTTCATTCAGGTGTCCATTTAGAGCTTATTGGAGACATTTTCTGCATTATTCCAGCTAGGGTTTTGAAGGTTAAATTGGCATCTTTGAAGAAGGGTTTGAATGCTTGATTGGCTGGAATTGAAGATTTTAGAGATTCAATGATTTTTTAAAGATTGCTACAGTAATCCGTACTGCTGCTACAGTGATCGGTACCGCCGCTACAGTGATCCGTACCACTGCTACAGTGATCCGTACCATTTTGTGTTTAGTTTGCAAGCATATTTGTGGCACTATTTTGGTATTTTGATGCGATCTGGGCTATCAAAGGTTATTGCAGCAATCATATCTCTGTCACAGCAGTATATCAGAACTCATTTAAGGCATTTGTAAGGTCCAATGAATGATAGGACATCATATTGGTCTTATCTCTTTGTTTTAGCATTGATTGGTGAAGGTTTGAAAGCATATTGATGCTGATTTTGCTTTGTATAGAAGTCTGATTTAAGTCTGATAATAATCAGACATGGCTAATGTATGCAACAGTCAATAAACATTTGTAATCATCATCATTGAAGCCTTTTGTCATAGTAGATCTGAGTATTGAAGCTGGTATATATTCATCATTTCATTTCAGTATTGTAATAGCACTCTGATATTTGTAATTGGCTATGATAAGCCATACATGTGATGTAATGGAAGTCTGAAGCAAACTGAATCCATGGCAGCAGTGTTCTGATTGTGTTGATCATTTATGTGAAATGTATGGTGTATCTCATTCCTAGTAGTTAGGTGCTTGTGGTTTGCCATTGAAATTTGGGCATAGGCTATTCTATAATTCATGTTGTTGACAAATTGAAGGTGCAAATAGAAAATCAAAAAATTCTGTCCTAGGGTTTGATTGAAAAATTACAAAATTCAAAAAAAATCAAATCAGAGCACTCAAAATTTTAGCCAATATCCGTCAGGGATATTACAGCATTTGAGATGACTAGTATTTCTACATCAATAGGAGCCAATGGTTGATGTCCAAGACATATTTCAAATGGGCTATGCCCTATGGAACCATGTAGGGCATGATTGTAGTTGTGCTTAGTTTGCCCATTTGCTTGTGGATGGGAAGCAGTGGACTTTGTCAACTTGTTATCCATCATATCCCAGAGTGATGTCCTACTTTCATTTATCAGTTTTTGCTGAGTGGTAGTGGTGACCATTTTGTCATGGATATTGGCCACAACTGACCTCTTGTCCTTAGTTCGAACCATTAGAACAAATGTTCCAATATGAGCAATTAGATGTTCACATTGTTTTTCAGTAATCAAAGTTGCTGGTTGTGTAGGACTGACTTCAAGTATCCGATACTTCTTTTCTCCCAATTTGATAATGACACTGTGAGGTCTTAACTCATATACACCATGACGCTTGTACATATATGGGTGCCCCAACAATACATCACACACATCCAAGGGTGCCACATCACATATGACCTCATCTTTGAATGGTTTGATAGAATACGGTAAGCGACATTGCTTATTTACTTGAATATCTCGTTCTTGGTTGCTTACCCATCCCACATGATATGGCTGTGGATGAGGTGTGGTCTTCAAGTTCAGCCTTTTAACAGTCTCAACAGAGATCAGATTCTTTTGACTTCCACTGTCAACAATGAAATGGAGGGCCTTGCCATTTACCCACATTTGTGAGTGGAATAAACGCTCCTCATCTTCATGAGGCAAAATCCTGGTGGTGGCAACTATGGCATAGGGGTTAGCTTCAATTATTTGATCATCATCTCTTTGCTCAAAAGAGTCTGTAGGCAATGGTTCAGCTTCAGGTTCCTTTTCTTGTAACCCTGTCATCAACGTCTTGGCAGCTCGATAGTCCGTTGTGTTATGACCTGGACTTCTATGGAATTCACACCGCATCTTCTTTCCATTGTTGTTTGCTGTTGATGATGCTTGTGAGGAGGGATCCTTAGCTATCTTTTTTCCCATGAATTTGTTGTCACCTTCATTCTTTGAAAAATAATCCTTTTTTCCCTTTTGTTTGAATTTTTCCTCAATCTTCACTACATATTTGTAGGCAGTCCCCAAGGTCTCAATATTGAGAAATTCCATCTCTGCTTGGATATGACGACGAAGCCCACTGCGGTACTTCAAAATTTGATGTTTTTCCGTATCAATGATGCCAAGCTTTGCTGAAAGAGCATGGAACGTATTAGTGTAATCTTGAATAGATTGGTCTTTCTGTTGACGAAGCATCTGCCACTCCATATACTTATCCTCGTATGAATTTTCAGGATAATATTCTTCCTTGATATGTTCCACAAACTCTCCCCAAGTGGGATCATCCTCTACTATTCCATTAAACTCAAGGTTTTCTCTAGACAATAGTTTATTTTCCCATGATTGTTTTACATGATGCTCAGCTTTGAGAAGAGCAAAGGTTATTTTTTCACCATTAGAGAAGTGATTCATAGAAAAATATCTTTCTAGTTTTGACAACCAATCATCAACATCTGCATTTATTTTGCCTTCAAAATTTGGAATATCAAAATTTACCTGCACCTTGAAAAGAGTGTGACCACCAAATGGTACTCTTCCTATGTTCGGTTGTTGATTTCCTTGATTTTGTTGTAGCAGACGAGAGAATTGACTCATCATCTCCTCACGTTGTTTTGTTAATGCTTCTTCAACCATCGCCTTGAAAGGATCTAAATAATCATTTTGTTCTGACATTTTTGATCATCTGCACCTCAAATGAAGATAATCTAATGGCTGTCTAGAGGACTGAATCACCTTTCCAACGATATTTTGTTTGTCTGATTTTGACACCGTATGCAAAAGATATGCCCAAAACACTGAGGGAAATGCTGAAAAAGAAGACTTAACTTCTGGTGAAAACAGCAGGCAGCTGAGAAAAAAATCAGAAACAATTACTTGCATCACTGGAAAGTGCTCTGAGTCCTCTTTCCGTTGATATCTTGTTTGCACAAAATGGAGTCCGGATGAGAACGATATACCCGATTTCGCGAAACTGCTCTGAAAAGGCAAAAAATAGAGGCAAGAAATAGGGCCGCGGATTTGTGATCTATTTTCTCAAAATCCGTGCACTTTCTAAAAAAAATAAAAGATACCCAGATAGGGTTTCGACGCTACCGATAAAACCCAAAAATATTTTGAGCTGAAATTACACTATTTAAATTCTCATGGCTAAAACCCTCTCTGATTCAAGAAGAACCAAATGAACTTGGCTCTGATACCACTGATCTAGACAATACCTAGCGCTAAGCCTGTGGTATTGTAATGCACATGAAAAACAAAGTACAAAAGAGTTTTTACAAGTAGGCAAACTCGCTGAGAGTTGTGAATTGCCTCCAAAAACTAATTTTTATTCATTCCAATTTGAAATATATAGGCTTACATAAAATATGAAGGGTCACATTACCCTTGGAAAACAAAAAGAACTCTTGGAAGGTAAAAACTTTTTACAAAATTTCAAAATTATGAAATTTTTGATCTTCCCCTTCGCAAGGTCATAACTCCTAGCTATTTGTTGGAATTTAAACTTTTTGCCTCTGAAAATGCAATTTACTAAGATCTAGAAAATACTAAAAACTAAATTTGCGATATTTTCCCAAATATACCACTCAAATGACCCTAGACCTGATCAATTATATACATATTTATATTTATATTTAAATATATCTTTGTCAAGAAATGTATTATATTTTAATTAACATATTTATATAATAATATTATTCATTAATATTATATATTAATAATATTTTATATTATAATTAAAATTGATAATATTATATTTGTATTCATATTTATTATTTATAAATACAATAAATATATTATATTATTTAATATCATTATATATTAATAGTATTATATATGTTTATTGAATATTATTATATACATGATTATCATCAAAAGCAATTTCTTCGACTTTATCATGATGCTTAGATCTTTAATTTAAATAATGCCTTAATATCAGGGCATGACAAGTTATCAATCTATGATCGGGATGGCACTATTGTTATTGGCTTCTGGTTAGGGACTGATTGGCATCACTTCCGGGATACTATGAGGGGATATGCTGAGGGTGATTCTTTGAGGATGAGCAGATTATTTTTATTGACCAGGATCGAGTTAGGCAGTGGGATTTCAAATATGGACCTCGTTGTGGCACCTTGGTAGGAGACTTTTCATGATATAGTTTTCAGCCCTTGCAGATATTTCAGTTTGGATCTTAATGATGATTACATTTTGGGGTTACTGGAGGAGAGAGCGCAGACTTGGTGCTATGGATTGACAGTTTTTATCAGAGTAGTGCAGTGACAACTTGATGAATATTTCCATAGATTGATTTGGGACCCCGGGATCACTCTTGGGTTTAGTTTGGATCAGTCTAATGATTGTGAGGTTGTTTTGGCATTGCTTGAGGACAAGCAATCTTTGGGGAGGGCAGACTGTAATGTCCCCATTTTCAGGTTCTCTTGTAGTATAGTTGGCACTAACCTTGTGGGTGTGTGTCAACATTATCAGAGGGATTATTTAAGGACTCCAATGAGCTCAGTTGGTCTAGAGGACTCATGCCACTTTCCGGGGTGATTTCTGGGTTCTGGTGTGCTCTCGGAGAATCTTGGAGAGGGTGTCTATTTATAGTAAGTCGCCCAGTTGGCTCCAATTATCATTATTCTTCATCGGGATCGCTCCAGTACAGTTAGTTTTTGATTCTGATGCATTCCGGCAGTTTCCGCAAAATGAGTATTAATGGCTTTATTTTAATTATTTTACTAAGGTTGCTAAATATTATTTAAAATATTTTAAAAGCACCTTAGTGTTATAGCTCATCGGAATCGAGATGAAATGTTTTAAATTATGGATGCATTAAACGGGGACCTTGTGTGTCAAATTATCATTATTTTAATTAAAAGGTCTTTTCCGGAGCTAAAATGGAGTTTTAATTAAAAAGTGAATTTTAAAAAAGAAGCTTCTGGAGAGTTGACGGAAAAATTATAAAAAGGGCATTTGAGGGGCTCATTTGGATTATGCATTCTATTCTATTTCTCTGATTTAAACCCTTGTGGTTATGGAGATCGAACTTGGTCCATCTCAACCTTCCTGAGGACGAAAACCCTCTTGAAGCAGACTGGCTACGGTAGTGAAAGATCTACTCTGACTGGTATTTGTTGGAGAGATCTTACAGGTATTTCACAATGGTATTATTCTAATTTTATGTAGCAGCTAAGGACAATCATTTCAGATCAGATTGGAAGGGTATTTCTAAGTATTTCAAGGCAGATTTTAGCAGCTAAGGTAGGTTGTACACCTTCCTAGACTGGTTGTACATTTACCACAACTTATAAGGTGTTTTTGATAGCATTTATATCAACTTTGGGGTTGATTTGGAAAGGGTTTATTGCTGATAAAGAGTAGATTGGAAGTTTACATCAGAACAGAGATTTCTGGGCAGATTTAAATTGTTGTAGCAACCTCCATATTGGTCGTACAGTAGCAAGGAGGACATGGAAGTCTTGTATGTTGGAAACGCCTATCATTTTGGTCTTTAGTCTCCTTCATGGTGAACGCCTAGGGCCTCAAATATTATTGCAATCATTTTATTGTTGGAGTTCTCGAAGACTATTGTGCGGGAAGCATATTTTGTATCAAACCTTTTGTTGGACCAGCTACAACGAAAATACCAAGTTGAAGTTTTGCATATGGGTATGTGATGGTAATTCATTTTATATGTTTCTATGATCTAGGTCATTGCTAGTTTACTCATATCAATCATAGATTTTCTGGTTTTTAGATGCATGTTATATATTTTCATTGTATTTGCAAAAAACATTACATGCAAACCAAAAAACCACTTCTACAACTTCTGTCTTGTTCTGAGAGACCACAATCTAATAAGAATAACACAATTAAGAAAATAAAAAAAAATTACAAACAAGGCAGGCCATTACAACTACCATATGTAGTGTTCAGTACTGGTGTATCTCATTTATTTAGGTTCTTCTTCCCTCTCTACAAGTAGGCTCCTCATCAAACTTTCAAACTTTCACATAGAGCACCTTTGCACATATTATCAAAGGTCTTATGAAAAAAACAATTTTAATTTAATGGAATACAGTTCTTAAAATACCTACCATTGTTTGCCTCTTTATTGTGTACTTTAATTTGATTATGAGGTATATATGTCTTGCATATTGTTGCTTCCATTTCATAACATAGGAGAGTTCTTTCACTATGTTGTTCCTTGAATATCTCTTGAGATCCAAATCAAAGAGAGCTATAAATTATATCAATACAATGCTCCTCAAGGCTTAGAGCTTTGTTGAATCTTGCACCTTATATTCCATCAAGAAACGACATAAGTCTGTAAATGAATGCAAAATGTAGTAGATTTTATCTTCCTGATTATAATGAATGTAAGATTACTCTATTATTCTATGTTGACAAGTGATCGTTGAGAATTGCCTATTCTGTAACACAACAATTGAATCTTGAAAATTTTGATGTCTACAAGAATAGTTTATAGCAACAAGATATGAAGAGGTTGGATGAAGTGGTGGTACCTAAATGAGTTAAACACAATGATTATGTGAGTCATATATCTGCCAATAAGCTTACACATAGTTTATGCCAAAATGCATGCCACTGCACAGATGGTCAAAATTAAGGTCCCACTAAATATCA
The DNA here is from genome assembly GCA_027924645.1 of Cunninghamia lanceolata. Lineage (NCBI taxonomy): Eukaryota > Viridiplantae > Streptophyta > Pinopsida > Cupressales > Cupressaceae > Cunninghamia > Cunninghamia lanceolata. The sequence goes on along the minus strand of BSBN01000570.1, from coordinate 3,375,274 downwards.
TACTAAACATTTGTCATCCCTAAAACTTATCCTAGTTCTTCCATGCCAGCCTACAAGTTAACAGTGTTTGAAAAGAGATCGCATGCCTCCTTTATGAATGATTTGTCCATGATCGCATTAGGCAAAGGAGAGGTGAATCTCTTTGTATTGTTGCTGGTATAAAGCAAGATAGAATCTCTACTTCTAACTGATGGAAAAATATTAACTAAATCATCTTCAAGAAAGGTTGTGGCATAGAGTTGGAACATTAGAATGGTTTCACTCAAACCTTGATGAATTTCTCCTATGAGAGTAGCAAAGAGTAGACCAATACTTTCAAGAACACTGCAACAATGCTCAAGAGTGAAGAACCATTCCAACATTTCCTAAAGGCTAACTACCATTTTGATTTCACCAAAAATGCAATCATAGGAATCCACTATCTCCATTAAAAAATCTTTCTTTTGACTCCACAATCCTAGGATTTGGAGGATATCTTGATGCATAGAGACCATCTTTTGTGAGTTTTCTTGTAAATTTTGAGTTGCATCCCACAAAGACAAAAGTAATCCCTAAGCAAGTTGAAGGTTGTCAAAGCTATATCCTTTTAACATTGCTCCATAGGTAGTACATTCACTCATGTGAGTTTATTGTGGCATCCATTGGTTGTTGGAGACATTTCAATGACAATAGGATCTTGAGTACTCACCCTTGACGCACAATCTTTGTCAATGTATTCAACCAAGGCTCCTTTATTGGCTTTGAGATGAGATACTACTTCAAGCAGCTTTCCCCTCTCCTGAAGCATCACTCCAACTCAAAAGGTTAGGAGAAATCGAAGATCGCCAAGACTGGGCAGGTAGACATCAAATGTTTGAAGTGTTCAAAACACTTATGTGCTGCATCTGTCCACACAAAGGCTCCTTTCCTGGTCAAATCTGTCAGTGGTGCTGCTGTCTGTGAAAAGCCTTTCACAAACCCCCTGTAAAATCCACACAACCCAAAGAACCCCTTAAGCTGAGTGAGGTTCGTCGGTGGATGCCATTCCATGGTTACCCTGATTTTCTCTGGATCAACCCTCACACCATCTGCACTGATTATATGACCCAGATATATAACTACTCTGTCATGTTGAAGTCGCACTGGACTCCTTGGCATATAGGGATTCACTCTCAAGGATACCCAAAACCTCCTCCAGATATCTCATATGCTCTTCCCATGTCCTGCTAAAAATCTGAATGTCATCAAAGAAGATTAATACAAACTTCCTCAATTGTTTCCTGAAGATTTGGTTCATGCAGCTCTGGAAAGTCGTTGGAGCATTGGTCAACCCAAACGGCATCACCAAAAACTCGAAGTGGCCATAATGACATCTGAATGTTGTTTTCTCTATATCCTCTTCCCTCATCTGAATCTGATGGTATCCCGATCTCAGATCTATCTTAGAAAAATAACATGCCCCATGCAACTCATTGATGCGGGGAATAGGATACCTGTTTTTTATAGTTTTCTTATTCAAGGCAATGTAGTCAATGCACATCCGAATGGTCCGATCTTTTTTCTTGACCAATACTACTACAAATGCAAATGGGCTTTTGCTTGGCCTGATGTGACCCATCTCCAACAGTTCCTTGATAGTCTTCTCTATCTCATGCTTGAGCCTCTTAGGGTGACGATAGGGAGTAGTAATCACGGGCTTAGACCCATCCTCAAGCTCGATGACATGCTTGATACCTCTATCAGGTGGTACTCCAGGTGGTATACTACCAAACACTTTGTTGTGCTTGGTCAACAGCTTCTATATATCAGGATGATAATTGCTCTTCGGCTGCCATCGAACCTCTGGCATAATTTGGCATTCAGCTGCCCATTCTACCTGGTCATGTCTCAACATCCTCTCCATCCTCTTGAGAGATACTACTCAGGTCCTCCATCTAATAATGCTCTGAGCACTATTTTCCGCCCATTGGATTCAAACTTCATTTCCATTTTCTTCAAGTTCATGGTGAACTCCCCAAGGGTCATCATCCAATGCATGCCCAATACCACGTCTGTATCACCTATTCCCACAACATAGAAATCATCCTTAAGCTCATATTCTCCCATCTGTATGCTCAACCCAGAAATTTTTCTGGTACAAGTGAGTTTGAGGCCGTTGGCTACCATTACCTTGAAACCTTCAAACTCTTTTGTCTTGAGCCCTCGTCTAGCCACCAACCCCTCATCAATAAAGTTATGTGTCGCTCCTGTATCTATCAAGGTGATGATGCACTGTCCACTAAGGACTCCTCTAACTCTGAAGGAGCTAACTTTCTGGAAACTAGAAAGTTGTGCCATCACTCCCTCATTGTCACTGCTACCCTGTGATGCGTTCTCATCATCACTATCCTCCTTGTCTGATGGCTGATCTGACTGCTCTGAATTTGACTCCTCCGCTGAAAGTATTCTATCCGCTTTGCTTTAGGCTTGTTAAGACACCTGTGTGAGGGATCCCAAGGCTTCCTACAATGAAAACAAAGCTTCTTCCTTCTGTACTCATTGAGTTGGTCATTGTTTAACTGATTAGTTCTCTCTTTCTCTCTTAGCTGATTGGTTTCTTTTTGGAACGGCTTTTTGTCCTTGTCCTTCCTGTATGGAAATCCCTTTGATTGGAATTTGCTTCTAAATGACGAGGATTCCATGTCTCTAGCCTTCTTCATAGCTTCGTGGAGAGAAGGTGGGTTAAGACCCTTGATCCAACCTCGTAATGGATCAGTGAGTCCGTCAATGAAGAGAACCAGTAGCTTGCGTTCTGATATATCTGTCACCATAACCGACAACTTCTAGAACTCTGAAATAGAGCTCTCTACTGAACCCCACTGTCTAAGCTGTGTCAATTCCTTAAACTGCAACTCGGGGTCCTTTTGATCGAACCTGTCTATGAGATGACCTGTGAACTCAACATAAGATGTAATCTGGTCGTGTCCCAAGGTGATCTTCCCATAGTGCCACCACTCATGGGCAATATCCTGCAAGTGCAAAGCTGCGTATGTGATGGCCTCCTCCTCAGACATAGAGTTGAGCTGAAGGAAGCTGTCAAGCTTTTGCACCCATGCTCTGGCAATGGTCTTCCCTAATCCATCGAAGTAAGGTATGTTAAGTTTATTAACCTTCTTCTACAGCTCTATGTTTTGTTGTCTACCACCCTTTGGTCTGTGTTTCATCCGCAAGTCTAAATACTCGTGAAATGACATCTCTGCTCTGAACTCATCACTGGATGCTCGTCAATCCCTAACTATAACATTCTGGAACTCCAACTATGTACGCTCAGGCTCTGTTGCATTGTTCCTAGGAGTAAAGGTAGGTATCCCTGGTCTGTCATAACCTATATGTTGAGTGGCTCCTCTGTTGTTTACTGATGCCTCACCTTCAGGTCTCCTATCCTCATCATCCCTGTGTCCATGCATGTCACCATTGTCCCTGTCACCATTGTTCATGTTCCTGTCATGGTTGTTGTTATTGTTATTATTGTTGTTGTTTCCCGGCATACCGAAAACGTGATTAGCCATCATCTGCATCAACTAATTAAAGTTTTGTTGCATCTCTCTTTGTCCCCTGGCCAAATCACTTAGCATCTCACAAGTGCTAGGTTCTTCACGATCTCTGTCCCCCATTACTTCTGTTGGAACAATAACTGTATCAGTACCTGCAAAGGGATCTATATGTTGTGGTACCTCAAGATCCGGCTGTGACCTGTTCCGTCTGAGATAATATTGCTGAGTATCCGGTTGCATCACTCACCCAACTGCATGTTCAAAACAACCCCACAGTAACATACACTATTCCGGCTAGGGTTTTATGCCTTAGTTTTTTTTGTTTCTAACTGTTGTTTGGGTTTAGGGTTTATATTTGTGTTTGCATGTATTGTTTTACATTGAAACCACAGAATATAGAGCGTATAACAATAACCCAAATAAACTATGATAGATACAAGCAAAATATCAAAGACCCAAATTATCTTATTGCTCAAAATGAATTACAATGACATACCCATTTTGAGTTCTTCAACTTGGTACATCCGTTGTATATGGGCCAGCAACATGCACATGAGAAATCACATCAAATCTATCAACAATGAAGGAGTATCAATCAACAACAGTTAAACATATACTCTTTGATCCAAATTGACCCCAACAATGAGAGGAAACTCCAAATCGAACCCCCAAATGTATGCCTCCTAATGGTACGGCCAAGGTTGAGATAGTACGGCCTGCTGTAGGTGTTTTTCCAGTAGATACCAGCTGCAAACTTGATGTCAATTCCTCAGTTATAATCAGAATACCCCTGTGATTCAATGGCGTTCAGTCTAGGAGAAATCTGCCCCAAACTTATAAATATGCTCCCCAAATGAGGTACGGCCTAGTCTGCTACAGTACAGCCAGCAAAGGAAACTATACGGCCCAGCAAGGACTAGAAAATCAGTCAATAAACACCTTCAAGTCTGCATAAATCTGTCCTTCAGATACATGCTCTCAGCTGCATACAAAAACTGAATATGATATGTTCATTTCAACCCCAAATCGTCACCAAAATGAATCAAACCTGAAGCACAAATGAAGCCCCTGTATGAGACTTCCCAAGACCTTCCTAATGCTGTCTTCCAAGTATGAAGAAGGTGACTCTGAAGAGGTTTTCGTCTCAGCAAAATCAAGTACAAACCCTCAAAGCTCAAAGTTTCAAAGCAATGCACGACAATAACCAATTTTCCAAGTGAAGTGAATAATCCAAATGAACTCTTCTTTTCTTTTTATCTCACTTCCTCCCAATGCACAAGATAGGGATTATTTTATTATTTTATGTCATTTCATTAAGTCCCCAATGTCTCATGAGGGCGCCCATCTCCTAGCACCACACTAAAGTCATAACTTATGTTTTATAAAGTAAAGTCACTTTAATAAAATAGAGTCACTTAAGCTATATATATTTATTATAAGTTAAATATTCAATTTAACTTATACATCGACAAAATAACACCCTGGCCATCTCAAAACCACAAACCAAGTGCTAGGTACTCCAATCCCGCAGTGCTATAAATAGAAAGTCGATCCACACTGCTCGTGAACCCACCTGCCTGACTTACTATAAATAGTAAGTACTAGTGAAATGATCCGGTTAGGCTCCCTAACCAAAGCCATTAGCCTACGAGAACCTAGTAATAGGCTAATATCGTCATCCAACTGTCTGGGCTAAGTAGGGACATTACACGCTTCATCTTGTACTTCATCGTGATCATTGTGAGTGACATTGTGAGGCAGGAGGATGATTGTCCAAGTACAAATAAAGTCGATTTGCAATTTTGGTTGGGTCTATCTTGGTGTGGCAATCAACCTCTAGTGGTTAGTCAAGTGCCTAGTTTACTCACCATTAACCACTAGCCATCAAGACTACCACTAGCAACCTCCAACACAAAACACAATGGTTTGCTTAAAAATGTTTATTTTTTAACTAATTGTCATAGTTCACTAACCACTATATTAACTACTACTAGTTTACTAGCCACTAAATTAACCATGTGAGCATGTTTACTACCAATTCATCATTCATTGACCACCACCAAACTAATAACAAAGTAGCGGTAGTTACTAACCTCCAAGCTAACCCCTAGTAGTTAGTTGACCTCCAAGGCAGGCAAACTACAACTCATGTCTCCATGAAGACACTGAAGCCCTCCTCACTTCAATTCTGAAACTCATTGTTTTCTTGTGTGCAATATAAGTAGGTGTTTGACTTCTATATGTCGCTGCTTGGTAAAATTTGCTCTACCAAATGCCTTAGCTTTATGTTTGCCATTTTTTCTTTTTTGCCATCTCTTGCAATCTCTACTTGAAAAATCTTTCCCTCTATGTACCACTTGGAGGTTTTTGAGACTATGTTTTGGTTTGGCACCGCTTCTAATGTCCTCTGCCACCCTAGCTGCAACCTTTTGAGCCACTCACTCAAAACTTGTGTTTTGTTTCCCCCTTGGCTCTATTCCACACACTACTTGGAAATCTTCACCTTCACTTGGATGCAATCTCCTTCCTCAACCACTCTTTAGACTCCTCTATAAGTAGAGTCAAATGTTGTATGAGAAAAACATTGTAAAACCCTTCAAAGAAAACAAAATCTTTCTCTTGCAGTATTGAAAGTAAATAAATGATCGCATTAATGATAGTTATTTGGCTTATAATTATTTGGATCCATCAGAAAGCCTATAGCAAGCAATCTCTTTCACTATAAAGGGCTAAAAAAAGAACCCTTGTTCTTCAAAGAGCTCTGCTCAATGCCACACAGCATTCCTTCACAAAAGATTGCAATGTTCCACAAGCACCACAACTTTCCTTCACAACAAACTACAATGTTCCATAAGGGAATGTCATGTTCCCTTTTCTAAATAAATATTTTAATAATATTATTAAAGTTGTCCTAGTAACTTTATTTTAAAACATTGTAAAAAGAGGTGACTTACGTATTATTATAAAGTGAGCCTAATGTAATGTTATATTAAAAAGTGTTTCTAGACACTTCCAGAGGGAAATTAGGTAGGAAAAGGAAATTTTAAATTGAAAGCGAGATTATAAAAGGAGTTGGACACAAAAGATCATCCATTGTCATTTGTTATCAAACACTTTTCTTGAAGATAGAACACTTTTGTTCATCTTTTGCCTGAGGACGAAAACCCTCTAGATTCCATTGTTGGGTTGGAGGACGAAAACCCAACAATTCATCTGGAGTAGTTCCATTCAAGGATTACCATTGTGCTGAAAGCTTGTAATTTATTCCAGTTTCAAATTATTATTTGAAGATCTTGAAGATTTTCAGTTGTGAGTTTTGCAAATTTTGGTGTGAAGATCCAGCCGCATAGTTTGGAAAGCATTTTTGGAAGTTGAAAACCTATAGTACAAATTCATTAGTTGTCGTACCATTGTTGGTGACAGTCGCTCACATTATTATTGTGGATATTCGTAGCATCTTGCATATTGGTCGTTCAAATCAAAGGAGTCATACAACTTCTTGCTGCCGAATCATGTGCTAAACCTGATGTACAAATATTAATGTTATTGGCTAATTGAATTGTGGTTGTTGTATACTATACTTGGGCATTAAAAATCCCTTTCCACATCAGTCATTTAATATAAGCAGATTGCATATTATATTTTGTAGCTAATGTACCTCTTTTCTAGCGGTCACACCTTTGTCATCTACCATACTATGTAATCGCAGCTATTTGTAAGTCATTCGCTGCTAAGTAATATTAATATATTTTCAAGGATTTTTGTTAAGTGTAATCTAATATTGTATCTATTAGATTTATTACATCTATAATTTATTATAGTTTAGATAATAATAATAAAATAATACATGTTAGTTTTATGTTAGTAATAAAATATAAGTTAGTAAATAAAGCATAGGTTAGTTCTTGGGAAGTTATATTCCCGTCGGTAGTTATTTTTTACGGGAAATTGTAAGGCTATATAAGCCAATGTGGAGCAATGTTAATATCATCCGATAAATATCATTATAATATCATATATTGTTTTGTTATATTTTTGTGCAATAATGGTTTGATATTCTGCAATTTTGTGCTTACCATTTCAATATGGTATCAGAGCAATGAAGATGTTGGACCTGTGGGGGAGCAATGATGATAGAAAGGCATTAATTTGAGTTTGAGAATTGGTGCTGGGCATTCAAATTATAGTTGAGTATTCAAATTGTTTTGATTTTAAATGACGTTCTTTTACAACAGTTTAATGCAGTTTCTCATAACTGCAATATCTCTCTCATTTTATAACGAAATTTATAAATTTAAAGTGTTCTAGAAAGATAACAAAGAGAGGAATAAAACCCAAAAATCTTTTGAGGATATTGTGAGTATTTAATGAGCAATTTGTTGTAGAAGAAAGAGCAGAAAAATAATGACGTGATAAACAATTATTTGAGCCTATGTGATCAGTGAATGAGCTTGGAATTCTAGTTTTAATTGCTTGGCGTGAGAGCTATATGTCGTATCATTTTTGAATGCCTCTATCAAAACAAAAAGGCGAGTTTTTTAATTCTCCATTACTGAGTTCAAACTCCTCTTTGCTGGACGTGATAACAATGATCAATGATAGGCGTTTGCATCTGCTAGAATAATACAACATGCTACATTTATATCATCCAAAGAAGAATTATTTTGCTTGTGGAGTAGATAGAAATAGAAGAAAAAGATGTTGGATGCTGACTGAATGCGTTGGGTGCTGGAAAGTTAACAAAACTTTATTTTTATTTGTTTCTGGGCTGCAATATAAAGTGGGTCCCATTTCATTTCAAGTTGGGCACCATACTTTTCTACTGCCGGGTAAATATTGTTGTGTATTCTTTTCACAACTGCATTACTTTTTACTTTGTTGTTGAGACACATTCCAGCCTATGGTCTATGTATAAATTTGTGAAATCATATCTCAAAGGTAATATGTAGATGAGTTGGTTGACGAAGGAAGTAACAGTTGGTGTGAGGTAACAAGTTCGAAACATACAAAGTTACTTTTTTAATTTGATGTCATATCATATTATTTATGGATACATGTTCTATGTAATAGAAGTTTTGAGATTCTTGTTTTGAAGCAAACAAATTTACTATAAGGGTGCATTATCAATCAAATTCGACACCCAATTTCTTGTTTTTAGTTATGGCCACACATGTATCAAACATTGCTTGTATTCTTGGGGCCATCTGTGCTACACCCAGTAGGGGTTTCAAGGCTCTCAGAGACTCATATGCTACATTTGGTAGATAGAGCGTAAAGATGACATATTGGAGGCCGGAGGCACCAAAGGCTAAAGGACTTTTTGTCATCTCAACCTAGCTTCTCACTCAGAGATGATATCTTGCATGAGAAGCACCAATTTCAATCCGTGTCCCTTCATGGAGCAAGGGGGGCTTGGCAATTCTTAACTTGTGGGTACAGTTAGTGTATTCACCTTGGTGTATTTCACATTGGAGGAGAGATTTGGTTCCCATAGCATTAGAGGAGGGATATTGACACTTTCAGAGGAAAGTGGACTCTCAAAGGAGAGTTATTCCCTAAAGGAGGGATTTTGACACACTCGAAGGAGATGTGGACTCTCGGATGAGAGTTGTTCTCTCAAGGGATATTGACACTTTCGATGGAAAGTGGACTCTTAGAGGAGGAGAGTTCTCTCATATGCAACACTAGAGGAGGGATTATGACACACTCTGTGGAGTTGTGGACTCTTGGAGGAGAGTTGTTCTCTCATTGTGCATGGAGGGTGGGATTATGTTCTCTCATGTGGTATAGAGGATATTGCAAGTTTGACAGTCAAGAGATCTACTGATAGATTCAATTTCGTGTTTCCTAGGTGAGCGAGGAGAATTGGTAAAGGTGCTTCATCAATGTTTCCAAAAGGGTTATTGTGCTCAATCCTTGCAATGTTATGTCCTTTGTTCGCATTGATGTAATAAGGGGGGAATGTTGGATTTATTACATCTATAGTTTATTATAGTTTAGATAATAATAAAATAATACATGTTAGTTTTATGTTAGTAATAAAATATAAGTTAGCAAATAAAACATAGGTGAGTTCTTGGGAAGTTATATTCCCGTAGGTAGTTGGTTTTTACGGGAAATTTTAAGGCTATATAAGCCAATGTGGAGCAATGTAAATATCATCTGAAAAATATCAATATTACATCATATATTGTTTTGTTGTATTTCTGTGCAATAATGGTTTGATATTCTGCAATTTTGTGCTTACCATTTCAATAGTATCAACATTAATGTTATTTTCAGATTACTGTCATTTTAGTAACATTTGGTGTGCAAGAGTCCAAAATTAAATATTGAGTTTGCATTACTACTATTCAGTATTGTTTATTATCAAGTATTGCACAAATCAGAAAACACAAAAAATTACACAATTTATGAAAATCCCAAAAAGTGACATTACAATGGTATCAGAGCTATGATCTTGCCAGCCTACAGTGGAAAAGATAATATTTTGATGCAGATTATATTTTAATATCAAACACCTGAATTGGAAGAAGTCGTGCCGATAGATAAAATAAGTCCTTTGTGTGAAATCATTAGACAAGGACAGAGAGATTTGGCTAGGACAATCCAAAGGACTATGAGAGAGTCCACAATAGAGCTAGTTCAAGCTTTAAATCAGAACAAGGCTACCCAAAGGAGTCCTTCAACAAATAATCAACCTATGCTTCTTCAAGCAAAGTTCTTACAAAGGGAAGAAAATATAGATCCTATTCAAGAGGTGTTGATTAAAATACAAAAGGACAGAATGAATTCTAAACTTGAGGCCACCAGAATCCTTGACCAATATCAAGGGATGTCAGATAGTTTCAAATCTCAAGTTTCCTTTGATGATTACTTAGAGTTATTCAAAGTGAGGTATCCAAATAAAAGAGGTCTGTATGGATAAATAAGAAAGTTGAGAAAGGAAGAAAAAAAGTCTGAACCAAAAGAAGTTAAGGAGCAAGAGCCAAAGACTATGTTCCTAGAAAAAGAAAAGAGAATGGAAACAGAGGTACAAAAGGCTACAAAGGAATCCGCCATACAAATTGAAGGTAAGGATCTTTTATCACGAAAAGATATTTCATTGACTTCTAATAGTATTTTCTAGCAAAATGTTTTCCTTGATGAAGTCATGGAGGAAAAGACATTACTTGAATGCAAAATTGAGAAAGATGATCCAATCCAAAAAGCACCTATCAATCTTCCAAAGATTTGAGTCAGTTCCATATGAGGTTGATTTTCAAAGTAACTATGTTGATGGGCATGCAAGTAAGAAGAATGTCCTAGTTGATGCCACTAATTCTAAAACTTTGAACCACAAGGTGGTTGGTGTTAAGACAAATCTCTCAAAAACATCTAAATCAGCAGAAAAACGTAAGCACCTTGCCTATTCCTGTGATTACAGTTCTAAATATGAAAGTGATAATAAGAGCACAGATTTATTGCTTCATACTATGTCATTACAAGATTTTTGTCGTCATGGGAAGCACTCTAAGAATGGTGAAAAGGTGAAGGATATAACTTGCAGTAAAGGGCACACAGATCCTTTTGCTCAAGTCCAAAATTGTTTATTCATAATGGTATGGAACCCAAATGATATTTTGAGACTCTTAAAGGGTAAAATTTTGGATAAGTTCAAAATCATTATTGCTGATCAATTCAGCATTCCATGCACCTAGATAAGAAGAAAATCAAATTTAACCATGGATGAACATAAGATATATATTGTGAATGCTAACAGGGTTATGAAAGTGCAATGGTTACTTGGAAATCCTATGAGATCTTTCCAACAATTGATTCAACTATCCACAACATCCATAAGCACAAAACAAAGCATGCAGGTGGACAATCCTTTGTTAGGCTTAGTTAATATTGTTGACACAACATGCTAAGACTCCAACATCGGCCAGTACTGTGCAATGCTAGCTATTAAGAATTGTGTAAAGGGAAGTATAGGGGATAGTAAGGCCACTTCCTTAGCAACGTGGGCTATTATGAAGATGTCAAGTGCCTTGAAAGGGTCTGGATTTCTAGTTGAAGCCCTGGAGTGTCTTTCCTCTTCCACCAGTTTTGTTTTTAAGGAAGGTTTCAAAGGACTTTCTATCATAGAAAGCCATGAAAATCCTTTAGGAAAATATGAACCCAAAAAGACAAAAGACACAAGAATTAACTGGATATTGGGAAGCTTAGCAGGAAAGATGGAAAGCACATACAAGCTAAACTTAGCAATGCAATATATGTCAAAGCTTGTAACTGCATATCCACATAGGTGCTTCATGCATCTATTTTCCTGTAAATTAATGCTCGATACAGGCAATGAAAACAAGGAAGAATCTCAGTACTTCTGCTAGTGAAGGAATTGGATCAGAAGTTGAGTACAAGTCTTTCTGTTATTGAGTAGAGGTACTCTATACAAATTGTCGATGATATTCAAGAGCTTGCAAATTTCTGTCACCATCATGGACGATATTTTTTCTGGCGTCGTCTATTACATGCCTCTGTATATCCACGGTTTCCAAATGCATTCCAGATCACAAAAAGTCTTACCATGTTTCCCTTTGAAACTGGACTGCTTCAGAAAGCTACAAGACAAACTTTTCATGTGCTTTCTAATGTTGTTCTGGCTTGTGGTTATAATATCTCTTCATTGAAAGAAGCCTTTAATAGCAATCAATGACAAGAAACTAGTAAACAGGAAAAGTCCAATTTGCAGCTAATCGTAAATCAATAAACAGTTAAATGAAGTGTCTAATATAGATGGTTCTCACTCAAGGTCAGGTGGGTTTGATATATAAGTTTTTAGAAGATTTTTATTGAGTACCTTAGAATCAATTTATATTGGCTTAATAAGACAATTTGCATGGTATTTAAAGCAAACTTTACACACAATGCCTCCAAATCCTATTTTGTTGCGGCTCTCAAATATGGACACTTTTGTGAAGATGGAAGCTCAAAACAGAGCTTTAGGTGATCTTGATGGTCATGGAGCTTTGGAATTTGAAAGTGACCAACATTTTTTATTCACAACAGGGAATTGATGATCTAGTGACAACTAAAAATGGTAGAGAAAGTCAGTTTAATAGAAGTTTCAAAAATCTTAGTAATTCAGAAAGATCTTTTGTCTTCTTGAATCAAAAGGGTTTATAGAATTTGAATGGAGAAACAAGGAAGGTGTTAACAATTGGTCTCGCCCTGCAAATGACTTAAATGTTGAGGATCATGCCGAGACTAGGATGGTACAGATTCAAAGAGCTGTAGGAAATAACATAGCAAATGATTTAAGAAGAAAGCTAGTTGGATCCACAACGAAAAGTTTGACATCTTATGATCACATTGTTCTAGGTATGAAACAGTGAATGGCATCTAGAAAGGAGAAAATAAGCATTTCTTTTTAGAAGCCAAGAGAAGTATTACAAAGAAATGGAGAGTTGTTTGAGGCAATTTGTGCGAATTCTTGCAATCCAGAAGAAGTGGTGGTTGCAAGCAATTGCAAAGGGCTTATCTATCTTAACTTGACCATTGTGGAACCTTACTTTCACTCACTTGAATATTTATGGGGGCTAGATCAGAATCTACTCCAGTGCCTACATTTGTATCACTTGGGGTAGGGCTTGGAGGGAAAGAAGGTTCAAGCCTCAGTTTCAAATGAGGTGGGTTTTTGCCACACTATTTCTCAATTTGTTATTGCAATAGTCTTAAGGAATTTTGGTGCAGCTCTTACTACAGTTGGATCTCCTACAGTGTTAACTTTGATTACACTTATTATGAAACTATCAAAGGGCAAGGTAGGTCCACAATTTCTAGATTGTTTGACAGAAAGATCGGCAGCAATATAGCTTCATTTTACACCTCTCTTAAAGAATCGGCTACCAAAGATACTCAACTCCTTTTGTATAAACTTGGAACTAATCAAATTCTATTGGATGAGTTTTCTTTTTCTCAAAGATTTGGGGTTTCAGGAATTACTCATTGAAAAGGGCTGATTGTGATTGGCATATCCTTTGATCTGCTTGATATTTCAAAATGTTCTTACAATTTTGCTGCACAAAAAAGTTTGCAAAAGTTCAGGATGTTCTGATAGCTGTCCAACAATAGTGGTCACATATCAATTTTCTGATAATAACAAACCTTGTTGATATACATGAAAGAAATTACAAATTTTCAGCTCCCAATTGCATCAAAGTAGTGCAGCAAAAGCATGGTGATGAGCTCATTTTTCACATAAGCCAGCCCTCGGGAAAGCTAGAAGTTGCAGAAACAATACAAACAACCGAGTTGGGTATGTATAAGGAGTCTACCAGAGCTTTACGCAGGACTGTGGATCGGCAAGCAAACCAATTTGAAAACGAGAAGGACAAAATACATGCTTCACGCAAAGAAATCGAGAAGGCTTCAAGGGAGCTACATAAGCAAGCCTCGACAGAAGTTATGCAATCAAACAAACATACAGCATCACATGAGGGACTCAGAACATGGAATTGCACATTCCCAAAGATGAATTGGGATCCAAGTATTACAGAGATAGTCATTTGGGGAGAGTCAGAGCGGTTGAATTTGCATTGCTTGATGACAAGCAATTTTGGGAAGGGCGGACTATCATGTCCTCTTTCTAAATAAAATAATTTAATAATATTACAGTTGTCCTAGTAACTTTATTTTATGACATTGTATAAATGGGTGCTTATATATTATTATTATTATAAAGTGGGCCTAATGAAATGTTATATTAAAAAGTGTTTCTAGACACTTCCAAAGGAAAATTAGATGGGAAAATAAAAATTTTAAATTAAAAGGGAGATTATAAAAGGAGGAGCTAGACACAAAATAAGATCATCCATTGTCATTTGTTATCAAACCCTTTTCTCGAAGATCAAGCGCTTGTGTTCATCTTTTTCCTGGGACAAAAACCTTCTTGGCATAGGGATTTGGAAGACAAAAACACTCTAGATTCCATTGTTGGGTTGAAGGAAGAAAACCTTCTGATTCCTCTAAAGTAATTCCATCAAGGGATTACCATTGTGCTCTTGCAGTTTATTCCAATTTTCAGATTATTATTTGAAGATCTTGAAGATTCTCAGTTGTGAGTTTTGCAAATTTTGGTATTAAGGACCAATTGTACAATTTGGAAAGCATTTTGGGAAGTTTCAGAACCTATCGTACAGATTCATTAGCTATCATACCATTGTTGGTGACAACCACTCACATTATTATTGTAGATATCCATAGTATCTTGCATATTGGTCGATCAAATCAAAGGAGTTGTACAACTTCTTGCTGCCAAATCATGTGCTAAGGCTGTCGTACAAATATTAATGCTATTGGGTAGTTGTTTTGTGGCTGCTGCATATTATACTTGGGCACTGAAAATCCCTTTCCACATCAGTTTTTTTAATATAAGGGTATTGCATATTATGTTTTGTAGCTGTCATACCTCTTTTCAAATGGGCATACCTTTGTCATCTATCGTACTATGTAATCGCAGCTATATGTAAGTCATTCACTGCTAAGTAATATTAATATATTTTTGGGAATTTCTGCTTAGTGAAATGTTTTTAAAAGATTTTCTTGGGTTTGGCTGAATATTATATTCTAACAGATTTCTGCAGTTCATTGTATCAACATTAATGTTATTTTCATATTACTATCATTTTAGTAACATTTGGTGTGCAAGATTCCAAATTAATATGGAGTTTGCATTACTGCTATTCAATATTGTTTATTATCAATTATTGAACAAATCAGAAAACATAAAAAAAATTGCACAATTTATGAAAATCCCAAAAAGGGACATTACAGGGAAGGGCCTCTTCCACACTTTCTATAGTGTTTTTTTGATACAGGGTCGCCCCAAAAAGGCCCAAAGCTTACAAGGAGAAAAGGTATCGATGTGGCGGTTACCTGCCATGCAAACAACCAAATTTAGCTGCATGTCAATTTTATTTGCATTCATTCCATTTAGTTATGCATGAGTGGAAGCAGAGGTCAAGGTATCATATTTTACTTTATTTAAAACAACTCATGCATTCCGACCAGGTATCAAATTTGAAGGTTGTATGATTGTATTCAAGCTTCTTAGAATCAATCAGATAATGGTGAAATTTTGGGTAAACCATCAAAAATTGCAAAGAAGTATAGTTAGTATGTGTGTGTATTTGGTGTTTCCTATTCCAAATTTCCAACAATGAACCATTATGGCATGTGAAAGGCAATGTTGAAAAAAAAAACCTTCATTAAAAAAAATTACCCAATGATTATCAAATTTATCCCATGATCCAAGCATTTCTTGGTCTGTCATGGGCGAATGAAAATTTTGACTGTTAACAACACTAAAATTATCTTCCTTCAACTAATACACCAAAATCATCATGGCAGTGTTTCGAGCACTCCTGCACTATGTAACCAAATGAACAAAAACTAAATCATTCTTGTAAAGTTATGCTTAGTTATTCTCTAAAAGCTATGAAAGATAACTAACTTAAGATGTGATTGGAAACCAATACATGATTATAAAAATATGAAAAAGAGGATGACTATTTCAAATTTCTTGTAATAATGTCTCGAAAATTTTTGTCCTAGGCTTAATATTTCACTCACAAAACAAAGATGAAAACTATTAATTGAGAGAGAGAGAGAGAGAGAGAGAGAGAGAGAGAGAGAGAGTACATGGATACCTTAGATATATGGACCCCAAGGCTTCTATGCGCACCAGAGCACTTTATGCAAATAAAAACACCAATATTTGTTGACCTATGCTTGATCAAAATGCAAAATGACTTAGAATAACCTACCTTCCCATGCACATGCTAGCAAAAACAATCTAAATTTTCAACCATGAAAATTTATATTAACAGATTATAAATCCACATTTTTTTAGGTATATCCTACATTAAAAGACCTAGAAAGTTTAAGATAATTAAAAGAAATTATTATCCCATCAAACATATCAAAAACTTTAACAAGTTTCTAAGGTTGCAACAAATCATTTGAGGAAGGTAATAAAAAAATACTATCATAAGATTTAACCTAGAGATTTTAGCCATTGATCATGTGAAAATAAATTCTTAATATCTTCAATGACCTTTATGGTACATAATTTACTTATACAAAAATGACTGATATCAAAGTTACATGGACAGGATGGTATAGGGATGTGCATAGAGTAGGTACGCAAAAGGGATGCACACCCCAAAAACTTGGTATAGAGGTGCAATGGTGCAAGGGTACATAAGATGTAGACACCCAAAAACGTGAGTACATTGTAAACCTAGGTACATTGTACCATTAAAATCAAAGCACATGATAAATATGGAACTTAGAAAATTCAGTATATCGTATCATATTTATACAAATCAATATATGAAGATTAAATATTTTCCATGAGCCAATCACAATATAATAGCCAAAGTGTCTAAGAACTATTTGTTACTACATATAAATCAAAATTTACGATACCGTGTAGTTGTACTTGTCATATGAAATCAACATAAGAGTACTAAAAGAGTGATTGAAAGATCCCTGATGGATCCCTTTGCTGAAATGAAGTGTTGTTTTTGTGATTTTATTTGTTTTATGATTTTTATTAATTTTTTTTTTTGTTTTCTTTCAGACTAGAGAGGAGATGCAGAAGGGGTTTCAATTTTCTTGAGATGTGTATTTGCCAAGATAGCAAATAGATATACATACAGCTGCAATCTCAAATAAAAATGGATTAAAAATAAATATTAAATGATAGAAAGATACCAACTAAGAATTTGTGGCACATACCCATCAGATCTGTATTTTTTTATTCAATGAAAGTCTGGTTTGCAACCCTACTTGCATACAAAGACAGTATTAGCCTAGAAGAGGCTATGCATGCAACTGAGAATGAAGGATCTGAAGAATAAGGCTGATTTGGTATTGCTGCAAGCTTAGATCTGCAATAGAATGCCCTGGAATCTGTCCAATGATGCACAAATGAAGACCAGAGTAGGCCTCCCACAAACAAGAACTGGGTTGTCGTCCAATTCACCAAAATCCTTGAGAGTTTTCGTTCCCAAGAGTCTGAATGCTGCTGCCCCCTTCTACAGAGTTCAGAGCTGCCATGAAGCTTCAAAAGATATGCAAAAAGATAACTCCAAAAAGCACTTCAAAGTCACTTTATTCTTTTCCCAAAGTGGGCGTCCACTTTAGGGTTGAAAAAGCATCAAAATGGAATCATTTAATGATTCTTTTTCTTTATTAAAAATACTCCCAAATTGGGCGCCCAAGTTGAGGGCCCAACTTCTCATGAAAGGAATGACCACTTTTTTAACACAACATGTGTTAACAAGGAGGGGGTCACTTTATTATAAATCTTATTACAAAGTGATATTATTAATCACTTGAATTTATTTTTATCAAATATTAAAGCTACACTTTAATATTCAATAATTATCCCGAATCCATCACCTGGCCAAACTGAACTGAAAACTGATGTAGCCCGCACCATAGGTGATGTCGCCACATGGCAGGCTAACTGACAGTGCCTCCCTATAATTTAGGGATACCTCCTAAAAAAGAGGAACTAAGACCAAAACTCCCAAAATGCTCCTGGAGGTCCCCTAATGCCTCCTGGTCAACTCTTGGTCAAACCCTAAAAAATAGGAACCCTTCCTAAAAAATAGGAAACTGCCGCAAACTGTCTGGAAAGACCTGTAAAGCTCCCTGCCAAGCTCTACTGCCTCTGGATAGATCCCCTAACCACTCTGCTGACCTACGGGAACCCAGATGATAGGCCAACTCTCAAGTCTCTGCTAGACAGAGCTAAAGAGGGGACATAACAGTCCTCCCCTCTCGAAGATGCTTGCCCACAAGCAACTGCAAAGCCGGATGCTGTAAAATGGACTCTCCCTCCCAGGTGGCGTCCTCTATAGGAAGACCTCTCCAACGAATCAAGTACTCCTGAATCACCCTACTTCTCAGCCGTCGTTCCCTCTCCTCCAAGATCTCATCAGGAACCAAAGTCAGCTTACCTTCCTCATCCAAGGGAGGTAGATCGGGAGATGCTACAATATGTTGCCCCAGTGCCTTTTTCAGGCAAGATACGTGGAACACATTATGAATCCGGCTGTCAGGGGGTAACTCAATCTCATAAGCAACCTCTCCCACACGCCTGAGAATCCGATATGGGCCGTAGAAGCGAGGCTTGAGCTTCTCAGCTCCACCCCTTTTAAGGGTGCTCTATCGGTAAGGCTGCAACCGCAGGAAAACCATGTCATCCACCTCAAATACTCGCTCAGTCCTATGTCGATCAGCGTAGACCTTCTGCTGATTCTGTGCCTGCTGAAGATTCTCCCTGAGAGATCTCATGATGTCCTGGTTCTCCTGTAACCAATCCTGTGCCAAGGGAACTCTGCTGTCACTTACAGCCAAATCAACAAAAGATAATGCCTCGTAACCATAGAGGGCTCTGAAAGGTGTCATAGCAATAGACATATGGTATGTAGTATTATAACAATACTCTCCTAGATATAGCCAACGCACCCATGCCTTCTGCTGTCTTGACACATAGCTGCGCAAATACCCCTCAACACACTTATTAACAATCTCGGTCTGCCCATCTGTCTGTGGGTGGTAGCTGGTACTAGGTGTCAACTCCGTACCTGTGAGCCTGAAAAGTTCTTGCCAGAAAGAACTCATGAACCTACTATCCCTGTCACTCACTATGGTCTTGGGGAGACCGTGGAGCCTGAATATCTCCCTGAAAAATAACTCCGCCACCTGAGATGCTGTGAAATCAGCTACAATAGAGAAGAAGTGGGCGTATTTAGTCAACCTGTCTACTACAACATAGATACAGTCTTTCCCTTGCACCCGAGGAAGACCTGTAATGAAATCCATGGAGATTCCTAACCACTTCTGTGCCGGTATAGGTAAGGGCTGCAATAAACCAGCAGGAAAAGTATGCTCAGACTTATTCTGCTGGCACGTCAAACACTCACGAACATGACGTAAGATATCAGCTTTGAGACCCTTCTAAGAGAATCTCTCCCGAACTGCCCTGTAGGTCTTACCATAACCTGGGTGCCCTGCTGTCGGAGTATCATGGTAAGCATGCATAATTTGTTCCTTCAACTGAGAACCAGGAACCAGATACACCCTTCCCTTGTAGTAGATGACTTCATCTACCACCGTGTACCTATCATCCAACACCAATCCATCCATGACCTCACAAGCATGCTGATTTTTGGAGTACTCAACTAAAAGTTGAGCCTTCCAATCTGCTGAAATCTCGCTCAATGAACATAGGGTAGCAAGTGATGGTTTTCTAGAAAGTGCATCAGCCACCGTATTATTCTTCCCCTTTATGAATTCGATGTCAAAATCATAAGTCTGAATCTTGCTCACCCATTTTTGCTGACGATCATTGAGCTCTGTCTGATCAAGGAAATATTTCAAACTGTTGTGGTCTGTTCTTACCACGAATTTGCTGCCAACAAGATATTGTCTGAACTTGGCTAATGCATGCATAATAGCCAACATTTCCTTATCATACATGGAATACAACCTCTCATTATCCCGCAGCTTTCGACTCTCAAAAGCAATGGGGTGTCGGTTCTGCATCAAAACCGCTCCTATGCCCAAACCGGAAGCATCACACTCAAGTACAAAAGGCTGCGAGAAGTCGGGAAGTGCTAAAACTGGGCAAGTACTCATAACCTCCTTGAGTCTGTCAAAGACTCCCTGTGCCTGTTCTGTCCATCTGAAAGCCCCTTTCTTTGTGAGGTCTGTCAAGGGAGCTGCCAACTGAGAGAAACCCCTCACAAATCGCCTGTAATAAGCACATAGACCAAGGAACCCCCATAACTCAGTAATGTTCCGAGGGTGGGGCCAATCTCTAATTGCCTGAATTTTCTCCTCGTGCACCTTCACCCCATCAGCACTGATCACATGACCCAGATATAGGACCTCTCTAAGTCCAAACTCACATTTGGACAACTTAGCAAATAGAGACTGACTCTCCATGATGCTAAGTACCTCCTCAACATGTCTGAGATGGTCCTCCCAAGTACGACTGTAGATCAGAATATCGTCAAAGAACACTAGAACTGATTTCCTCAACTTCTTGTTGAAGAGATGGTTCATACATGACTGGAAGGTGGCTGGAGCATTGGTAAGGCCAAAAGGCATCACCAGGAACTCATAATGCCCATAGTGACAACGGAAGGCGGTCTTGTGTACATCCTCTGCTCGTACACGAATCTAATGATAGCCTAAACGAAGATCAATCTTAGAGAAGTAGGTGGCTCCATGAAGCTCGTCCAACAACTCATCAATGCGCGGAATAGGGTATCTGTTCTTGATTGTCTTCTTGTTTAAGGCCCTGTAATCTATACACATCCGTAGAGTCCCATCCTTCTTCTTAACCAGTACTACAGAAGAAGCAAAGGGGCTAGAACTGGAACAAATGAAACCCATATCTAACAGCTCATGAATAGTCTTCTCAATCTCATCCTTGTATGCTCTAGGATGACGATACGGGGTGGTGATCACTGGCTTAGCTCCATCCTCCATCTCTATCCCATGCTCAAACCCTCTATCCGGGGGTACACCAGGAGGTATGTCACCAAATACTCGGCCATGCCGATCCATCACTATCTGTATGTCAACATGAAATGCTCTGCCATCCTCAGGAGTAGGTGTCTTGGATTTCACAAAACAGCGTGTGGCCCAGATCACATCATCATGTCTAATAATAGACTCCATCCTGCGAGAAGATACCTCCTTGGGTCCACCGTCAGAGGCTGCCCTCAAGATCACCTTCTTTCCACCAGATAGGAACTCTAACTGCATGCGGTGGTGATCAATAATATATCTCCCAATACCCTGTAACCACTGCATACCCAAAATCACATCATAATCCTCTAAGGGTAGGATATAAAAGTCATCCATCAAGGTAAAATCCCCCATCTAAATGCTGAGCTGTGAGATCCTCCGAGTACAACCCAACACTGCACCATCTGCAACCTTAACTCCAAAACCCTCGAACACCTCAGACTGTAATCCACGCCTCTCAACCAATTTCTGATCAATAAAATTGTGCGTGGCTCCTGTGTCAACTAAACTCATGACTCGCTGTCCCTGTAATGTACCTTTCAACCGAAAGGCATGGAACCTGGGATAACTGGATAGTGTAGCCATAGTCACTTTGGCTGATGAATCAGGGATATCTATCTCTAGCTGGGGTCGCTCCTGAATAACCTCCTCAGGGCTGTCCTCAATGTCGGTGTCTGGTATCTCCTCATCCCCAAGCTCGGATGTGACCTCAATCAAGTGAACTCTGCCCTTACCCATACAGCGGTGTCCGAGCTCCCAAGGCTCCTTGCAGGAAAAGCATAATTTCTTCCTCCTCAAATCATTCCGTGACTCCTGATCCATCCTAGGAGGTCTAGCTGACTGTCCATCTCTGAACTGTGGAGTATTGGCCTTCTGAATAGGCCGTGATTCCCTGAATGGCCTCTTATCCGACTGATAAGTGGGAGTGGTGTCCAATCTCAAGGTCACATCAATGGCATCCTTAAGAGTGGCCGGCTGGAAGGCGCGTACCAATCCCTTAAGCCTATCCTGTAACCCCTCAATGAATAACATCACGCTACGTCTCTGGGGCATATCAGGTACCATAACTGCAATACGCTGGAACTCATTAACATAAGCTTTAGCATGTCCTGTTTGTCTAAGATGTGCCAACTCCCTATAGTAGAGTTCTGTGTCCTTACAGTCAAACCGGGTAATGAGTCGTTCAGTGAACTCTGCATAGGAATGAATCAAGGCATGATCCTGGGTGACCAATCCATGATGCCACCAATCGTAGGCAACCCCATCTAAATGTAAGACAGCAAACTGGATAGCCTCACGCTCAGGCATGGGTCTCAAGGATAAATATATGTCCAGCTTGTGCACCCAAGCATGTGCACTCGTACTGCCCGTACCATCATATGTAGCCAACGTGATCTTTCCAGTAGCTCTACTAAGGTCATAGTTCTGCTGCTGTGGTCTAGTGCCTCGGTCTCCTCTGAACCTGGCAGAATCTCTGCGCTGTGCACAATACTGTGGAAAAGGAAAGACATCCTTGACCTCAGGGGGTAGGGCTCTCCACTCAGCAGTGGCTGCCATGACTGAATCCTGAAATTCCACCTCTGGTGGCTCTACCTGTGCTGGCCGTTCACCTGGTGCAAACTGAGGAAGTAAGGGTCTATCCCTGGCCTATCCACACCTAGGGGAATGATGGGAGCTCCTAGCCAATGCGTGTGACCTGTGACTATGCAGACTCCCCGCCACAAATACTGATCTGCTCCGTCTGCCTCTATCTAACTCCAAGCGGTCCAAGGCGTCCTGTATCCTGTCAAGGGTCTGAGCAATCCTAGGCTAAGTGTTGATGAGGGCTATCATCTCTCTCTCTTCCTCATCCTGATCTCTCCTGGCATTTCTCTGTTCTTCAGCCATTACTGGTTCCTCTGCCATACCAATTCCAAGCTCGTTTTGGGCTGTCCTGCGTGTGTAATACCTGTCTGTATGCATAGAAACAATTCTCTAAACCCCACAGGCTGGCAGGTCAAAGGCTCTGATACCACTGAAAGATCCTTGATGGATCCCTTTGCTGAAATGAAGTGTTGTTTTTGTGATTTTATTTGTTTTATGATTTTTATTAATTTTTTTTTTGTTTTCTTTCAGACTAGAGAGGAGATGCAGAAGGGGTTTCAATTTTCTTGAGATGTGTATTTGCCAAGATAGCAAATAGATATACATACAGCTGCAATCTCAAATAAAAATGGATTAAAAATAAATATTAAATGATAGAAAGATACCAACTAAGAATTTGAGGCACATACCCATCAGATCTGTATTTTTATATTCAATGAAAGCCTGGTTTGCAACCCTACTTGCATACAAAGACAGTATTAGCCTAGAAGAGGCTATGCATGCAACTGAGAATGAAGGATCTGAAGAATAAGGCTGATTTGGTACTGCTGCAAGCTTAGATCTGCAATAGAATGCCCTAGAATCTGTCCAATGATGCACAAATGAAGACCCAGAGTAGGCCTCCCACAAACAAGAACTGGGTTGTCGTCCAATTCACCAAAATCCTTGAGAGTTTTTGTTCCCAAGAGTCTGAATGCTGCTGCCCCCTTCCACAGAGTTCAGAGCTGCCATGAAGCTTCAAAAGATATGCAAAAAGATAACTCCAAAAAGCACTTCAAAGTCACTTTATTCTTTTCCCAAAGTGGGCGTCCACTTTAGGGTTGAAAAAGCATCAAAATGGAATCATTTAATGATTCTTTTTCTTTATTAAAAATACTCCCAAGTTGGGCGCCCAAGTTGAGGGCCCAACTTCTCATGAACGGAATGACCACTTTTTTAACACGTGTTAACAAGGAGAGGGTCACTTTATTAAAAATCTTATTACAAAGTGATATTATTAATCACTTGAATTTATTTTTATCAAATATTAAAGCTACACTTTAATATTCAATAATTATCCCGAATCCATCACCTGGCCAAACTGAATTGAAAACTGATGTAGCCCGCACCATAGGTGATGTCGCCACATGGCAGGCTAACTGACAGTGCCTCCCTATAATTTAAGGATACCTCCTAAAAAATAGGAACTGAGACCAAAACTCCCAAAATGCTCCTGGAGGTCCCCTGATGCCTCTTGGTCAACTCTCGGTCAAACCCTAAAAAATAGGAACCCTTCCTAAAAAATAGGAAACTGCCGCAAACTGTCTGGAAAGACCTGTAAAGCTCCCTGCCAAGCTCTACTGCCTCTGGATAGATCCCCTAACCACTCTGCTGACCTACGGGAACCCAGATGATAGGCCAACTCTCAAGTCTCTACTAGACAGAGCTAAAGAGGGGACATGACAGTGATGACACATCAAGACAAGAGAAAGTATTGACAAAGGATCTTCAATACCTACAATGGTGAGATACTAGTCCATATCATCATTGTGTATCAAAAACTCGGCAATATGTGCAAAACCATCATACTGCACTTCAAAATATTTTATAAATCTCAGCAAACCAATTTAAAATTACCTACAAATGTAATGATTGATTGTAATGTAATCGTTAGTTGTAGAAGTAATCCAAATCCCTAGTGGTCCAAGGGACAGCACTCTAGATGAGGATCTAGATGTGTTGTGTGCGTTGTGTTGTGACCAAATCACACATCGCCCCATTGCAAATGGGGACCCCCCCCTTTTTTTTTTGCTTTGCATGAAGTTTTGATGATGTCTTAGAGCTATCTCATGATGAAGTCAGTGGTGTTCGAGTTCTGTAGTCCCTTGATGACCTGATCCTGATGTTTGAGATCCTGAAAATGACTAAGTTTGGTATCTTGATCCTGAAGATCTTGAAAATTGGCTAAGTCTGAAATCTAGTGGATCCTCAAAAATCTAGAATCTGCATGTTAAATCCAGTGGATCTGGAACCTATCTCAAACATCTTGAAAGGTATATTGAAAAATATTTAAAGTATAAGAAATTCAATCTCTAAACTTATACTTAAAAACCTTACCTCGGGCACTGTCAATTCTGGGCGCGAAATTGCTCCAGGGTCACCTCAAAACTCCGCCTAGAACTTAGGGCGCCTTTCATCATCTGGACAACCTCAAGATTGCGCCTTGGGCAAGGAGAGCTTAAAACCAAAGCGCCTGGATTGAAATTAATGTTGGGAAGCTCGAAACACTGCAAATTTGACAAGGAAGAGGCATTTAGGTCTAGGCGCCCATTGCAGGTTCAAGTGATCATCAAATTAGCGCCTTAGGTTGAAGATGTATGGTCTAGGTGCCCTACATACATTAGATTATCCTTTTGGCGCCTTAACATATAGTGAATGTTTCAACCATGACAAATTGCGCCTTAAGAGTGTTTAAAGGTTGAGTTTCATAAGAGGAGCGCCCATTCTATGCAGAGCATTTAGACTTAGGCAGGACATCATCATTGGCGCCCAAGCTATCAAGTCTTTAGGGGCGCTTAATTTGAAGTTAAGTCTCATCCTTAGATTGCACCTAACATGGATGATGTTTGAGTTCATAACCTTTAAGGCAATTGAGGCTTCCTTTGCACTATGTAGAGTCTTAAAACTTTGAAATCAACGCCCATAAGGACCTTGGTGCCATTTTGTTTGCCTAGTTCATCATCAAGATGCGCCTTGTAAGAATAGAGCTTTAAGGTGTGAAGATTGAATGACATTTAAGGGTCAAAATCATTTAAAGATTCAAAGAAATAGGTCAAGGAGATTTAGGCGCCCTTTTGTTCCTATATACTCCAGTGAGCGCCTTGAAGTATCAAAAGACATCGATTTGCATCTAAAGGTTGGCAAAGGGAGTGGCACCTTGGAGAATTGAACACCTTGAGCATCATAAGGTTGAGCGCCTAACATCAAGGAGACCTTCTATCAAGCAATTGGGAGTAAATGTCCTTCAAGGAGATCTAGGTGCATCTGCTAGTCTTTACACCCATCTTTGAGCGCCTTGGAAACTAAGTTCATCATAATGGGCGCTTTAGAAGTTAGAGATGATCATCTTCGAGCGCCCAGAGGGAGATTACTTCCAATAACACTATTGATGAGGCGCCTTGCAAGAATGGACCATTCCAAATCATCTTCACTTGTCTAGGGCATGACAAACGCCAAGGAGGAGGCAATTAATCTTAGGCGCCCTTTTGTTCCTTTGCAAACTCATATAAGCGCCTAAGAGGAGACTTTTCTAAACACTTAAAGCAACAAGTATGAATAGTGAAGGTGCTACTTTCCACTTGAATAACCTAAATGGGCGCCCAAGGAACAAATGACATTTTCAAGAGTTTAAGCGCCCTTTGTGAAACTTGATTGTTTAAAAGGTTTTTTGGTGTTTAGGAAGAATCAAATCATTAAGAGTTGGGCGCCCTTTGCCTCCAAAACCACTAGGCGCATTTTCCTGTCCTTAGCATCTTGTTTTGGCGCCCTAGGAAGAATCACCCCATTTATGGCGCCTAGAGACAAACATTCATTCAAATCTATGTCCAGAAGTGAGCGCCTTGAAACATCAGGAAGCAAGTTTGGAATAAGGCGCCCATTCATGTTTCAAACATCCTCACTGAGCACCTAAGCATGATGAGAAAGTTTAAATCCATACATTGGCGCCTAAGGGTTTTACAATCAACTAGAAATGAGGAGGTAAGTTATTGGCGCCCTAGCTTGAAGGGAGTTTCTAAGTCACTGGAAGATGGCACCCAAAAGCAAGGATGCCTCTTAAGGGTTTAAATATAGGGTGAAACCCTTAACATCAAAGAGTTAATTTCAATGAAGTCTAGGTGCTTTCTCTAGTTCATATCACTTCATTTTTGCGCCCTGGGATAAAATCACTCAAATCCATATCTAAGGGTAGGTGCTTGAAGTATAAAGTCATTCCGATGCATGATTAATCATTCTAAGTCTTTAAAATTGCAAGATCAAAGCTTCGAAAGTTAGGGCGCTCATTTTTTCCTCTGTAGACCTTCATTGGCGCCCTAGAAAGGAACTCCTAAATTTGCATCAATGGGTGAGCGCCAAGAGAGAAACAATCACTTTAAGCGTGTTTAACCATTCAAAGTCTTAAAGTAGCAAATAAAGGCCAAATTGATCAAGGCGCTCTTGCACCTTGATGATAACTAAATTGGCGCCTTGAGTAAGAATATGAAGTACCATGGATCTACATCAAATTTGGCGCCTTCATTGAAGAGTCTTTAAGAAACCTCAAAAGTAGCGCTTAGTGTCCAAAAGCCTTAAAAGCCTTGAAAATTTGCAAGAAATTCATTGAGTGGGTGCTTGGGAGAAAGAGGCCTCCTGAGGCATGTTTTATGGGTTGGAAACTTTAAAAATGTCAAGAAGATATCCAAACATAGCTAGGCGCCCATTCTTACCCCTGCCACCTAGATTGGCGCCTAGGTTGAAATTGCACTAAAGACACCTTTCGAATGAACCTTATAAGGGGGATTGACCTTTTTTAAACCCTTGCAATTGTTTGAAAATACTTTAAGTGATGAATGTGGGACTAAACTGTATTATTAGGCGCCATCTGCACCTCCAAATCACCTAGATATGCGCCTAGACTTGAAAAGGGTTTATTGCATGTTTAAATTTATTCCTTTTTGTTATAAAGTGATTAATACTACTTCTCTTGTCTTGCAGGAAAGGAGCTAAGAGGAGTAGGCGCTTAGAGTTATCTTCACCCAAAAGGGTCACCTTCAAAGAAGCATCATGCTAGTCACCATTGGAGGTCAGTTCAACATTCATCATCAAGCTGCATCATTGGAAGGAGTGTTGGTGAAGTTAAGGAGTCATCAAGGACAAGTACCTGAGAAACCTTCAAGTTGCAGAGGGAACACCACTCTAAAGGATTACTTCAAGTCTTCTACATCAATGGCATCATATTCAAAGGCATCATGTTCTTACAATATTCAAAGTTTCTTTGAGAGGTCATCTACATCAAGGTGTTATTATCTACACTCCAAAGGAGCCATTTCAATTTCATCGTGAAGGATTACTTCATCTTGCATGTTCGAAGACCCCTCATCTATTCAATTTCAAGTTCTCCCCACCTTCAAGTTCAAGAGAGATCTCCTACTCTTCATGAATGAAGATCATCATACACTCTACTTCATGCTATCATCATCATCTACTCTATTACTCACTCTTCAAGAAGGAGCATCATCAAAGAAGATCATCATATCAACTTACCTACAAGAAGAAGAACGAATCATGAAGTTAGTCAAGTGAAGCAACAAGTATTACACATTCAGTCTACAAGAAGAATGAACAAGGCAAGATCTACAAGATGTATTCCCAAACATTCAAGTATCAAAGTAATCACATTGAATACATCACTACAAGATGATACAATTTTCAAAGTATGCTGAGGTGGCATCTATGTGGCGAGTACACATCATTTTAAATGCATTAAATATATCATTTAATAAAAGAAGTCAAAGGGATTCCTATGTGGAAGAATATTTTAAATGCTTTCACCTTACCTTATCACATTGGAAAACGTGCCTTCATTGCCTCTCTCTTTTATGCTAAAAATAGCAAATTGTTGTAACTACCTCTGAGGTGGCACGATCTAGACCCTTGGCTATTGAATTAATCTAAGCCATTCATTGTAATTTGGGCTTCTATATAAAGGCCTTGTTGCCTCATTTGTAATTCAGTAGTCAGTAGATCATCAGTAGTAGACTAGAGAGTAGATTTTAGGAGTAGAATAGAAGAGACTCTCAAAATTCTCTGAGAGGGCTTGAAATTGTTGTAAATATTTCTCAAGAGTAATGCAAAGACATTGGAGCATTGTTTGATGTTAAGTCTTGTCTTGTGGAATTACATGGTTTCCTGTATCTTGAATTGAATGGAGATATGTTTCAATTAGATTAGAAGTAGATTAGAAGCTCATTGTTGTAATGTATGTTGTATTGAATATTGATCAACTCCTAGCTCATGCTTTTAACATTCATCGCTGGTGAAGTGTTGTGTAAAGCTAGTCTGAGCTTAATTTGTATAAGTTCGATTATGGATGCTTGTTTGAGCTGCGTCGTTTAATGGGTGCTCATATGAACCTTCATGATTTGAAAACCATTCGCGTAACCTCAGGGGATTGCACCAACTTCATGTAGTTGTAGGCATCCTTGGCGAAGTGAAGTTAGGTTAATTCAGGAGTTTGTCTATTTAGTCATCATCATTGCTTCATTGACCTTAGATAGTTTCCTTTAACTTTACCTTTTTTCCATTTCTTTATCATTGAAGCCTTGTATATAAATCATCCACATCAAAGGAGGAATAAGTCGAATGAAAGAGGAAGAATTGCGTAAGTCCCTTTGGGTTTAACAGCAAAATCATACTTAGTCACTGAGTTGTCTCTTACAAAATCATAAGAAAGGAACCTTGGAGTCATCTTGTTTGATCACTTCGTTCAACATTCGAGAGGCTCTGCTCAAGAGGGAATCAGATACTTTGTATTTCACTCTAATTGTTGACTTGTCCAAAAACAATCATCAACACGTTGCAAAAGCAATGTGGAGATAGAGTTTAGACTTTGGATAGAGAAAAATATTAGAACTAAAATAGAATGTTTATTAGTTTGTGTGTTTTGTACATGGTGTACTCTTGAGGGAGATGTATGGTTGTGTATTTTCTCCTATCTATCCTCTCTAGTCTCTATCTACTTACATTATAGTTGTACATTTATAGATTACATGTCCATGAAGGTAAAGGCTATTATGCAAGGGTGCGCAAGATTGTTCTACGATGCTCCGAGATGTTGGTGATGTTATGTGCTAGGTGTTGTAGGTGTGCACTACATGTGCATAGTTGTAAATGTGGCACATAACTCAAGTTGCCTATGAAGTTGTGCGGCATGGTCCTTAGCATTGCACAAATAGCACAATATGCAAAGCGTTGTACAAGAGCTATATGATGTCTTATGAGGTGTGTGGCATGGTTCTAAGTCTTACACAAGTGGTGCATGAAGCAAGGAGTTGCACACGAGGGTGCAACATGGTTCTTGACACTGTGTGGGTGGTGCATGATGCAAGGAGTTGTGCATGTTTGTGTGACATGATTCCCAGTGCTACATGCATGGCACATGTGCAAGCTGTTGCACACTTTGGTGCGACATGATTTCTAGCACTACATGCATGGCACATGGTGCTATGCATAGTATTGTGTATTGTTGTGCAAGTGATTGAGGCTAGCATGCATGCTTGTGTAGTAACACATGGACCATTCACCCTCTCTTTAAAAACAATCACCCCAATTGTACTGAAAGATCTTGTGCAATCCATCGTGGAGACTTTGCAACATGTTTGAATCGTGGAATTGCTTCAGGAATCCAATCTCTTACCACTCATGGATATTGTAATGCTCCAAGTATTCATTGTGTACACACCTTGGTGATGATAGGTAGGGATGCCCAAGGATTATATCACTAGAATCAATTGTCGTGATGTCACATACTAGCTCCTCTCAAAAAGGGTCAATAGCATATGAGAAATGACAATGATGCGTGACATGTATACCTCTAGTACTATAGGAGCTAATCCATCCCAAACTATAAGGTTGTGAATGAGGCATGGTTAGCAAATTCAAGTGTGCAATGGTGGCTTCAAAGACAAGTTTCTTCATACTACCACCATCAACCAAAAAAAATCCAATCATTGACCTTGCACCCACATCTACGAATGGAATAGATGCTCTACTTCAATATTTGGCATGGGTGTTAGGGTTATTGCATTTAGACAAGTAGCTTCAAGGTCTATGTTTTCCACTTTTGGCTCATGTGAGTCCTTTGCTTTTGTGCATGCAAATAGGTTCTTCTACACATGTCACTCTACATGAGAGTGGCTATTGGATGTGTTTGTCACACCATTTACTTGTCTTGGACAATTCGTTCTTGTTCGAAGAAGGCATTGTCTTTGGTGCAAGGGATTTGTCTCGTTTACCCTTCAATCTTGACTCCATCTCAATGACAGTTGTGTAGCAATAGGCTTCTCCCATTGCCTTGACCTTGGCTAGCTTTAGTTTGGACTAAATGAATGATTGCAAGCCACTATGGTACTTGAGGGCTTTATGTTGCTCTAAATCAAATAAGCCTAACTTTGCATAGAGGTTGTGGAAGGCATCAATGTAGAAAAGGATTGTTTGGTCAGGTCCTTGCTACAGTTGTTCCCACTAAATAGAGATGTCATCATAGACATCTTGAGAATAGTATTCATCCTTGAAGGTTTCCAAGAAGTTTTCCTAGGTTGGTCCAAGTCCTCCTTTTGTCTAATCCTCCTCCCACATAGCATGGGGGCTTGCCACCACTTCTTAACAAGTGAAAGAACTTTGAGAAGTGTGATCTTGATCTTCTCTTCATCAGAAAAATCATTCAGAGTGAAGTATGACTCTAGCTAATCTAACAAATTATCTACTACATCTGCATCATCTATTTTACCCTCAAACACAAGAACATCTAAATTCACTTGGAATCTGGGAAGGACTCAACCAACAAAAGCTTTACCTAACAATTGAGCCAACGAAACTACATGGTCAAGGACTTTAGCAAACTGGTTGAACAAAAATTGTTCATTGTGCTCAGAGCTATTGCAATTTCATCATTAATCATCACGTGGACTACATCTTGCACCTCTACAATCAAAATGTGTTTAAAATGACTTGGGAGATAATCTAATGGATCTCGTGGTTTGACATTGAGGCTCAAGTACTCTGATCTTGTTCAATAGGACATGCAAGATGAACCACTCGGATACCAAAGAACCAAATCTTAGGTGGACCAAGGGACAATGCTCTAGAGGACCTGTTGTGACCAAATCACACATCGCCCCATTGCAAATGGGGACCCCCCTTTTTTTTGAGCTCCGATGTTTTGTATGAGATTTTGATGATATCCTGGATCATCTTCCTGTCCCAATCCGGTAGTGATTTCCTCTTCTATGATCTTTGGTTCATGATTAGGAGGCAGATGAACTTGCAGTGATGAAGAATCTTGATCAAATCCCATCTAGATAATGAATGTTGAGATCAATCCTGAAGAATGTTTGAGACCCTGAAAAGACTAAGTCTGGAGCCTGAAATCCTGAAAATCCTGAAAAAATGACTAAGTCTGAAATCTGGTGAATCCTCCAAATTCTATATTTTGCATCTTAAATCCGGTAGATTCGGGACCTATCTCAAACATCCTGAAAGGTATATTGAAAAATATTTAAGGTATCTCTCAACTTATACTTAAATATATTTTTCAATATACCTTTACCCTCGCGATCCTGAAAAACGCCTGACTTTTCCAGAGGATTCAAAAAGCTGATCTAGTGCGACGAGGCACTTAAGTGGCGCAAAATCGCGAGGAAAAAAGCGCTCTCAATTGCAAGGTAAGATGAGGATTTCCAGTTGATGATCTAATGCGCCCATCTAAAACCTTGAAGTGATGCGATTTTAAAACCTTGAAGTGATGCGAAAATGTTAAAAGATTTCAAATCTTGAAGTGATGCGCCAATCCTAGAGGAAATCAAAAACCTTATCCAAAGCGCTCCTATTAGGAGGATTTCAAATCTTGATCTCTTGCGCCAATTCCAGAGGAATTTCTACATGCTATCTAATGCGCTAAAGCATGAGGATCTCAAACACTTAACTAATGCGAAAATTAAAAGACAAGTCTTGGAACGAATGTTAAAGGAAATTAAAATGTTTAAGTGCCCAGAGGATTTCCAAACCTCAACCAATGCGCTAGGATGGAGGATTGACTCCGAAATCTAAATTTTGAAGAGAGACTAGAGGATTTGAAAAGCTCAACTGATGCGCCACCTAGAAGGAAGGAGAAGTCTTAAGGTTTTTGAATTAAGAAGGATCTAGTTTGAGAGGATTTGAAAAGTTCAACTGATGCGCCAAAATCTAGAGGATTTTTATCCCTCATCTAATGCGCCCATCTAGTAAATATCATGGTTAAGGGAAGGACGACTCCCAAACATTCAACACAAGTGCTAAAACCAATCCACCAATGGAAAACTTGAGGATTTTTATCCCTCATCTAATGCGACTTCATGAAAGGAAACTCAAGCGCTTAAATCAAGCATCCAAGGCGAAATCTAGAGGATCTTCAATGCCTCATCTAATGCGACTTCATGAAGGAAGACTTCGGGCGCTCCAAAGGGGATACATCACAAGGTTTAAGTCAATGTTCAAGAGATTCCAACGTAGTGATCTAGTGTGCCAAAGAGGTTTTTATATAAAGTTTAAAAGATCCTTATCTAAAGCGAAATCCAGAGGATTCTCCATGCCTCATCCAATGCGCCATACAAGGAGGAAAGTGGACATCCAATGTCAAGTCTTCAAGGCTTTAGTTCAGAGGATTTTAAAGCTTTATCCAATGCGCCAACTTCATGACTACACCTAAGTTTTGAAGATCTCTACATAATGATCCAATACGCCCACTTCAAGGTTTTCCGATGCGCAACATATAAGGAAGAATGAGATTTGTTTCTAGAGGATCTTCCTTATCCCATCCAATGCGCCAACACCATGCATGATTCGCTAAAGGTAAAGGCCATCTAATATACCGAAGTTTTGAAGATTTCAACATAATGAAGTGATGCGCCATTTCCAAGACCCTTTATCAAAATGCTCAACAGGAAGAAATCAAAGGTGGCATCTAGTGCGCCACACATAAGGGAGAATGAGGTTTGTTTTTGAAGATCTCAAATTACCTATCCATTGCGCCACATATGAGAAAAACTCAAGTTACCCATCTAATGCGCTAAGAGGGAAGAGGGTAGAATGTTTTGCAAAACACTAACTAAAGGAGGATCTTGTCACCTTCAACCAATGCGCCACTCCCTTGCAAGTGAAAACGAGTTCAAACCAAAGTAATGTTGAGAGGATTTTAATCCTTCATCCAATACGAAATGCTAGGAGGGATAAAAAAACTTGATCCAAAGCGCCATACATGAGGATTTTGAGGGTGTGATCTAATGCGACTATCAAAGAATTAAGTCTTAAAGTGAAATGCTAGAGGAATTCAATCCTTGATCCAATGCGCCTAGAGGGTTATTAAGGGAGACCAAGGTATTTCAATCACCTCAAGAGGACTTCAACATACCTATCCAATGCGAAATGCAAGAAGAAAGTCAAACACGAATCCAAAGAATATGAAGAAGACCTCGAAGATGTCATCAAATGTAAAAGGCAAGAAGATCTTAATCCTTCATCCAATGCGACTTGTAGAGGAGAAGAAATAGTGGAGTTTTAAAGGAAAATTTCAAGAAGATCTCTTACACCCTATCCAATGCACTAAGGAGAAAGAAAAATGCTAGGTGTCAAGGTGTAAGTTTTGATGTTTCCAGAGGATTTCAAAATCCTTATCCAATGCGACTTATCTAGTGCATCAATTCTAGGAGAAACTAAAACCTTTGTCTAAAGCGCTACCTTATGAAGGGAAGTAAAGTCAAGTGTTGAAGGCAAACTTTAGAGGCTTATCAAGGAGGAAT
The DNA here is from genome assembly GCA_027924645.1 of Cunninghamia lanceolata. NCBI lineage: Eukaryota > Viridiplantae > Streptophyta > Pinopsida > Cupressales > Cupressaceae > Cunninghamia > Cunninghamia lanceolata. The sequence continues at coordinate 3,340,731 of BSBN01000570.1, read as the reverse complement.
CTAGGAGGAATTCACTTATCTCAACCAGCACGCCATCTTAGTAAAGTTTTCATATCATTCAAGTTAGACATCAAAGTCCTTAACTCATGTGCTTAGATTAGAAATGCTTGTAATGATTCTTATGTATTATGTGTTATCGAAAGGGGATTAATGTTGTTTCTTTACTTGTGTTGCAGCAAAAAGGAGGAATCATCTAAAGATCAAGTGATAAGAACCTTTGACAAGCAAGGAATGAGAAAAGAGCAAGGCATCATGTAGCTGTTTCAAGGGTATCCTTCATCATCCTTGTTGTCATGTCCCCGTTTCCAACTTGATCGTCAAGTGAAGAATGGATTAGCCTATTCCTCATTCCCGGAGGCTAATTCTAAATAATGAGGGAATGAAGTGGTTTTTGACTAACTCAACTTTTGTTTTGCAGGAACAAAGTCAGAAACTTGAAATTGGCTGAGTCTGGAAGCCAAAATTGACTAAGGCAGGACTCCTAGAGTCAAGGCGCACCTTCTAGCTTGCTTAATGTCAAATGTGCGCCTAAACAAGAATTATCAAGCTTTGAAGCACTTCAATCATATCATCTAGGGCGCTTTGGAAGAAATGAGTGTTTTGATCTGCAAAATGACTCATTCGTTTGGAAATCTTCAGAGAACATCACTAGGCGCACTTTTCCCTTCAAATCTACCTGGAACAACTATCAAATGGCGCCTAGACTAAAAGACATCCAAATGGCGCCTAAGTGCATTATAAGGGAGATTTTGACTGATGAAGTTGATAGAGGTACAATGAATCCTCCGGAAAACATGGATAGACAACTAAGTGAGTAGCAAGGCTTCAAATGGATTCAACTCAAGAAAGGCGCAACTTTCTAAGCCTACAATCTTAATAGGCGCCTAGGATGAGTTCTGGGCTCTGAGTTAGCGCTTCATCAAGGAATTGAAGATAAGTTGTCATTTCAAGATGAAGAGTTAATAAGTTTTCTAAAGTGAAGCCTCACCGTCAATAAGATCAAGTGGAAAGATGAAGTGACCAAGTAATGACATCTTGTTATCTAGGCGCATTTTTCCTCTAGCAACCTGTCAATGAGCGCCTAGCTATTTAGGTTACTTCTGGCACTCAATAATGGTTTTGAGATGGGCGCTCAACATAGTTAAACTCCTTCAATAGGGCGCCTAGCTTAATGATGAAGTTTGGACAAGTATATGAGGTTTCCATGCCTTGGCGCAAACTCCATGATGCCTAGACCAAATGTGCGCCCAAGCAAGAACAGGAGATTCAATAGGTTGAATGAGTAGCACATTGATTGGTGAAGATACTTTCAACTTCAAGAAGCTTCATATCCTGCCAATCTGGGATGAAATTGGCCTAGAAGGCTCTAGGCGCACATTCTGACTGAAGACCTCAGCTCTGGCGCCTAGTTACAGAGTGAGTTAAAAGATGAAGTTTGAACATGTGAAGTAAGGCGCTCACTCCAGGATGAGGTATTTTACCTTCCAAGACAACAAGACTTGAAGACTTGACAGAGAAAACAACCATGCATGCAAGGCGCACTTCCTGCTTCACCTCCAGAATGCGCCTAGCTAAGAAAGAGGTTTCAATCCATTCATAGTGAAAGGCGCTTGAGAGAAGATAATAATTTTGATCTAGTTGTGACTTGTAGCAAAGCAAAATCATTCTCTTCCTAAGGCGCTATAGAAGACTCAAACAAGATGTAATACTTCAGATAAGGGCGCTAGATTTCAAGTGTTTGAAAGTGTGAATTATGCAGATGTGCGCCTAAGATAGTTGCTAGTCCCCAAGACCTGTTTTGAAACAAGGCGCTCCATCAGGAGATAGCGCCTAGGGTCCAAAAGATATTTGCTAAAGTTCTAAGTTTGCATGGAGTCATCAAATTCTTCAAGGCGCATATTCAGGCCTCTGCTACCTCAGTTGGGCGCCTAGTTCCACATGGGCGCCATTCCATGACCACATTGCTTTAATTAGGCGCCTAGTCAAAGATAATGTAGTTGGAGCTACCTAAGCTCTCATTGGTTGACAGGATGACTTTGGGATCCGTGACGAGGTCTTTGGACAAGCTTGCCAACTCAGAATGAGTCATCAGATGGAATATTCCCTTGGATATGCCTCTTGGGAAACGTGCCTTGGTTCCTCTTTGTGCATTGAAAAACGTGCCTTCATTGCCTTTGGAAGGCCTATAAAAGGAGGAGCTCTCTCATTCATTTGGCATCTATGCATTTGACAAAATTCTCTCTGCAAAGCTCTTGAGCTTGTAATCTTGAGGCCTGCGAGTTTCAAGTGTTGGGGTGATGCTCCCTCAACTTACAAGGTGATGCTCCCTTGTGATACTGTGAGGTGTTGACATTCAGTTAACATCGTTGAGTTCAATTGAGTCGATCAAGTATAGGCGCCCATTGTAATCATCAAGGCTCCAAGGCCTGCTTTTGTAATTCCATTTGAATAAAGTGTAACTTCATGCCATTGAAAGCATTATTCATGTAATAAGACATTATGAGTTGATTGAATCAAGTAATAAAACAAGTACCCAGCTTAAGGTTGATTCATTCAAATAGTTATCTTTGATGTATATCTTTGTGTCGTTGAAATAGTTGATGAGTTGATAGCAAGTAAAATTGTCTAAGTAAGGAAAAATTTTGGTAGAATTAGTTGGGTATCTTACACTTGTGTTGGAATTCTTCATCAAGTGGCATCAAGTTGAGATTTTCTAGAAGACATCCACCCGAAGGACATCATCTTTATCAAGACTTTCTAAGACATCCAATCTACTTCAAGTTCTTTCGAGCTTCAAGATCATCTTCAAGGAATCATTTCATCAACTACATCATGATCATCAAGAGCAAGTGTTTGAATCACTTTCACCTTGCGGAGGGAACATTACTCTAAAGGATTATACCTCAAATCTTCTACATCATCGAGTTGGAACACTTCATTGAAACTTCCAAAGGCATTCATCGATCTAAACTTCAAGACTTTACAACTTCAAGTCCAAGAGAGTCTCCTACTCTTACATGAAGGAAGCATCATCATCATCATATCTCTACTCTACACTCTTCAAGAGGATGCATCCAAAGAAGATCATTCATATCTACATCCTACAAGAAGAAGAAACATTACAAAGTCAATCAAATGAGCTACAAGTATCATACATCCAGTCTACAAGAAGAATGAACAAGGCAAAGATCAACAAGTTGTATTCCTAAACATACAAGTTCAAGCAATCACATTGAATACATCACACAAAGATGATACAATCTTCAAGATATGCTGAGGTGGCACCCATGTGGCGAGTACACATCATTCAATTTTGATTAGCCGCATTATTTAATGCATTAAATGTATCATTTAATGAAAGAAGCCAAAGGGATTCCTATGTGGGGGATATTTTAAATGCTTTTGCCTTACCTTATCACATTGGAAAACGTGCCTTCATTGCCTCTCTTTTATGCTAAAAATAGCAAATTGTTGTAACTACCTGTGAGGTGGCACGATCTAGACCCTTGGCTATCGAATCAATCTTAGCCATTCATTGTAACCTGGACGACTATATAAAGGCCTTGTTGCCTCATTTGTATAGAATATAGATTTTAAATTTTAGTAGGATAGGAGAAACTCTCAAAATTGTCTGAGAGGACTGGAAATTGTTGTAAATATTTCTCAAAGTTAATGCAAAGACATTGGAGCTACTTGTTTGGTGTTAAGTATTATCTTGTGGAGTAACATGGTTTCCTGAATCTTGATGGAATTAAGAGATGTTTCAAATAGCTTAGAAATAGATTAGAAGTGCATTGATGTAATGAATATGCGTAAAGATATTTGATGAATTCTTCTGGTTCATACTTTTCGTGTATTGTCGAAGGCAACCCACTTTGCAAAGTTAGACTGAACCTTCATTCTCTTTAGTTCGGTTGTGAATGCTTGTTCAAATTGCGCCAGCTGTGGGTGTTTGGATGGAGATTTACAACATGAAAATCCTTGAGTTTCCTTAGAAGATTGCACCGGCTTCGTGTAGTTGTTGGTTCTCATGGCGAAGCGAAGTCTGGTTTCATGAGGAGTTTGTCTATCTTTACATGTTTCATTATCTCATTGTCCTTAGATTAGCCTTCTAAACCCTTAACCCTTTTTCCATTTCTTTATCATTGCAACCTTGTATATACATATCATCCACACTGAAAGGAGGAACAAGCTAAACATGAATGAAGAGGAGTCTGCGTAAGTCCCTTTGTGTTTAACAGCAAAATCATACTTAGTCACTGAGCTGTCTCTTACCGAAACCATCAGAAGGAACCTTGGAGTCATCTCGTTTGATCACCTAGTTCAGCATCCGAGAGGCTTTGCTCAAGAGAGAGTCAGATACTCAGTATTTTACTCTAATTGTTGACTTGTTGAAAAACAACCATCAACAGGACCTAGATGTGTTGTGTGCATGCGGAACCGATGTGGAGACAAGGGCTCACATAGAGAAGAATAATAGAATTGAAACAAAATGTTTTATAATTTATGCATTTAGTAGAGATGGCATACTCTCGAGAGAGAAGTATGTGAATTTTCTCCTATTTATCCTCTCTAATCTCTATCTACTTATGTTATAGATGTAAATTTATAGATTACATGTTCGTGATGCATGCGGAACCGATGTGGAGACAAGGGCTCACATAGAGAAGAATAATAGAATTGAAACAAAATGTTTTATAATTTATGCATTTAGTAGAGATGGCATACTCTCGAGAGAGAAGTATGAGAATTTTCTCCTATTTATCCTCTCTAATCTCTATCTACTTATGTTATAGATGTACATTTATAGATTACATGTTCGTGATGCATGCGGAACCGATGTGGAGACAAGGGCTCACATAGAGAAGAATAATAGAATTGAAACAAAATGTTTTATAATTTATGCATTTAGTAGAGATGACATACTCTCGAGAGAGAAGTATGTGAATTTTCTCCTATTTATCCTCTCTAATCTCTATCTACTTATGTTGTAGATGTACATTTATAGATTACATGTTCGTGAAGCAAAGGGTGTCATGGAAGTTGAAACACTTGAGTTTCCATGTGTGATGCTTCATCTCCCAACAATTAGAATCTTGGTCACAGGGTTCGGCGAATTTTGCTCTTGAGGTTCAAAATACGCCGAACTTTTAAAGAACTTATAAAATTCGATAAAATTCGCTTCAAATTCGTAGGGTTTTTAACTGCACACGAGTCGGCAAAGGCATTTTTGTTAGGTACCTGTTCGCTGCTACTTCGTCTTTCAATGGATGCCTTTGCTTCAATCCATATGACCTCGGTGTTTTTCATAAATTTGTTCGTCTTTCATAATTATCATTTGATCTGCTACTTCATTCGATCAATCAAATCCGGTCACGAAGCCATGCTGATTCCCGGGATCCCCATCTGCGCCGCTCAGGAGAAGCGTGTTTTTTTAAAATTTCATTGCCGTTCGAATAGTTTAGAAGTTAATATTAAACTTTTTATAGAAGTCCAACATGCATAGTTGTTTTCTATAGGTTTTTTTAATTTATTTATTTGGATATTTTATTTATTTTATCTTTTTAATAAAATTTAATACATTCGTTTTGATCTTTTAATAATAGACATTTTAAATAGTACGTATTATTTTATTTAGATTGAATTTTAATTAAAAAACTTAACGTTTAATATTATTATAAATTTAAAAATTTAATATTAATATAATATTATTTAAATCAAATTTATACTAGGCAAATTTAATGGCGAATTTTTTTTCGGGTCGCCGAATTTCATCTTCGTCAAACTCGAACACGAACTCGAACCTTGTGACATAGATTAGAATTATGGTTGCTCATTGTGCTAACAAGTAGCATGTTATGAAAGAGTTCTAGAAGGTGTACAAGATTGTGTGATGCTCTAAGATGTTGCATAATGAATTGCATTGAATTCTAGATGGTGCCAAGTTTTACCAACCATACAAGATTGACACTTGGCACAATACAAGTTCAACACCTATCACACTCATGTCCACATGTAAAGCATTTCATACAATTTTGACATGTGTCAACATATTGTTAAAGGCCTAACTGATGACCCTTTGTATAAATAGTTGTGCTATACAAGGTACAAGTAGACAAGTTCATACTAGCAAGATTGTTGTCTATAAAATATTGTACAGATCTTCTTTTAGGCAGTAGATTTACATTTGGAAAGTCTTCCAGTCTTCTTGAATGTGCATTTGCATACTAATTGGAAGTTTCTTATACTATAATGTCCCTTACGAGAAATGCTCAAATAACAAACATAGAAAATGCTAATACTGCTATAATGATCCTTACAAAAAGCACAAATAACACACAAAAATGCTCCAACAACGATTATATTTTTTTATAATTTCTGCTGACAACATACATTCAAAAGCAAAACCAACAAATTGATACAACTTACTGGATATTTCAGTATTTAAACTACACACTACTAAAGATCCTACTGACAACTTAGAACTCGTACTACACCCTAAGGGTTTTCGCCTTCACGATGACTAATATCCATATCTGAAGGGTTTCGTCTCCAAAGCACAACTCTTGAAACACCAAGACCAAGCCAGAAAAGAAAATGGTTTGTTTGCAAATATTCAAAAGTATGATATGCTTTCTTCTTTCCCAGCACTACTTTATAATCTTTAATTTAGGAGACCCCAAATCAATGCCAATCAAGTCCACAATTTGTGGTTTCTAACTGACAATCAAATCCCCATAATTCGTTGGCAGCTAACTAATAAATCAGTCCCTCAATTAAGGCAATCAATTGGTAGGTTAATTGGGCAGTTAACTGACAAGTGTGAGACCAACTCAGCTTCTTATTCCAATATTCAAGTATACTAACTATAAATCCTAGTTGCTGCTCAACTAGAAGATAGAAAGACACAACCGCCTTATTTAAAACACAAAATGAAACCTAACTGAAAGCTTAATCCTATCTAATAGCTAACAAACTCAATGTTGTGGATAAAATTAAAAAGGGGACATTACAAATCGCCCTTCCCAAACTTGCTTGCCCACAAGCAATGTAGTGTTGGATGTTCCAGTCTCTCTGGTCTTTCCCATGTACATCCTTTGCACATAGATTCCTCCAATGGACTAGGATCCCAAACCATTATACAAGAGCAAATATTTTGGACTTGAGAGAAAGGAGCTCTGCACCATTTTTGACAAATTATATCCATCACTTTTTCACTACCACTAGAATGCTTCCCATGATGACAAGAGGTTTGACACTTAAATCCATATTCAAGTGTGCATGGTAGTTTACACAAAGAAGTATTGAATGAGTCAACTTCTCAACAATCTACCATAATTGGTGGATCATTAGGATGTCGTGGGCAATGTAAATATATCAAGTTACCAATACATTCTTGCTCCTTGAAGTGATTAAGAAAAATCTTCCAATCATCTGATGTGGCTAATGTGACATCATTCCCACATAAATATAATCCATTGCATGCTTTAGAGGCAGAAAAACACAACCCACTATGCTTTGCCAAATACCCAGGTTCAAGCTCCGCAATCTGCTCTATTGCCTACAATTGTTCTGATTCTACTCCTAAACGAGTTGCAAGAGTGTTGTTGTTGGTCTCTGCATCTTCATTTACCAATTCCTCTAGCTCATGCTCGATGATCTTCTCTTTTGTAGCTTGTTGTAGCATTGAGTTCGATCTTTCTTCTTTCTACATAAACATGGGCCTAACAAGTTTTGGAATGGAAGTTGAACTTTCTCCTCTTTGTGATGTTCTAGCCTGAACTGGATTTTGCATGCTACTCACAAGTCGCAACCCTCATTCCAACAAATCGATCATTCTATCTTGGCTCCTTCTTGTGTTTAATAGCACCTCTGTCATTTTATCTTAAGAAAATATGATCTGTCCTCTTTTGTCATGGGTCTTCCACTTCTCTCCATTTAACACAAGCTGGCATGATGTTAGCTCCAATACCACAGTAATGTCCCTTATGAAAATGCTCAAATAACAAACACAAAAAATGATGATACTGTTGTAATGATCCTTACGAAAAGCACAAATAACACAAACAAAAATGCTCCAACAACAATGATATTTTTTTTATAATTTCTGCTGACAACATACTTTCAAATGGAAAACTAACAAAATGATACAACTTACTGGATATTCAAGCATTCAAACTACACTACTAAAGATCCTATTAACATCCTAGAACTCGTACTACAACCTGAGGGTTTTCGTCCTCATGATGATTAATATCCATACCTGAAGGGTTTTGCCTCCAAAGCACAGCTGTTGAAACTTGAAACACCATGTCCAAGCCAAAAAAAAAAATGGTTTGTTTGCAATATTCAAAAACATGATACCTTTCTTCTTTCCTCGCTCTGCTTTATAATCTTCAATTTAGGAGATCCCAAATTAATGGCAGTCAATTCCACAATTTGTGGTTTCTAACTAACAATCGATTCCCCATAATTCGTTGGCAGCTAACTGATAAATCAGTCCCTCAAATTATGGCAGTCAATTGGTGGGTTAACAAGGCAATTAAATAACAGGTGTGAGACCAACTCAGCTTCTTATTCTGCTATTCAAGTATCCTAAGTAAAAGTCCTAGTTGTTTCTCAACTGGAAGACAGAAAGACATGGCTGCCTTGTTTAAAACACAAACTGAAAACTAACTAAAAACTTAATCCTATCTAACAGCTGACAATCTCAGTGTTGTGGATAAAATCAAAAAGGGGACATTACATATGCATATTCTACAAATTCTATAGGTTATCACTTTAATTTGCAGATTTGTCCTCCGATCTTCTTGGGGTTCGGATCATTGGTATCAAAGCCTAAAAAAAATTTCAACATCTTCATTCTCATTCAAATGCGCTCACAACAATAGCGGAAGGATCGCACCCCTAGTTCAACATCTGAACAAACCTATGAACACTAAGAGTAGAGAACAATGGCGGAAGAACACGGGCCTATGGATCTAACAAAATTGCAACAACTGTTAAATGCAATGCCAAGAGCCTTTTGAACAATTTCATGACTTCATGACTCAACTTGGATTAGCATGGACATATCCCAAAGAAACCCCTATAGCACATCACACAACCCTTTCAAGGTGCAAGTCAACGTTGATATTCCAATGTCAAGGGTAAAATCGACACCATATCATTAGACAATTGGATTCGACAGCTCGAATCATATTTCTCCATCAACAAATTCAATGACACTACGAAGATCTCATTTGCAATGCTAAAGATGTCAATCGTTGTACATCAATGGTGGCAAGCAACTAGCACATAGTGTGACCCCTTCAAAACTTAGAACGACTTCATCAATGCTCTACAAGATGAATACTATCCTCTCAAACATTATGAGGACAAGAAGTTTCAATAATTGTGTCAATGTAGAGATCAAAGTGTGGAGTCTTACACCAATGAGTTCTACGACTTCTCTATGCATTTATATGAGGAAATGCCAAAGCATGTCCAAGTCCTCAAATACATTAGCGGATTTTCACCTCTTATCTACACCAAGATGGACTTCCTTACATCAAATACTTTGGGCCAAGCTTTCCACAATGCATCCAAAATTGAAGCAAAGGCAAAGATGAAGCAACAATGACTACCTCTACGTAAAGGAAAATAGGCATAGAAATATTTTCATTCTTACAAACCACACCAATGTATGCAGACACAAAAACCACAACAGAACTTTTAACTGCCATCACCAAACCCAAAATCTCCCAAAACATCTATAACAAACAGGGATGAAGGGAAGCAACCACGAAGTTCACAATGGTGTAACTATCACTACTCCCGCTCTCACAGCAACATTGATTATCATGACCAACAAATCCTAGTTGCACAAACAACACCAGATCTTGTTGACAACAAAGAGAATGACCAAGAAGCCCAATACAAGTACTTCAACTGATGTTTCACATAGTGTGGGCTATCAAGCAATGGCGCCACTACATTCTCATCAAAGAGACCATTATTCACTCTAATCACTAGCCGCTTCAATTCTTGCATAGACAAAACAAACTAGAAAATGTGCTGCATATGAAACGGATGGCATATCTACAACAATTTCAAATGATCATCAAGCATAAGAAGGGGCGCAAAAACAAGGTTGCAGATTGCCTTAGTCAACCACCAATTCATGCACTTACCACCGTATTGGAGTTACACAGCCACAATTTTTCTAATTGGGGGTCACTGTACTTAGCAACTAAGGACTTTGCGCCACTATTCTAAACAGACATGCAAGGTACACCCATTGGAGATTTTCACATTTCCAAAGGGCTTCTCTACAAGCTAGGACATTTGAGTGTTCCCTTTGGAGCACCCTGGCAACACTTGACTTGGGAAGCACATAATTCTAAAATAGCAAGTCATTTTGGTATCACCAAAATGCTTTCTGCACTTCAACAACATTTTTACTAGCCTCACATGTGCACAGACATTGAGTGTTGCATCATGTCGTGTATACCTTGTTGCATCACAAAGCCTACAAACAAAACTTTGGGGCTTTACACTCCTCTAGCAATACCTCAACACCCTTGGCAGTCAATCAACATGAACTTTCTCTACTGTCTACCAACCACCAAACACCAAAACGACTATATATTTGTTGTGGTTGATAGGTTTTCTAAAATGGCCATCATAGTCACTTGCAAAAAGACCATCACAACATCAAATACCACGCACATTTCCTTCAACCATGTTTGGCCCCACTTTGGGTTTCTGACCTCCATTGTCTCTGACCACAACCCAAGGTTCATCAATACTTTCTAGCAAACTCTCTAGACCATGTTGGATACACAATTGGATAGGTCCATAACTTTTCACCCTTAGATCGATGGATAGACAAAAGTGGTAAATCACACATTGGTTCAACTTCTATGAATTCACAACAGCAAACATCTACACACTTGGGATGACAGTCTACCTTCCATCCAACATTCTTATAATAGGGTGTTGCACATCTCTACAGGGCATAGTCCTTTCCAGACATATCTTGGGTTTCAACCAATATTGCCCCTCAAGATATCCTACCATGCACCAATAACTTTTAAGATGTGCATGCAAGAACAGGAAGTGGACAAAGCACAACCATTCACCCAACAAATCCAATACCTTCATTAATAGGTCCAACAAATCCAACACCAACAACAAAAATACAAAGACTGCCATGATGCCCATTGTGCGCCACACACCTTTCAAGTAAGTGACAAAGTATGGCTTTATTTTTAAAAGGAATGTTTTCGCGGTCCACACCGCAAGATCAAACCTTTGCACTATGGTCCTTACACCATACTACACACAACTGGTGAGAATACTTTTGTTCTCAACATATCATAGCACTTGGGTTTGCATCCTTTTTTCAACATTGAGCTACTCAAACAATATTTCCCTCCACTTCTGGAGCGAGCACAATCTCAACATCCAACAGACCTAAACCCTACTCATGCCAATCCAATGGTAAAGGACGCCATTATTGACATGACTACAACCAATACTTGTTCAGGCATGTTGATGTTTGTTTTTCGACAAGTCAACAATAGAGTAAAATACAGAGTATCTAACTCTCTCTTGAGCAAAGCCTCTCGAATGCTGAACAAAGTGATCAAACAAGACGACTCCAAGGTTCCTTTTCTTATATTTTGTGAGGGATAACTCAGTGACTTAGTATGATTCTACTGGTAAACACAAAGGGACTTACACAATTGTTCGACAAGTTGTTGATTCAATGATAAAGAGGGTAAACACTAGAATATTTAAGTACTACAGTTTATGGCATATGATATGGCAATGAAGTACTTGATCCTAATTCTAACCAAATCGATAAAAGAAAAAGCAAAAGATGTAAGGTGTAGTGAAAACTAATCTAATCCTAGATGCAAGGATGATTATTGCTTAAGTGAAATCAAACCAAATCTTGCTTCGCCAAGTCAGACAACTACACAAGATTGATGCAATCTTCTAAGGTTATACAGGATATTTAAATCATTTATGCTCATGAAGAATTCAACAAACATAAAGATCAAAGTTAAGCTCAACTTTGTTCAGACCAACCATACATTGTAATTAGCAAGCCGCAAACTACAAATGGTGTGAACATAAAGATTTCACCACAAACAATAATAAAGCCTCCCACCAACTAACATAAACTTAAAGAAAACTTAATCTAATCTTAATACTCACTTGAAGAAATCCAAACCATGCAACACTTGGAAACATATATAGAATCACCAAAACAATGCATCTTATATTATTTCAGAGAGCTCTTGCAACAATTTTCAGAGTCTTCAATCGTACAAATGAGAGCAAAAGGAGCCCTTTTATAGACCTCAAAATGCATGAAGGATCAAGATCGATTGGCAAAGCCAATGGACCAGATCATGCCACCTAAGCAAGTGGTTACAACAAACTTCTATTTTTAGTATACAAAGAGGGAACAAAGGCACGCTTCCCAAGAAGATAAGGATGCCGCATCATATCCTTGTCATATGATAGTACTATGAGATGCAATGAATCTAGACACAACTTGAGCAACGTCTTCCATTGGTACACTTGTCGCAGCATTAATGGATCCTTCTGCCGTTGTCACATCTGACTCATAGACACCAAGTGTCTTCTCCCAGTCAGCTATCCAAGACTTGTTGGCTCCAAGATGAAGTGCAAGTGTGAATATGCTATCCAATTGTCCCTCATCAATCCCATCATCCTGAAAATAGAATGCCTTGACTTGTTGCTTCATGTTTTCAATGGTGATCTCTCCATAAGGATTGCATATTGTAGTCAATGAAGTATGCACATGATTCTGTGTCCTTAGAAGAACACTTCTTATCCTTGACATATCTATTTCAATCTTGTCAATCAACTGCCCCTTGTTGTGAAAGGAGAAATACCAAGTGGTGAAGTCATGTGGAGTATTTTGATCAACCACCTTATCTCGAACTAGATCTTCCATTGGAGTTTCCGTCAAACTCTTGAGATGCAGCATGTATTGCTCCTTGATAGGCTTGAACTCAGCACATATCCTTAGTAGAGATTGAACTCTATCCTTGAGACAATTGACTCTATCATAAACTTCCAAAATCTCTTCAAGGTAAGTGGATGCTTGCTCTTCTGTCTTTTCTATCCACCCCTTCAATATCTGAGATGAAGTTCTCATGTTTTCAACTTGAGATACTGTTTCTTGTGGAAGAATGGACGGAGGTATTGGAGTGGCTTCCTTCTACTGGATAGGTTGCATGACTTGTTGAATGTATTGCTTTAGTGTATTGAAGTCTTGTTCCACCTTTAGCTTAGCTTCTCTTTCCTGTTTTAACATGATTTTCACACTATTCACTGATTCTTGAAGTTCCTCCTCTATCTATTCTCCTGTGATTAGAGCCATGCCAATAGTAGTCACTTTGTAATCTTCAGGTGCCATGTCTTCTAGATCCTTTTCAACTCTAGGAACAGCTACATGTACCTCTCTATTTCCAGAAGGATCTTGAGTAATCTTTGAAAAGACAATTGCTTTCTTTTTTTGATTACTCTTATGTGTGCTTATGAGCAATTCTTCTACCGGAGCAAGCTGATATGTCTCTACGACTGTACTTTCTTCAATTCTTTGTCTCAACCAAGATGGAAATGCAGAGAGATCTTGTTGCCTTTGTACTTGATTGTATTGCACACGTGTTGCTTCTTCATCAGATTCAGCTTGACCTTCCTCATCTTGATCAACAATATCATCTTCCTCTATTTCAACAGTTGGACTTGAATGAATTTCTTCAGATGGAATCAACACAGTTTCTTCCACTAGTTCAACCTCTTGTATTGGACTCTGAGTATTTGAGGTACCTTCCTGTAGACTAGATGAAGTAGATCGATTATTCTTCTTCTTAGGTCTTTGACTTGATTCTCCTTGATCCTGAATAGGTCTTTTCCTTTTTCTAGCTGGATTGTCACCTTGATCACTTTCACTGTGTTGGAGTCCACTATGTGCACTATGTTGTCCTGGCTCTTCATCATCCATCTTGTTATATGTAAGAACTTACCCTTCTTCACTCATCTCTTGTAGCAGTTGAGTTATACATGCTTGTGTCATAGCTAGGACTGGCTCCATCAACTCCTCTTCGGATACATCCCTCTTTGACCAATCAACTGTATAAGGTAAATCCTTTATCTTTTCAAATTCATCTAACATGGTATCATCCTCTATGAACTGATTCGGGATTCTGAATACTTTGGAAGCTCTAACTAGATCCCATGTGAGTCTTGAGCATTGGAGTGTTCGAAGATCTTCATCTTTTACACTGGCCCAATGGTCTTCTAACTGCATGACATGCTTGTACTCCCTGTTGTATTTCCAGCAAACTTTAAAAGGATCAAAATTAAGCCTCTTGGTGCCATGAGTTTGTAAATGATATGCCTGAAGCTCTGTCTCAGAATATTCAGCTGCTGCTAATGATGGACACTCCAGATTCTGCCCAAGAAGAAGTGGAAACTGGATCCCTCCTTTCTTCTTCAACTTTTGCAACCTGATGAGTTCCAGGAGTTGCCTTGAGACTTCTAACATCACCATCCTGTTAGTTGGGTATCTTGGTAACCTGTATGGATAAGATGTGAAACCTTGGATCCTTATGTATGTGTACCTTTCATGCTAAGTATACCAATGTCCATATGCCGCAATGAACTCCCTTGCTGCATTTGACAATCTTTTGTGGAACTCTCCTCTTAATTTCTTTAATATGAACATAGCAAACGCATCATTGAACCTTGTATAATGATTGATATTCTTGAAGTGTAACTGAGGGTAACACTGATGCAACAAATACTTATTAGGCCCAATTCCAACTTCTCCTTTTCTAGGCAGACCTGAATAGACTTCATTCCTTGCTAGAAGATATACTACATAAGAACTCATATGGAATGATTTGGTCTTTGAAAAATTGATGAGCTGTTCATGTATACTTTGACTGAAGAGCCCAACGCAATCGATCATCTTTCCTTTGAGGACCAGCTTGATGAAAGAATACATCCATGATTGAAAGGTTGCTGATTGTGGCATTCCTATTACTCTGTTGAGGAACATGATCAAGTATCCGATTTCAGGATGAAAGTCTGACTTGTGAAACTGTGGAGGATTATTAGTATTGAACTTCATGGATGGATTGGCCATCCAGTCCCTCTTCATCTCTTGTAACCTCTTCTTTGAATCGGCATCATATTCTTGTTGACCTTGCTGTCTAGAAATGCTGACCATCCTGTCCTTAGTTGGAATGTTGAAGGTGTCTCCAATTGCCTCCTTTTGCAAATAAGCTAACACTGTTCCATCCTTGGCCACAATTTGCCTATTATCCATATCATACTTTTTAACACATTCAATGATCATTTCTGAACAAGGTAGAGCTGGTGGAAAACAAGCAGCTTCAATGGCTCCGCTCCTCATGATGGCTCTAGCAAGACTACTCCCAGTGGGTTCCTGGAGCACGGACTTGATATCTTCTAAATTGCTATTGCCCATGTTTGTGTCTCCGACGTTTGTCCACCTTGAAACGAGCTTTGATTCCGGAACTTTGCCCTTAGCATCCATGCAGATCCTTGCTTGCCTCTCCTTCGAAGTCATTGCCATGATCCTACAAACTGGACATGAATAAGCAACCTCAAAAATAAATGATCAACAATCTACTTCAGCCTTCTTAAGGTATTAGACTACTGATTTCTATCCTTCTATCCTAAAATTTTGCAAGAAAATCATATCGTCTAGATTCAAGAATTTCATCATAAACTCACTTATCTTCTTATAATTTACCAACACTTGGACAATTTTCAAGGCACCTACTGAAATAAAAAGAAAAATCAGATCAGTTATGCTCATATCAGACTTACCTAATAGGCTGACTTGAATAGATACCTTCAGAATTTAATCAAATTTAAACTCAACTTGATACAATCAGACCTGCACTTTGTCAAAATCACCTTTACCTCTGCTCTTTAGAGTGAAATCTGCTTCCCAATGAATGATAAAAATGAAAACAAAAGCAAGTATATATACATGATTTGCATTTAACGCTCCCTAACTGCCTAGGCCAACCTCCTTTAATAAAGTGCAGAAACATTTAATTTGATCTCCTTTTACTTAATGTGGTGCGAACTTCAATGGGAGGTCAAATCTGACTTAGGATAAACACGGTGATTTCCCTTTATTCTAAGCGCTTTAGATAACCTTCTCAAATCTTCTTACAACTTGGCGCTTTGGATCAACAATCTAACTTCTTCTTGTTATGACTTACTTGGAAGAGGATGCATTAGACTTCTATTAACCCCCTGGCGCAGCAGATACTTATTACTTATCTCCTCATGTGGCGCATTAGATGATGAATTTGAATCCTTCTTAAAAGATTATAAGTGCAAGGTTCATCTTATCTTGGAGGAGCGCATTAGTTGAGAATTTGGATTCATCTTAAAAGATTATCAATTAACAACCTTCCTTTCATGTGTAGCGCACTAGCTTGACATTTTGAATTCTCCTACCTTATCCCCCCTTGGCGCACTAGATCACATTTTCTAGATCTTCATCTCATTAAAGACCTAAAGCGCATCAGATAAGGAGTTTGAATCCTTGTGAAAACCTCTTGAAAACTTTACTTTTCCTCTTTTCATTGTAGCAACGCATTGGATGATGAATTTAAGATCTCCTTGATATCAACACATTAGATTGCCATTTTGATCTCTGGTTGGGAGGTCTCCTTGAAATCCACCATTCTATCCTCATCATTCCTTGGCGCAATGGTTCATCATTTCACTCTCCTCTTGAAACTTGTCTAGACTTGTAAAAAAAAAAACCTTCCATCCAAGCGCATTAGTTCATGAGTTTGGGATCTTCTTTTGACTTGGATTCATCTTGACATTGGCGCATTTGATCATGGTATTGAGTTCCTCTTGAAATAGTCTTAACTTTTCATCTTTGCAGTGGCGCATTAGATTGGGATTTTAGATTCTCCATTGGAAAAAACAACTTCCACATTTACTTCCATATTACCCCTGGTGCATTGCTTGAAGATTTTGGATCCTCATCCCTTGAAGCGCATTAGATTGGGATTTTAGATTCTCCATTGGAAAAAACAACTTCCACATTTACTTCCATATTACCCCTATCGCAGCAGATAGAACATTTTGATTCCCTATTCAATGATCATTTTGGTTACTTCTTAAGATTTCAGTTATAGCTGCGCATTAGATGAGATTTCTATGTCTTCTTAGATTTCTATGTCTTCTTGACTTTCAACATCTTCTTGAAGGTTTTGATTCTCCTTGCAAGCATGCTTGGAAGGTAATACATTAGATGATAATCTTGGAATCCTTTCAGGGTCAGCGCATTAGATCAGGTATTTAGGATCTTCTTCCTTAAATCAAATCAACCTCCATCTAGGCGCTTTAGATGAGTATTTGGATGCTTGGATAAATGTGGATTAAACTTAAGTCTTCCCTCCCAGTGATGACGCTTTGATTGGGGTTTTGTAATCTTCATCTCATTAAAATACTTAAGGCGCATCAGATTAGACTTTTAGGTTCTCCTTACAAGCATGTTTAGAAGGTGATGCATTGACTTTAAACTCCTTTGGCGCAGCAGATTGAGATTTGGGATCACCTTGACTAGTGCATTAGATCAGGTATTCGCATCTTCTTCTCATCTTCAATTTAGCTCAAATTATCTCTAAACTTAGGGTGGCGCATTAGTTTGGAGGTTCAAGCTCTTCCTGAGGCTTAGAAGAAACTTCCACATCTACCTTTGGCGTACTAAATTAGAAGTTTGAGATGAGCGCACTGAATCATAATGTTAGGATCCTCTTCAAATGATGGCAAGGGAGATTTAGACCTTTATCAAATGAGTCTTACTTCCTTACTCTCCTATCTAACCTTAGGTGCATCAGCTTAATAATTTGAATCCTCATCTTAACATTTTCTTGATAACCTTCCCTTCACCCAAATTCAGTCTTTCTTTATGGCGTTGGGGTTAATGATTTTAATTTCTCCTTGCTTTGGTTAAAACTTGCTTCTTAAAAGTCCTCAACCCTTCCTTTTGATAAGGGCGTTGTAGATAGGATTTTTGAATCTTCTAAAAACTTGCTTTAAAGATGTTCAAAGTTGGCGCTTTAGATCAAGAGTTTGGAGTCTCCATCTTAAATTATATTCTGATCATCAAAGAAGGATCACCTACCTTGTAGTAGCGCATTGGATTGAAGTTTTGATGTCTCCTTGAAACTAGTAGTTAAGGCGCACTGGATCAAGAATCCGGATCTTCTTTAGAGCTTGTCAAAACTCCAATACAACCTATTCAAATTGGCACAACAGTTCACAATTTTGTTGTTAGGTTAAAACTGCCCTCTAAAAGTCATCATCACATCCTCTTGATGTTGGCGCATCACATGAGGATCTCAGTTCCTTCTTGAAAGATGATCAAAACTCGATTCGGACCTTGTCTTATGATGGCGAATGAAATGAGGCGCATTAGATCAAGGCGCATTGGTTCAAGATTTTGCGCTCTGGTTGGAAGATTCTCATCTCATCAAGATTTTGCGCCACATCCAAACCTTGTCACACTGGATCAAGATTTTGGATCCTCTGGAGCAGTTAGGCGTTTTTCAGGGTCTCTCAGGGTAAAGGTCTATTGAAAAATATATTTAAGTATAAGAATTTAAATATTTTTCAATATACCTTTCAGGATGTTTGAGATAGGTCTTGAATCCACCGGATTTAACATGTAGAATCTAGAATTTGGAGGATCCACCAGATTTCAGACTTAGTCAATTTTTCAGTGTTTCAGGATATCAGGGTACCAGACTTAGTCGTTTTCAGGATCTCAAACATACATCAGGATCAATCTCAAGATTCATTATTTGGATGGAATTTGACCAAGACTCTTCATTACTGCAAGTTCATGTTCCAGATGAGACCTCCAGTTATAAAGAAAAACCTCCTAGGAGAGAGACTTATTGTTGGATTGGCAAAGGAAACGAACCTGAGACATCATTCAAAACCTAATGCAAAGCATCAAAGCTCAAAAAAAGGGGGTCCCCATTTGCAAATGGGGCGATGTGTGATTTGGTCACAACAAGGCAGTCATTGGGTATTTTGCATGTAATCAAGCCTAGGCACTATGCTAATCAATCCAAATGGTACAACTTGGAACAACTCTCTGCCCAATATCTTGCACTCAACTCAGAGGCAATGGAGATCATTACTTCTCAAGAAGGGGCAAGCGATCTGAGTGCAATCACACACACAACTACCAATCTCACCCATTCGTTCAATTTGCATGCTATAACACAATGCTAAGTAGGATAGGTCCACACACTCCAAAGTGCACAATCCTTGTGCATCTTTGCACAACACTACATACCTACATATTTTGGTCTCATACATGGGAGCACATAACCTCACTTGGATACATCCAATTTGACACCATATGTGTCCAACACCTAGTTGTGTCTACACCACACGTTTTACCAACCATACAAATTGACACTTGGCACCATACAAGTTCAACACTTGTCATGCTCATGTCCACATGTAAAGCATTCCATATGCTTTTGACATCTATCAACATATTGTTAGAGGCCTAGCTGATGACCCCTTTGTATAAATAGCTATCTTGTACAAGGTACAGGCAAAGAAGTTCATACTAGCAAGATTGTTGTATACATAATACTGTACAAATCTTCTTTCAAGAAATACATTTACATTGCAAAGTCTTTTGCTCTTCTTGGATGTGCATATGCATACTAATGGAAAGTTTCTTATGCATATTCTGCAAAGTTTGTAGGTTATCACTTTAATTTTAATATTTGTCCTCTAATCCTGCTGGGGTTCGAATTAGTGCACAACATAGTTCCAAGCACTACATGACTTGTGCATGAAGCAAGGAGTTGTGCATGAGGATGCAGCATGCTTCCCAACCCTAAGCGAGTAGTGCATGATGCAAGGAGCTATATACATTGGTGTGACATGATTGTTGGCACTGCATGCATGGCACATGGTGCAATAAGTTGTGCGTGGGATTGTATACTATTGTGAAAGTGACTAAGGTTGGCACACATGTATGTGCGATAACACATGGATCAAGAATCCATGTAGCAACATAATGTACTCGGAGTTCATTTATGTCTTTGTTCCAAAGCGAGATGTGATGAGTGGCACCCATGCACCCCAGGACAAAGGTGTGCTATGCCCAGTGATTGTATATAGGTAAGCCACAAGACCATACTGCTTGAACTACTATGGCCCACCAAGTTGTGCAAGCAAGACTAGATTGGACATCTAAGGTGATTTAAACTAAGCAAACTAGTCCAAGGAGGAGTCCAACTACTATATAAGCTTGTGCAAAGAAAGTAAAGCTAACTATCATGCAAGGAAATGAAGAGCAATTTATTGAAAGCAAACTACACCTATTTGTTAAAAACTTGGAAATGTGAGTAAAATACTCAAATGAAAATTACACAAATGGCTTCATCTTGCCTAGAGAGATGGTTACGGTAGGGGCCCTCAAATTGCTCAACATCCTCTCACAAAATTGGTGTGTCTATGTTGATGAGGTTTTTGTGACTACAACAACATTAGAATAAAACACAGAGTATCCTATCCTCTCTTGAATAAAGCTTCTCAGACGCTGAACTACGTGATCGAATGAGACTGCTCCAAGGTTCCTTTTATGTCAGGTCTTGACGTGCATAGGAATAGACTCAGTGAAATGATGTGATTTGCTGGTAATCACGAGGGGGACTTACGTGGGCTTACTCCTTCGTAGACATGGAATTCACTCCTGGGACTCGGACTTGTGGGCGAATGGAACTCTTTCACAAATGGACAGCTTGGAATTCCTAGGTTCCACTCTCTGGTTTAGGCAAATGATTTGGCGATGAAGCTTCTAGAAAACTAATCCTAGTGAAAATCTAAAAGAAAATGCAAAAGATGGGGTAAGGGTTTAGGAATCTAATCAATGGAAATGACTGCTGTTGAAGATGAAACTGGAACCAGTCCTCTGCTTCGCCATGAGACAACAACTAGGCAAGGATGGTGCAATCTTCTAGGGTAGAGGTAGAGGTTTTCATACTGTCCTGTCATGGAACATGGAACTGATCATACAGAAACAGCCGAAGTTAAGCATGGATCACGTTCAGACTAACCATACAAAGTGATTTGCAAGCCACAGATCACAAATGGTATGAACAAATCAACTTCAATCATTCAACAAGAACATTTCCATCATATCTAAAAAGTACGAAAATACAAAAGAGAACTTCAATATCTTTCAGATTTGCTCCAAGAAATCAATAAGACCATGCCAAAAATCTAAAGAAATATATGAACACCATTATTCAATGCATATATTATTGCTTCAGAAGTCCGTATTACAACAATCTGACTGATCCTTGGAGTTTCAGCTCAAGAAAATAATGCAGAAATGAAAGCTAACTACTAGGGTGCTCTAGGAGCTTCAGAATGGTAAATATCAGAAAAGGAGAGAGAGATACAATGAGGCATCCCTCAGCCTTTATATAGGCTCTCAAAAATATCTTAGGGCAAAAGGAAATCAGATTTCCTTGAAACATGTGCCCTGGGTCATATCTTCTAGAAAAGTAGGTGGGGTCGTCAGGATCCACATGTAGGTGACTGCCACCTGTCCTGGTCGTCAGAATGTGTAAGGAAAACTTCCAGCTGTCCTGGTCGCCACCTGTCTAGGATTCCTAGATAGGAATGTCCTGTCTGTCTGGAACTTCCTTGGTCGCAAATTCCATGATGTCCTGGAGTCCTTTATCCTGAACGCAGATTCCAGGGTGAACAGGATTTTTATGTGGAGGAATCCTTCCTTGAGCAGGGGCACACTTTCCTTAGGGTCCTGGAATGGAATTCCTTCCTGAGTTGGAATTCCCTGTCATGGAATAGAATTCCCTGTCCTGGATTCCTGGGTTGGAATTCCTCATCCTTGGCATGGATTCCCGTTCTTCCTGATGGATGGCGAACTGTACTTTTGTTCTTGGCTCTCCAAGGATTGATCCTCCTGTCCGGAACTGGAATCCCTGATACTGGACTTGGAGTGATTTCTCCCATTCCGCCATCCTTGATGCAGGCATTCTCTGTCATTTGAAATCTTTGGAAGGACATCTTGATCTTCCTTATCCCTTTGTGCGAAGTCTCCCTGTCGCCGAACTGGAATCTTTGATGTTGCCTTCCCTTCCCTCGGTATGCATGTGTAGTCTTCTTATTGTCGGAACTCCTGGATCCTTGAAATGATCATCATTTCCGGCACTTGAACTCTCTGCATCCATCGTGCTTGCCCCGGATCATCCTCGTTCATGCTCCTCATGGAACTTATCCTCGTCTTGGATTCCTGCAAAACATGGGAAACCTCAAATAGTCATGATGCACAAAATCCATAAATACAATACAATATGAAATGAAACATGAATGATTTTGCAAGTTTTGATCAATTTCACTTATAAATTCCTGAACAAACAAAGGATTTCCCTCATTCTCCGGCATTCTTCATACTCGACTGACTTTTCCTTCATTCCAGGGTTACCAAGCATGGACAGGAGGAATTTCAGTTGGTCGGGGATTCCTGGGAGTCGGGGATTCCTACTCATCCTGGAATTCCACTTGTCCCGGAGGATGAATTTTTGCCCTTGGAGGATGAATTTTTGCCCTCCTTGCTCTGGACTTGAATTTGAATGATTGTAAATGACTTGAGCGCTACCTTATATAGGTATTTTGTCCTTCTTTGCTACTTGGCCGACCTAGGTTGGAGGAGGAGAAATTTAGCCGCCATACCTTATCACTGGCCGACTTAGCTTTTTGTCCTTTTCTCCCATGTCGGTGGTCGGGGATTTATGAATGTCGGGGAATTTGGCATGTCGGGGAATTTGGGATGTCGGGGAATTTGGCATGTCGGGGAATTCCTGATGTCTGGGATTTTGCGACATCGGGGATTTCTTGAGGTTTAGGATTTTCTTCCCCAGCACAACTCTAGAACTTTTGCTAAAATCTAGCTAAGTCCTAGAATATTCTCCTATGGAATCTTACTCAGATGGAAGGTTGCAATTTTGCTTTCTGTGGAGGAACATGGCGGGATGTGTCCTTGGACTTTTATGTTCAGTCTTTTGGATATTTGCTAAGGGTTTCAATGCTGTTTTTTGGCAAGGACAACTTTTTCTTTCACTGGGATCAGAGGCTCTATCATTTAATGTCGGAAGTACCTTCTATCTCCTCTAAGGTTTCCAGATTCCGAGGTGAGACTTTATAACAGGCGAGGAATTCTTCCATGCAGAAGCTGGCAGACTGGGTTCCAGAATTTCACCCTGCAGGTCTCCCATTCCAGACTGGATCAGGAATGTTCAAGGGCGCATAATCCAGAAGGTCAAGGATTTTGCGCCCAGGACAAAATTTGTCCTGGAGCGCAGAATCCAGAAGGTCAAGGATTTTGGACCCAGGGCAAAATTTGTCCTGGAGCGCAGAATCCAGAAGGTTAAGGAATTTGCGCCCAGGACAAAATTTGTCCTGGAGCGCAGAATCCTACAAGTGCTGGAATTGGGCCACTTGACTTTGGAGTTCAGTTTCAGGGAATTTAAGTCAAGGATTTGCATTTTCCTGAGTTTTTAAGTGGGATTCCGGTTTTGCAGTAGGTTCATTCTCCTAGCTACTCCATGGAGGCTCAGAGGTTGATACAGGATCAGAAAACGGAGTTCATTTCTCCCATCCTCGTTTGTTCCATCCTTCGTTCGTTCCATCCTCGCGGAATCTGTTATTTCCAAGGCAGGATGCGAAGTTCGTTTGTTCCATCCTTCATTTCTTCCATCCTCCAAGAGTCTCTTTTCGATGGCGAGACACGAAGTTCGTCTGTTCCATCTTTCGTCTATTCCATCCTTGTTTGTTCCATCCTTCGAGAGTCTGTTTTCGATGGTGAGACACGAGGTTTATTTGTCCCATCCTTCGTTTCTTCCATCCTCCGGGAATCTGTTACTTCCAAGGCAGGATGCGAAGTTCGTTTCTTCCATCCTTCGTTCCCTCCATCCTTCGTTTCTTCCATCCTCCGGGAATCTGATGGCGAGACACGAGGTTCGTTTCTTCCATCCTCGCGGAATCTGTTGGCGAGGCACGAAGTTCGTTTGTTTCATCCTTCGTTTCTTCCATCCTCCGGAAATCTACTATCTCTACGACTGAAGGATAGATGTTCATTTGTTCCATCTTTCAACTTACCTGTTTGGAATTGGCTAAGTCTGGTAGCCTGAAATCCTGAAATCTTGAAAAAATGACTAAGTCTGAAATCTGGTGGATCTTCCAAATTCTAGATTCTGCATGTTAAATCCGGTGGATTCGAGACCTATCTCAAACATCCTGAAAGGTATATTGAAAAATATTTAAAGTATAAGAAATTCAATCTCTCAACTTATACTTTAAATATTTTTTAATATACCTTACCCTAAAGACGCTGAAAAATGGCAAAGATTGTCCTTGAGTGCAAAATCCAGTAGGTAAGGGATTTTGCGCCCAAGGACAAAAAGTGTCCTTGAGCGCAAAATCCAGTAGGTACTGGATTTTGCGACCAGGACAAAAAGTGTCCTTGAGCGCAAAATCCAGTAGGTACTGGATTTTGCGACCAGGACAAAAAGTGTCCTTGAGCGCAAAATCCAATACACTGGATTTTGCGACCAGGACAAAAATCTGTCTCCTGTCGCAATTCCAGCCTACCGGAGGGGGATTCATTAAATGCTGATTGTCTTCATTAAATGCTGATTGTCTCCTAAAATTGCCCTAAGTCTTCGATTTGCGAGTCTTCCGAGCCATGAAATGAGGTTGAGTGCCGGACCGAGATTTAAAGAGATATCCCTTGGTTTTGACCTTCCGGACTAGAGTTGTCAGGCCGGGACTAAGTTCCATGACTAAAGGATGATCACGCCAAGGAGTGGCAGTCTCTGTTGAGCTCCGCAATCTTGGTTGGAAGAAGAATCTAGATAAACTTTGAAACGGGATTCCAGGCCGGAATTCTTTGAACGAGACTCTGGGACAAGTACTTCCAGACAGGACTCCGGTTTGGACCTCCGGGTTGGACTCCTGGATTGGAGTCCAAGAATGACTTCCTGAGTGGGACATGGAGTCTTGGAACAAGATTAGAATTGAGTTCCATGCCGGGAATGGAGAGGGTTCTAAGGTGGAAAGATGGGTTTTGACATGGAAATGACAAGCCTTATTGAATTCAGGACCCTGGATTGGAACCTCAGGACAAGAATCCAGACAAGAACTTTGGAATAGGATTCCTAAATAGGAACTTTGGAATAGGATTCCTAGATAGGACCTTCGGGACAGGATTCCCAGACAGGAACTTCCGGACTGGAGTCTTGGAACAGGATTCCTTACTCATCACGGAGTCTTATGCTGAGAGCGACGGATTTGGATTTCTTATGGAATGATGGACTTATGCCATGGATTGGTCAGTTTTGATCGAGGAATGATAGTCAGGGTTTCACGTATCCTTAGCAAAACTCACTACTTCAAGCATTCCTAATGTTCCCTATGAGCTGACTGCTCGGATATTCTTTCCCAGCTTCATGGGTCAAGACAAGAAACTGCAAGATCAAAGCAAAAAACGACGGCGAAAGCGATCAAAAAGAGGGGGTCCCCATTTGCAATGGGGCGATGTGTGAAAACGTCACAACAGTCTACAAAGTTGCAGTCATCAACTTAGACTTCCTAAGGCTTGGCTAGGAGAGCTAGTCTGTAGGTGAAAGGGATGGCCTCATTAAGCTTCATAAAAACTCAAGGAAGGAAGCATGGAGCTCAGTCTTCAAGGACCAAGAGATGTTTTTGAAACACTTGCCAAAGCTATGCTTGCTCAAAATCCACAAGAAGGATTTCTAGGCACTTGTGAAAGTAAATCTTAATCTTTCCTAACACTTTGTTAGCAAGCGCTTCTCTAAATGGGAGTCAAAATATATCTAAGTGTATTAACTCAGTTTAGTTTGTGTTCATGGGGGGGTTGGCCTCCTTTTATACTAGTAGGGGCAAGGATATTTAGGGACTAATTGATCCATGTGACATTTAATCAATGGTGCAAAATCAATGTTCAGTCAATTATTTCAATCAAACTAAGATTGAATGGTGTAGGCTCAATGCATTATTCTGTATGATGCAATTGAGTACAACCTAAATCAATATCCTCTCATTAAAACATCCAAGAATTCAAAACTCATATGTCCATTGGATAGGGGCAGTCTAGGCTCATAATGGACTATAAAACTAGTAGTCTCCACATCATCTTCAAAGCTAAATTCGTACTTAACCACGGGGATGCATTAAAGAACCTTTTTTGTGTCCCTTTGGTTCACCTAAAACTTCAACATGTCCTAATACAATTCTAGGATCTCAAATGAGGTATTTGTCATCCTAGATGAACATATGGATGCTATAGATTCTCAACAGGCTGTATAGGGCATAATTAAGGAAATGGTCATCTCAAAAGTTCATCCAAAAGGTATAACTAAGGGAAGTGAGCATTTATATTATTTGTTGTAAGGCAGCAAGTGCTTCCTTAGCTCCGTAGATACATTGCAGATAAAATTGGGGATTTTTACCGTAGTCACAAGATTCAAACTCGGCAAGGACTTGGCAAACTGGTTTTCAGACTCAACAGAAAGAACTCCACATTTTTTTTAATAATACATAAACAACTATTTTTATGGCTTTTCTTGTTTTTGTATTGTCTCTCTTTTTTTTTGCAGACTCAGAAAGAACTCTCAAAGTCTCATAACTATGGTTTTTGTTAACAAAGAGAAACAAGGTTCTTGCACATGATATCATAGGAGATTGCTTTCATCATTGGACCATTAGGTGTCAATTAGATATAGTTAAACCTGTAGTTTACCATCATTGCCCTAAGGGTGCACACCTAGCTACACATCATGGCCATGTTTCTCCTATTTTGGCTCAGCCTCAAAGGTGGTACAAATTTGTGGTGTTACACAAGAATGTGAAAAATGCTTATTAAGGTGATTCCAACTAAGAGTGCATAGTTGAACTAGACTGCCTAGGAAGAGGACTGATCAGGAAAGAGGTGGAACTGAAAATACTCCTTGGGAAATGGTTGTATGCATAGTTGGCAGACTCGCCGAAAACTCGGCGAGTCTTAAAAAAACCACGAGTTTGTTTTTGCAAACGAGTTTTCTTGACTTAAACTCACCGAGTCATTCTGGTGAGTCTCTGCCAAAAACTCAGCGAGTTTTTGGCGAGAACTCGCCAAAGACTCGCCGAGTTTTCAGCAAAGACTCGCAGCCTGCGCAGGTAAAAGCATAACAGGGTCGTGACAATATATTTCAAAATACATTTAAGTATAAGTTTGTATATTGAATTTCTTTAAATGTTTTCAAATATACTGTCAGGATGTTTGAGATAGGTTTCGGATCCATGGGATTTAACATGCAGATTCTAGATTTTGGAGGATCCATCAGATTTCAGACTTAACCAATTTTTCAAGGTTTTAGGGTTTCAAACTTAGCCAAATTCAAGGTTTCGGGAACATGCATCAAGGTGAAAGAACAAGGACCCCTTAGTAAAATGTTCTGGAATTTGACATGATTTTGTAATTTTGAGGCATGGAAAATAGGAGCTTTGTAGTGCATCCAGTTGTGAGCGGAATTGGACCTTGTTTGAGGCCACTCACACGAAGAAGAGGAACAAATTAGCTCAAAAGCACCTCAATGACCTTGTCTTTGTGCAATACAACCTTCGGTTGCGCACAAAAAGAGTAGAGGATAAATCACTGAATCCTATTGATTTGGATGACATAGATCCTTATAGTGATTGGACAAGGCGAGATAAGCAGCCTCCATTGTTTACCGCAGACGAGATTCTTGATTTCGAGAGACAGGCAATGGAGGATGTGGGTGCAACAGGAGATGTAGGGTTGGAGGACATTCATGAGGATGAGGAGTCATTGCCAGAGCCAGATATTTCCAAGATGGTGGTCGAGCCTCAGCCACAGCCTTCCATGCCAGCCAAGGAGCCACCGGCACCACGTACTTGCAGGACTAGAGCATCTACCTCTTCCCTAGCTTTGACTAAATTAGGGAAGAGGAAGGTGTAATATGTTGTATTTTTTATTTACTTCTAGTTTTACAATTTTCATTTTCAGCTATCTATTGTAATTTCTATCAGACTATCAGGCTTTCAACCATCAAGATTTCGCATGAGAATGCGATTTTGTAATCAATTTGCATTAAAGTCAATCAAATTTAATGGAAAACACTTTTGTACTCATTTATGGACTCATTGGATTCATCTTGTCATTGAATTTTGCAAAAAAAATGCGTTTCTAATGAAATTTAAGCAATTTTTTAAGTTCCGGAGTTTTTTGCCAAGTTTTCTCCGAAATTTTTTTGACTCGCCAATTTTGGGCTTGCCGAGTTTTTGGCGAGTCAAGTTTTCCAACTATGGCTGTATGGACTGATTGCACAACTATAAAGGATCAAAGCCATCCTGGAATGGCCTGCTCTCAAAAGTGTTGCCAATTCTATTGAGTCAAAAAAAGCATATATAAGTGTGAAAGCAAAAGTATTTGTGAAGTACATGGCAAAAGTGCACAAACAGCTAAAGTAAAAATTGTAAGAATGTAGCCAGCAATGTGAGTGGTGAGTAGATGAAAGAAAGGGAGTGAGAGCATCTATCATTGGAGATTTCATTATGGCATATATGAGGAGATTTAAACCCTCTACGATGATAAATAACAATTTGAGATACAAGAAATTCACACTTGTGAAAATGGAGGTGTTGAGGTTAATATATAGCAATGAGCTCATTGTAAAACACAAATTCCATAAAAGACAGATGAGGGCATTGAGGAGTTTTTGGATAAAAGACTTAGCAAGAAAACTAGATAATGGACTAGAACTACAAGTTAGGCATGGCTGAGTTGATATGCCATCCTACAATTTATTCTCACGTTCTAAATAGCGAGCATCATGCTCACAATCAAAAGTTCAATGCATGAGTACCTAGAAGTCAACTTGATCTTGCATGTGGTAAACCGCTTCTCATTTTTTACATTTGGAGGGCCTCCATATCAGCTTCTAGAGTAGAAGGGACATGTGAACCTTCTTTTTTCGCAATTGGGATTGTGTAATAAAATTGTAATGTCCCCTTCTTAGCCCAGACAGTCAGATGAGGAGATTAGCCTATTCCAAGGTTCCCGTAGGCTAATGGCTTTGGTTAGGGAGCCTATTTGGGTCATTTCTCTAGGACTTACTATTTTTAGTAAGTCAGGCAGGAGGTTCATGGATGGGGTTGGCTCCACTTTCTATTTTTAGCCTTGCCAGTTGGAGCACCTAGCACTTGGTATTTGGTTTTCGAGTTGGCCAAGGAGTTATATGTCGAAGTATAAGTTAAATTAAAATATTTAACTTATAATAGTTAATGGCTATAGTTACTTTATTTTATTAAAGTGACTTAACTTTACGAAGTTATAAGTTATGACTCAAGTTGTGTGCTAGGAGTTGGGCGCCCTTCATGGAGACTTGTGGGACTTAATGAAATAAAAGAAAATAATAAAATAATTCCCTTCTTGGGCGTTGGAGAGCAAGGAGTAAAAAGAACAGTTGAGAGCTCATTTGATTCATTCATTCACTCTTACAAAAATTACATTGTCGTGAACTTGGAGCTTCTTGCTTTGAGGGTTTGATCTAGGGTTCTGCTGAGACGAAAACCTCTATAGAATCACTCGCTTTGTGTTTGGAAGCCAACAACAGGTGGGTTGTGGGAAGTCTCATCCAGGGGCTTCACAATGAGCTTTATATGATTCATTTTGGTGAGGATTTGAGGGAGTTTATTGTGCACACTTATGCAGATTTTGGAGACAACGGAGAACAAATGATATAGTGCAGATTTGATACAGTTTGAAGTTGTTTTTGTGTAGCTGTTATTCCTCCTTTGCTGGTCGTACCTCTGCATATCAGGTCGTACTTCATTTTTTGGGGATTTGTGTGGGTTTTCTTTGCATATTCCTATCCTATCATGGTTGCCTAGTCCCTACAACAGCATTCAGATCAAAACAGAGATATTGTAAGTCATTTGGCATTTGTTTCTTGCTGATATTTGGTACCAACTGGGTCGTACAGCCTCTAGGAAAACGTGGGCATCTTCAGTGTTGATTCTACCTCTATTTGTGGCTTCTATTACGCTCATTTTGGACGTCTAGGGTTTCAAATATCATTGCTATCAATTGTATGCAAGTAATCTCTCATTTGTGGGTGATTCGGAGATGTCTATGATATCCATATTGCTGGTTCATGTACAGCATAAGTACGAAGTTGGAGATTTGCAAATGCGTATGTCATTGTAATTCATTTTGGGCAATAATATGATCTGGGTCTTTATTATTTTATGCATATCTATTATAGTTTTTATGGGTTATTGTTGCATGCTATATATTTCATTGTTACCGTGCAAAAAACAATACATGCAAAAACACATATAAACCCTAAACCAAAACAGCAGTGAGAAACGGAAAAAACATTGGCATTAAACCCTACCAGGAAGGTTGAAGGGAAGGTTGGACTTGTATGCAAAAAAGGGGTCTTAAATGATTCTTTTCAAACTATTATGAGGTTAAAATAACTTATTTGGAGGTCTTACAAATTGCAAATATCATTGTCCTTTAGCAAAGGTTTGTGGAGGATTACTCTAGGTGAAGCACGTGGATGTATCTCAACAATATGGTCTCTTGGCTACCATCATTTACTTCTCTAAAAATTATTAATTTGGATGGGTACTTGTAATGTCCCTTTTTGGGATATTCCTGATTTCTTTGCCTTAAAACAATAATATTTACTCAAAATGATAATAGCTTTATCAAAGATCAAGAATTTATGATAATATTTAGCTCAACAAATCATAGCACAATTCTCAAAAATCAATCATATCTTGAATTCTTTGGAAATACTTACAAATCTGCTGAATTAGAGGTTTGCACCCCTAACTCCACAGTGGCAATATCAAGGGTTTTCGTCCTTAACTTGCCAAGAGCATGAAAGGGTTTTCGTCCTCCAACTCTTAGTCCACCTTGGAGGGTTTTCGTCCTCCTTGACCAAACCCAAGAGCATGAAAGGGTTTTCGTCCTTCCAACTCCTATCCAAACTTGATAAGAGCAATAAGGGTTTTCGTCCTTATCCTCTCGTGAACTTGGAAGGTATTTCGTCCTTCCTATTTGCAAGATACTTCCTCAAATTCAAAACTGATTGTTTGATGAATTCACTAGATTATTGCTGATTACTTGATTGATCTTTGCTGATGGGTATTTCTTGATGGATTGATGAGTAAATGATTGAATGATTAATTCTTCTTTGCTGATATGAGGCTGGGATGATTTATCCTTGAGTGAGGCTTGACTGATTTACACTTGAATGAATAATTCTTCCTTTACTGATCTGAATGAGGAGGGAATGATTTATGCTACTTCGCTGATCTGAAGGATTTATGTTTTAATGAATAATTCTTGTTCTACTGATGTATGCTTGAATGAGACTGGACTGACTTACATTTTTTTTCCTTGTTGATCTCTATTTCATCGAATGTCTCCCTTTGTATATCTTCTTCTTGGAAAGAGTCACAACCTTTCATATAATGGCTGTTCTTTGAAAGAGTCACAACTCCTCATACAACCGCTGCCCCTTTAAATTATGATTTATAATTTTTATTGATTCCTTGTCATAATATTGTTTTCCAAAATTGATGTCTCTTCTCATTGAAATAACATCCCTTTTATAGCTTATTATGGAAGGAGTCGCAACTCTTCAAATAACCTTTGTCTTTTGAAAGAGTCATATCCTTTAATAACAACCGCTGCCTTTTGATAATTATAATTTAATTTTGATTTAACTTAATCACTTCCCTAACAGCCGCTGCCCTTGATAATCATAATTTAAAGATTTAAATGCCTATAATGTTTATATGAATCACTGGGATTTAAATGCCCATGTTAATAAGGGTTGTACTCCAATAGTGCTGCAATTTAAATAGGCGGGGGCATGACAGTACCTATGTGTTGGTTCACCATCCTACTAAACTTGGGGCATTACGACTGCTTAGAAGTTAGAACATATATGAGAGGCCAATGGTGAGCTGATTTAGATAGAGGTCTAGATTTTGTGGCATGCCCTTGTGATATCAACCTATAGTTATTTGCTAACTACTGAGTTTTGTAATATGATTCATTATTGATTTGGGCTATGCCATAGATTGTTGTCTTGGTTTTGGTTGGGCAGGAGATTATCTTTAGCTTTAGTTTTGATTGCTAAGCATTTGGGGCATTTTTGGGTCTCCCTATTGAGATGGTTCCAACTTGGAAAGCTTAAGAGAGTGTGGCTTGAGGGGGGATGTTGAAGAAAGAATCCATGGTCCATGCTTTTAGACAATGCTTCTATGGATCAAGGGATATTGGCTTGATAGATGATTTCAAAGTGGTTTCATTTCCTATGGACCTAGATTTTGATAATTTGGGGCAAATGCTAGATTCTTTGGATTCCAAGATTCTTTAGTTCCTAGGGAAC
The DNA here is from genome assembly GCA_027924645.1 of Cunninghamia lanceolata. NCBI lineage: Eukaryota > Viridiplantae > Streptophyta > Pinopsida > Cupressales > Cupressaceae > Cunninghamia > Cunninghamia lanceolata. The sequence goes on along the minus strand of BSBN01000570.1, from coordinate 3,308,143 downwards.
CTGAGGTTCTAGTGGCTTTAGGTAGATCTTGTGAATCAAGTATGGTGGTGGTTTATGGGTACTTTGCTTCTTGCTGGCATGTGCTAAAGAGGGGAAGACAGTTGTTGATTATGTCTTGTTATGGAGAACATACACTCACTTGCACTAAAGCATTCCGTGGTCTTTGGCTCTTGTTGTTTGAAAAATCTTTATGGATTGTGTGGCTTCAGCATCAGTGATGTCTATCATTGACCATTGTTCCTGTTAGATTGGCATCAGTTCTGATTTATCCTTGGCACTTGATTGGTTGAGTTTAAACAACGTTGGTTCCAACTTTGGAGATATGCACCACAACCAACTTGATGATCTCTTCTTGTAACTGAGATAGTGAAGGAGGTTGTCCCTCCACTTGGGCTTCAAGGGGTGTCTTCTTGTAGGTGAGCTAGCAGAGGCTATCTCTACACTTGCACTTCAAAAAGTATTTTCTTGTAGCTGATAGAGCACAATAGGTTGTCTCTCCAATTGGGGTTCAGGGAGCTACCATTAGGTGGGAATGTTTGGCAATGTCATTTGCCTTGTTCCCCTCAATTCATGTTTGAAGGGGGATGTCGGTGCAAGCATTGCATTTGTGTTTAAACCTGACTTATCAGGTCCCTTGGGATACCAACTCATCATATTCTCGGGATATTGCTTAAGGACCCACTAAGTAACCAAATTGTGGTATCTTTTGTTATTGTTTAGGCCCTAATGAGTCATGAAGATTTTGAACAAAAAAACGCACAGATCAAGAGGAAGCCCACCTCTCTAAGGTATAAAAAAACAATTCAGAAATGAGGCAAATGCAACAAGATTTCCACATAGCCGGCAATCAAGAAGTGCCCAAATGAAATAAAATACAACGATGGACTTCCACAAGTCAGGACCCCTTATATGCAAGGTATCACATAAAGAATAAGAAGGATCCAAAAGAAAAGAAATAAAATGACTGCATTCTCCCCACCAAATACTCTTAGGAATATGCATGATATTGTAAAAGATCCTTTAGACCCTCACTTGCAAAGAGAAATTATTTAGTCCCATGCTCTTACGAGAGAACCTACATATGAGAAATGTAAAAATCAAGACAATTTATGATCAAAGAACATTGTGTCGACCTACTACATAAGCATTTAGACAGATCAGAACTCACAAATATTCCCAGAACTCCAAGCACTGTACATGTATCAAAGACAGTAAGGTCATTTTTAAAGTAAAAAACTTAAAAAATGAAAGATAAGAGAAGCTCTCAAGATTTTAAATATCAAAAGAATCTCAACAAAAATGAACTTCGGATAACTGCATCATGAAGACCCATTATGCCTTTGCTGAAGCTAAACAACGATGGGAACTAACATTTGAAGCTGACTCAAAAGTCTCTTTGTTCATAATTGATACTTATTGAATATCATAACTCTTCACTCTTTTTGGCATCATATATAATTCCTAAAGATAGAAGCCAAAGTTGGACTCAAAAAACCAAAGTCAATACAGCTAAATGCAAAAAGCCCAAAAGCTTTTGATACTAATGATCAAGACTATCGAAATAACTACTATGATCTTCTACTGCCACTCCTGAATCTTTATCAACACAAAGCAAACTCAAGATTTCCTTTCCTACATAGAAAAAGGTTTATGTAATCCCAACTCTCTAAGACAATAAGTTAGAAAACTGAGCTTTCAACAATGTCGTGGATTCATTAATCCTCTTACTTGAGAATGTCCATTTTTTCTAATTGAATAACAGCACTTTTCTTAGTGCCAAACAAAATCACTTGCGCCTCTCTGTGCTGTGTGTGATAGAAAGAAATTCTAGCAATGTCCACAAATGAACAAGTCAATTGAAATTAAAAGTGCATACGCTAGAAGCAATGAAGGGAACACCTGAAGTATTGAAGTATCTCCCATTTAAGAAAGTCACAATAGAGTTTTCTTAAACAAATGTAAACCCTAAGAAAAAAATATGAAAACCAAATGGTCCTCATAACTTCATATGGTCCTCATAACTTCATAAGTAACAAGAAACATGAAGAACTGTTCCACAAAGAGAGAAACCACAAAACAAAGAATTGTTAATGTAGAGCACCTAATCCTTGTCAACATCAAACAGCAAAAAGGGAGTTTGTATCATTCTCCCCATTGTTTAGTCACCTTGACAACGATTTTTTGTCATCTAGAGAGTAGCTAAGCAAGAGGAGATTACAGACCTATCATATAAAAATAATGCTCTAGAAATTCCTAAATCAAATAAACTCTAAACAATCATTTAATCTTATCCACGTGCATATTCTTTTTCTTGAAACAAGATAGTAATATTACTAAATAAGGTCATATTCTTTACCCATAATTTCATGTGAATTATAAATAAGAAAATGCTAAAAGAATTAAAAATACAATGATAAAATAAAATACATACGCCCATTTTGGATATGGAGAATTGCAATCTGCACAAATTTGATTATCTGGTTGAGCTAGCAGCTCTTGCAACTTTCTTATTGTTCCTACCAAAAAAAAGATAGATTAATGAGACAGAATGGCACGTGCATTGCATATAATCAAAAGAAAAAAGAAAAACATTTCCTCCAAATAAAATGCAAACAAACATGTTGATCTCCAACAGCAGACAGCAGAGTAGCATAAGCACCAAGAGAATCAACCACTCACTGATTGATAATATGTATTGAAATGTAAGTCAGTTGATCCATGTGCATTTGCAAAGAGTTATGTCCTTTTTGAGAAAAGGAAAAAACTTTCTATGATGACTTCATGTTTTGTTAAGTCATAATATGTGCGTATGCTAATTTTTGGCATGTTATTCTGATATGATAGCACCAGTGGCAGAATGAATAGCATTAGACATTAAGATGCCAGATTATGGCTATTAATTATTGTATGAGATTGTAGTAGGGATGTATAATTTTAAATTTTCTTAACTGTTTGGGCTAGGGATAAACCTTATTTATGATCATCTCTCCTTGTGGCTAGAACCCTTTAATCAGAATGAAGGTTAGTGGCGTTAGACATCGAACCAACATGGCACATGATGGTTCTTGTTTGTAAAATGCCCTTCTAGAAATGACTGATTTTTTTTGCCAATTTAGATAAGATTTCTTGCACACTTCAATTAAATAACATCATCAAATGAACAAGGAATTGTAGCATATCAAACCCACATCAACTTTGCATATATGAAACCAACAAATAAATGAAACATGAAATGTCAAGTGGCTGGAATTTATTTCAGTCCATGTCTGATTTTATATCGGACTGAATTACAAATCAATATGAAACCCAAATACATCAAACTTTGCTTACAAATGTTGTTCAATCCCTCAAAAATGATAATAGCTATCAAATGAACACAAAACAGCCTTGAAAGAGCTTCAATAAAATTTTGATATAAACTTTCTGTATGCTGATATGACTGCTGAAAGTGTACTTTTTGCCCAGCCAAGAGTTTACAATGAAAACTCATGAAATATCTCCTCCAAATGCATTCTATGGATGCATAGGAATGTCTTCTATAAAGCACAACTCTTCAACCTTCAAACCCTTGATCAAATCCACATAAAAAGCCCTTGGTAGTCAATCCTCTACACCAAAAGCTTCAAATAGATATCAATATCACTTCCAAACTCTTCAAATAACCTGCAAATTTAATCCGATGATGAAATTTGTATGACAACATCTCACAAATTGTTATGGGATCATCACCACAACATTCAAGGGATCATCTCCTTGAAGAAAATAACTAGAAAATGCAATTTCCAACTAAAATAGATAAAATGCAAAAGCTTACCATATGATCAAAAGTTGCAAAATGAAGCTCAAGTCATCTATTTAAACTCCTCAAGCTTGGACGTCCATCCTCTTGGCAATTTTGGAATGTATTTTGAAATCCATCAATGAAAATCAAGGAATTGGAACAATATTGAATGATCTTCACCAAATATGCTCTCATTTAAAACAATCTTCAATTATTTTAAATGAATTTACTCCTCTATGAATCAATCCTCTTGGGCTAGGCATTTGGGCTCTTGCATTGAATTTTTGATTTGCAATCATTTAAAACCTTTTTCTTTACTTGGGCGATCAACTAAATGCATTTAATTTTGTATTTGAAATGCATTTAATTTCCTTCATACTACCTATCAATCCTCTTTTTGCTTGTGCAAATGCATTTGATGAGGGAATTTTGCATTTAAAAACCTTCTAACTACCCAACCGATCCTTTCATGCTTGGGCGATTGCATTTAATGAGAGAGTTTGCATTTAAAATTGCCCTTTCCTTAGCCGCCGCCACACCATACATGGACGTTTGCATTTAAAATATCAAACAAAACAATATTAAATGCTTTTACCTCATAACCACCTCCCTCTAAGTCGTCGATGCTCATACAATGAACAATTTGCAATTATAATTGACTTCAATCTTGGGCGAATGGAATTTTAGCATTCCTCTATGCAAATAGACCTCCTCAAGCATAGCCGTTGGCTCCAAAAGCAAGGCTCAAAACAAATAATATTAAATATCCTTCATGCATCGATCCATATACCTTGGTCTTTGAACTTGAATTGGGCCCATCTTTGACTTGTCAATATTCTTTCACCAATAGGTCCTACCTGGAGCTATCCATATTTACATCATCTCCATACAAAATAGATTAGAGAAAATGTAATTAAAGATTTCATTTTCCCTCCTTATTTATCAAATTCAAATTCAAATTCAAATGAATGAAAATATAATCTTAATATTGCATTTTCCATATAGCTCAAATACACTAGTTAAGCTAACTTTCCAAATCTCCATGTGTAGAAGCCAACTCAACTAGCCAATTATTCCCTTACCAATCCATTAGCCTACGGGAATAGATGATAGGCTAACCAAATATCTCCATGTAACATCACTCCGGAATTGGGGACATGACATCGTTAGTGCCTTTCAGACCCATTACCAATGTGAAGAACATATTAGCAAATTCATGCCAAATTGGCAAAAGCTCGACCAACACATTTTGCTTAAATTTGCCACCATCCATGCTGATCTAAGAGGATCTTGGAATTTATTGTGGTGCACCAACCAATGTTATCATGAAATGATGTGTGCCAACAGAAAATTCGCTCCCACAAATCATCAACCGGCTGTGGGGATTGCCACATAACCTGACTCTCTTTCACATTAAGCGTTGATTGTTCAAGCAAAGACCAAGACACTTGTCCCACGAATTGTGGGAAAACAACATAGCCTGCATGACCAAAGAATAGAAGATATACAATTACACATCTTGTAACCATCCAGCTTCCTCTTCCTCTCACACAGTTGTATAAATGTTAATATAGCTATTCAATGACGCTGGGCCACCAATTTTGTATACACCCTCCAGTCTTGTTGATTCATACATCCTACCCCTCATTTTTTGTTAAAAATTTGCAGAATAAATGAATTGATATAATTTGTCATTACAATTCTCATATTGATTAGCAATTTCTTTAATGTGTGTGTGTGTTCATTCACCTTATCATGGCACACATGTTATTGTTCACAAGAAATTGTATAAACAATTTTGTAATAACCACCCTAGTTTTTTTCATTATATTTTAACTAAAATTGAGTGCACAAACATATTCCGATACAGCGTTTGATCACCCAGATCCTGAAGAGGGCGAGGTGAGAGCATACGGTGTCTCAGATACAAACAACAATCTTACTAGTGTAGCAAATAACAAACATCCACTTGTTCAGTGGGCATCCACTTATTCAATGGGAATGTGTGAAAGCCACTGGCAGAATTTCTAAGCTTGACTCAAACCTAAAAGGTCAATATGCTAACTTGTTCATGCCAGACGGGCTGTGAGTATGTAAGCTATGAGACTAGTGGTAGAACATCCAGTGATACATTCATCATATTGCAACTAAAAACAGTAATACAAACGGTTAGGGCATACTGCAACAATTATATTAACTCTGTTTCTTACCAGTTGTCTCTGCTGCACCAACAAAATCAGACTTTGAGAGTGAAGAAGTCACCCCAGACAACACCCAAAAGTTTGCCCATGAAGCTCGGTTGTTGGATATGGATGTAATGCCTCTCAACACTGATATTACACCTCTGAATGCACTCGGATAGCAGAAAAACACAGGTCTGATACAGAAATCAGAATTCTGGAAATGCACAGAATCTATGAAAATGCCCACAACTCCCCATACACTGAAAATTCCATACCAAAACCATCACCCACTGTCAACATTACCCCAAGGCCTCCATTCATGGCATTTTGCACTCCCAAAGTGAGGTGTCAGCATCAAAAAACCCTCACGTCCTCCCTACACCGTACTTGTACGGCCAGCTAGGGAACAGCCATCACTTCCATTCGTGCCCTCAAATCTCTCTCATTCTAGGCATCCAGCTATAATATGAACATCCAATGCCATTTCAGACCATTTCGTTCAGGAATATTTTCTCTGGGAATTCTTTTGTACAGCCAACCTAGGAAAATGGTATGGCTACAGCAAGAGGAAGGTACGGTTGGATCTTATTGATCATACACTACTAAATCTGCAAATATTCTTCTCCAATCACACCAAAATATTAATTATCCAAAACGTTCTCAAAACACATCAAAATAAAATAACTCCATGATGGCGCACAAATGATCCTCTGAACGAAAATCACTCCCAGCTAGCTAGGGCAGATATTTCACTACCGAAACCGGCAAAATAGATGGGTTAAACAACCCCAGGAGAATCAAGCTCAACAACTCTGGTTCACAAAAGAACAAATTTCATATCAAAATTGCATAAACTCTCATGAGCGTTCAAATTTCTCTTCTATAACTCCCCGTGCATGCCAAAGATGAATAAAATATAATATAAGGCATTATGGGCTTCAATGAGCATTTATTTCCCACTAAAGTGAGCGCTCACTTTGGGAAATAAAAATAATCATTTTCCAACACTTACCAAACTTATAAAACCCACTTTTAAAATAACTTAATTTGCCAACTTTATAATATGAAGTTAAAACCAAGGACAACTTTATTTAATTATTTTAAAAGTCATTTCTCTTAAAATGTCCTAGTTAGCCTTCGGGAGATTCACAGAAACAAGGCTAACCATTAATAATTTAAGTACCAACGAAAAGGGGACATTACAAATTCCCACCCATAACACATTGAAAATTGAAATCCTTGTTATGATGTGTTATCCCAAAAACATCCCTAGACTTTGGATCACTGGTATCAAAGCAAGAATCTCGTGTCCCATCATTTCTAGTTACTCTTTGTCTTTGTAATCACTCATAGGAGATCGAGTTATCAAAAGCTTGGTCTTGAAGCCTGTGATCCTTCAGTTTACCTCCATTTTTGGTTTTTGCGGCCCAAATAGAAGGCATAAAAATCAACAATGAAGATGCTAGACCCAACATGGTACCAAAAGATCATATTAGATGCTTTGCAATGACAAAGGGACAATTTGGAAAACAATTTGAATAGGACAAGGCGAGATGATTGATAACTTAGTACAGCTCCTACAACAAGTGCAGTCCTTCCCACATACACTACTATCTACATCATTGAAGAAACTATTTGAAGACCAAATATTGTGTAAGGTAGACGTAAACTTACCTATTAATGGGTTAAAAGATAATAAGAAAAAAGAAAGAGATAAAATTTGGTTGTCTCCTAGGGGGTGAAACTAAACTTTGATGGAGCTCCCAAGGGGAATCCAAGTATAGTGGGATCAAGTTACTTATTGCGGGATGGCAAAGGTAGATTCTCATGTGGTGGCTCCAAGTGTTGCAAGTATGAGCAGTAAGTGTTGTCATTGATGTCAACACCTAAGGTTAGCATCCAAGGAAGTTACTTGGTTAAGTTGGAACAAGTGTTTGTCTCCCAAAACAGTGCAATGTTTTACTACGCATTTCCTTAGCATTGAAGACCGGAGTGTGAGATTGGGATATGATTTAGAGAAATGTTTGAAGATACTAAATCCTGAGTTTGGTGGTTTGGAACGCTATACAGCGAAAGATCTATTCACTAGTTTGAAGACTAGTTTTGGCAATGTATGCAGAGTGACAAGGAGAAAGTGTTGTGCTCCGCACTTCTCCGCAGATTGATATCATGCCTTGCGGTTCTGAGGGTAAGTTTGGGAATGTGTAAAGAGTCCTTGATGTGGTTTTGAAAATGTTTTGTAATCCGCAGTAGAAGTTGTAAGTCAGCAGATGAACCTGGTAAGCATGCTCTTGAGGAACAGGCCGACTAGTGAAATAAATCATGATGCGGATATATAAGAACGATGAATTTCGGTTGAAAGTGAGAGTGTGTGGTTGTGGATAAAGGATGCCTGTAGGAGAAAAGTTGCAGACAAATGAGTATTGACCTAAAGAAATTATTGGCTATATGTGTTGTCACTGATTAATATGCATTATAAAAGATGAAATGTTATGTTCCTTAAGAAGAAGGAAAGTTCATGGTTGGATGTCATACTCTGATCTAAGCAAAGTCAAGTCTGAATTTCTGAGAAGACAAGATATGTTAATGTGAGCAAAAGCTGACACAGTTTGATGTGTACTCCTGAGGGGGAGTAATCAAAGCAATAAAAGAAAAAAGATGCAACAGAGCAGGTAGCAATCAAGTGAGGGGGAGCAAAGAAGCAAAGCAAGATTATATGTCTTGATGGTTTTTCACATCATGTGTTCCCATCAACGACAAAAGGGGAGATTGTTGCAAGTATGAGCAGTAAGTGTTGTCATTGATGTCAACACCTAAGGTCAGCATCCAAGGAAGTTACTTGGTTAAGTTGGAACAAGTGTTTGTCTCCTAGAACAATGCAATGTTTTACTCCGCATTTCCTCAGCATTGAAGACCAGAGTGTGAGATTGGGATATGATTTAGAGAAGTGTTTGAAGATACTAAATCCTGAGTTTGGTGGTCCAAAACGCTATACAGCGAAAGATCTATTCACCAGTTTGAAGACTGGTTTTGGCAATGTATGCAGAGTGACAGGGAGAAAGTGTTGTGCTCCGCACTTCTCTGCAGATTGGAATTTAGCCTTGCGGTTCTAGATTTAAGCTTAGAAAGTCCATAGCTATCTTCATTCCAAAGGGTTTGTGATTTGGTGCTCCGAAAGACAAGTTTGTGTTGTTATACTTCAGATGAAAGTTGTTGAGTTCAGGTGATATTTGTTGTCTTCAGTAATCTCTAAGTGAGATCTGTTGTGGATGGATTTATTGGCTCTCAGGTGAATTTATATTGTTTGTGGAGGTGTCAAGATCGTGTTAAAGCATTGCACAAGGTCCACTTATTATGTTTGTTATCAAGGAAGCATGTGATCAAGAATTCTCCCAATTTATACTGTTTGGCCGACCTGATTAATTGCGGTGATCAAGGAGATGCTTTTGATGAATGTTTAAGTGATGTGTAGTGTGCTTGGATAGATTTAGGTCCAAGCTAAGGTGTAATACATTATGTCCTCATTCTTTTGTGGCATATGGTGTTTAGGTCCAGACCTAATTTGATGTATGTATGAATTCCAACCTTGGAGATTGTTCCAATGAATGATGAATGTAATGCCGACCTTGGAGACTGTTCCAATGAATGATGAATGTAATGCCGACTTTGATGTACATTCCAAGGTCGATGAATTGTATATAAACATGTAAGGAAGTCGTGGAAAATATATCCACGAGCGAAGATGTAAAGAGTAGTGCGGAGTGAAGAAGCAAAGCAGAGATAATGTGTGAGATGTGAGCATGCAAATAGAAGAGCAGAGCTAGAAGAGCAGTAGCAATGAAGACTTGGGATTCAGAATTCAGTGGATAAATGACTGCATCTGGCATAGTGGCAGATGCTTAAGCAGTAATCAGTTCTCATGTGCAATTCGATTGGAAGTAAGCTTTCGTCATCAAGGCAGTGAGCCTTCAACAGGGTTTAACAACCCTTATTGTAATCTTGCTAGGTTTAGGGTTGAGGCAGTGAGCCTGCTAAACCTAGTTGTACTTTATGGCAGGGAGCCAGTATGTTCTAGGCCCAAGGAGTGACCAAGCCTGAACATTATTTTTGTCACAATCCTAATTGGAGGATGAGGTTGTATCCTGAAGAGCCAGTATCTTCAACTTGTGATACGGTTTCTTGTGAAAGAATGGATGGAGATACTGGAGTGGCTTCTTTCTGTCGGATGGGTTGCATGACTCATTGAATGTATTGCCTCAATGTATTGAAGTCTTGCTCCACCTTTTGCTTAGCTTCTCTTTCTTGTCTTAGGATCATTCTTACACTATTGACTGATTCTTGAAGTTCTTCTACTTGTTCCCCTGTAATTGGCCCCATATCAATAGTAGTCATATTGTAATCTTCAAGTGCCATATCTTCCAGATTCTTCTCAACCCTAGGAACAACTACATGTACTTCCCTATTTCCAGAAGGATCTTTAGTGATTTTTGAAAAAATAGCTGCTTTCTTCTTTTGATCATTCTTCTGTGCACCCATAAGCAACTCTTCTACCGGAGTAGGCTGATAGATCTCTATGACTGTGTTTTCTTTAATCCTCTCCCTCAACCAAGGTGGAAATGAGGAAAAATCATGTTGTCTTTGTGCTTGCTTGTATTGTATATGTGCCGCATCCTCATCAGATTCTGCTTGTCCTTCTATTTCCTGATCAGCAACATCATCATCTTCTATCTCAACAATCGGGCTTGAATGAATCTCTTCAGATGGAGCTGCCACAGTCTCTTCTACTACAACTTCTTGTACTAGAATATTAGCATTTGAAATATCTTCTTGCAAACTAGATGAAGCAGATCAGCTATTTTTCTTCTTTGCTCTCTGACTTGACTCCCCTTGCTCATGACTGGGTCTTTTCCTTTTTCTTGCTTGATTATCACCTTTATCACTTCCACTGTGTTCAAGTCCACTATGTGAGCCGATGTTTTATGCACTATGATGTCCTGGTTCTTCTTCATCCATCTTCTCATATATAAGAATATGTCCTTCATCATTCATTTCTTGTAGCAACTGATTTGTACATGCTTTTGTCATAGCTAAGATTGGCTCAATCAATTCCTCTTCATATACATCTCTCTTTGACCAATCAACTGTATATGGCAAATCCTTTATCTTCTCCAATTCATCTATCAATATAGTGTCATCTTCTATAAACTGATCTGGAATTCGGAGTACCTTTGATGCTCTTACCAAATCCCATGTAAGTCTTGAACATTTGAATGTTCGAAGATCATCTTCATCTTTTGCATTTGCCCAGTGATCTTCTAATTGCACGACATGTTTATATTCTCTGTTGTATTTCCAACAAACTTTGAAAGGATCAAAATTAAGCCTTTTTGTACCATGGGTTTGTAGATGATATGCTTGAAGCTCCGTTTCAGAATATTCAGCTGCAGCCAATGACGGACACACAAGGTTTTGCCCAAGAACTAGTGGAAACTGGATGCCTCCTTTCTTTCTTAACTTCTGCATCCTGATGAGTTCTAGGAGTTGCCTTGAAACCTCCAACATCACCATCCTATTGGTTGGATATCTCGGTAACCTGTATGGATAAGATGTGAAACCTTGGATCCTTATGTATGTATATCTCTCATGCTGTGTATACCAATGTCCATATGTTCCAATGAATTCCCTTGCTGCATTTGATAATCTCTTGTGGAACTCTCCCCGCAATCTCTTCAATACGAACATAGCAAATGCATCATTGAATCTCATGTAGTGATTGATGTTCTTGAGATGCAACTGAGGGTAACATTGATGTGACAAGTACTTATCCGGTCCAATCCCAACTTCTCTTTTTTTAGTCAAACCGGGATAAACTTCATTTCTTGCTAGAAGATATACTATATAAGAACTCATATGGAATGACTTAGTACTTGAAAATTAATGAGTTGCTCATGCATGCTTTGACTAATGGGCCCAATCAATCATTTTTCCTTTGAGAACCAACCTGATGAAGGAATACATCCATGACAGAAATGTTGCTGATTGAGGCATACCTGTTACCCTGTTGAGGAACATGATCAAGTATCCAATCTCCGGATGAAAATCTGATTTATGAAACTGTGGAGGATTGTTTGTATTGAACTTCATTGATGGATTTGCCATCCATTCCTTCTTCATTTCTTGCAATCTATTCTTTGAATCAGCATCATACTCTTGCTGACCCTAGTGTATGGAGATGCCGATCATCTTGTCCTTAGTGGGGATGTTGAATGTGTCTTCAACTGCTTCCTTTTGTAAATAGGCTAACACTGTTCCATCCTTAGCCACTATTTGTCTAGTATTCTTGTCATACTTCTTAACACATTCTATAATCATCTCTTTACAGGGTAGAACTGGCGGAAAACAAGCGGCTTCAATGACTCCACTCTTTGCGATGGCTCTAGCAAGACTACTTCCGGTAGGCTCTTGAAGTACACTTTTGATGTCCTCTAGACTGCTGTTGCCCATGTTCGTATCTCCAACATTCATCCATTGTGAAACAAGCTTGCACTCCGGAACTCTTCCTTTGGCATCCATGTGAATCCTTGTTTGCCTCTCCTTTGATGTCATTGCCATGATCCTACAAGACTAGACTTGAATAAGTATTTTTAAATAGGAATGATCAAACAACTTACTTCAGCCTTCTATATGTGTTGAAATCTAATTTTTCAAGGATCTAAAATGGAATTTCCCAAGAAGATTATGACTTTTATCGTTATAATTTACTATCCTCTATGCAAAATTCATCAACACTTAGACAATTTTCTCCTTGAAATCAATAAGCCTGCTGAAAATGAAAAAAAAATCAGAACATTACCTTCAGATCAGACTTACTAATGGACTTTTTTGGATGAATACCTTCAATACTTGATCAAAATCAAACCCAACTTGATGAAAATCAGATTGTCCCTTGTTCAAACTCACTTTTACTTCTGCTCGTTGAGGCGAATCTGCTTCTTGATGAGTAATAAAATGAAAAGCAAAGGCAGATATATATATAATTTGCATCAAAAAACTAAAATTCCTCCTAGGCCGACCTGATTTAATGCAATGAAATCATTTAATTTATTCATTTTATGCTAAATGTGGTGCGGATTTCTATGTATCTTGGGTCTTGGTTCAAGAAAGACTCAAATTTTGCAAGGGCGCATTGGATGATGACTTTGGTTTCTTCTTGGTTTTGGGCGCACTAGATGGTGACTTTAATCTCCCTTTGATTTCCACCAAGGTGGCGCACTAAATCCACATGTTGAATCCTCTTGGTTTTGGCACGGTGAATGAGTGTTTTGATCTCCTCTTGATGGAATGCTTATAAAACTTGACTTCATCACCATTCAATTGTGGCACATTAGATAGGGCGCATTAGTCAAGGATTTTGATCTCTTCTCGAAAAGTCTCTTGAAATTGGCCACTCTACATTCTTATCCCTTGGCGCAATGGACTTGGTGCATTGGATGCACACTTTGATTTCTCCTTGAAACTCATCAAAATCTTCACTTCATCTTTGTGCATATGGCGCATGGGATCAAGCGCATTAGATGAGGTTTTTGGATCTTCTTTATCTTGTCAAAACTTCAATACAACTCATCCAAATTGGCGCATTGGATAGGGTGCGTGAGCTGAGGATCTTGATCTCTCTTCAAATGACATTCAAAACTTATCTTTCCCTTCTCCAAAACGGCGCCTTGGTTGAGCGCATGGGATCCACGTTTTGTTTGCTTCTTGAAAAGGCTTTAAAACTTATACTAAACTTGCATTTGATTTTATCTAAGGTGATCGCATCGGATAAGGCGCATTAGATTAGCATCTTGATCTTCCTTCAAACATCTCTTCAAAAATTCACCTTACCTTGCCCTCCAAAGTGGCGTTCCAATTGAGGCACATTGGATTCATGTTTTGAATGCTTCTTGTTTTTCAACTTCAAGACAAACCTTTCTTCTTCCTTGGGCGCACTGGATAGGTCGCATTGGATGAGCATCTTGAATCCTTATCTTGCAACTTACAATTCCTCCATCAAAGAAGCGCTTCACCTTGATCGCATTGGATGAGCATCTTGAGTCCTGAATAAAATGCCTTCTAAAATCACAACCATCTCTTGACAAGGCGCATCACATAGGGCGCATTGGATTCAAGTTTTGAATCCTCCCTAAAGCTTAACTCAAAGTTGAACCTTGTTTCCTTGTAGATGGCGCTCCAGATGAGGCGCATTGGTTCAAGGTTTTGATTTCTCTGGAATAAACGATGTCAAACTCAAACCAAACCCCCTTCAAGGATGGCGCATTAGATAAGGATCTTGAATCCCCTTGAAGACTTAGCCACTTTTCATATTTTAACCACTTGACTCTAAGGCAGCACTTTAGATGTGGCGCATGAGATCATGATGTTAGTCTCTTCTAAAAACTTCATCAAACTTCTATCCTCACAAGGGAGTGGCGCATAAGATAAGGCGCATCAATTCCATGTTTTGGATCCTCTTCAAATGCTTTAAAAAACTTGAGTCTAACTTCTTTCCATAAGGGCGCATCACATCACAACTTTGATCCTTGCTTGAAATTGGCGCACTAGATAAGGCGCATTGCTCCCTGATCTTGATCTTTGCTTGGATTTGTCAAAAACTCGTCATAATTCTCCTTCAATAGGGCGCAAGAAATCAACATTTTGGTCTTCTCTAAAAAGATGTTCAAATTTGAAATAGACCACACTCCAAGGAAGGGCGCACTGGGTAGGGCGCATTGGATCATCATTTTGAGCTCCGGATGAGATCATACTTGAAACTTGAAGTTCACCCCCTAGTAGTGGCGCAATGGATAAGGTGCATTAGTTAAGGATTCAAGCACCTTAGTTAAGGATCTTGAATCCTGATAGAAAGGTGTCATAAAACTTGAAGTTTGAACTTATTCAAAATAGGCACAAGAGATCAACATTTTGCATCCTGATCAGAAAGGTGTCATAAGACTTGACTTAACTTCCTCCACAAGTGGCGCATTGGTTGAGAAATTTGAATCCTCTTGAAGACTCAGCCACTTTCCGCTTGATAACACCTTATATCTTTATGTTTTCAAACATCATAGTTCCCGGAGCAATCACCTTAAATGTTCATGAAGAAGTCCAATTCTATCTCAGTTCAATCATGCCATGATTCAATCAAATGATGCCATAACATTGGAGCCTAGATGCGAGTGATAACCATGATGAACATTGAGGCAGTTTCCTTCTTGTCTCAAAACAGGGTCGAAGCAAAGCTCTAAAAAACACAATCTAACCTAAGGCAAAAAAGAGGGGGTCCCCATTTGCAATGGGGCGATGTGTGACTTGGTCACAACACTACCCCTTGACCCTGTTGGGGGTGCTACCCCCAAACCCTGACACTAGTTTTAAAAATCAATAAATAAAAATCATTTTGGGGCATGTTGGATGGAAAAGCAACATTTTTTTATTCTTTTGAATTTTTTCCAATTAAATCCCCATGTAATTGAATTACATTTATACTTTTGGTTTGCTCAATCAATTTCTATCCTAAGTAATGCTTCTATGGCTGTAACAACATTTGCAAATTTGTCTGAGATACAAACACATGACTCCACATAGAGCTAGCAATGTTGGGCCGAGCAATACAAGCTCCTTTCTACCATAGTTCATGACTCCATATTGTGATTTTTGTTTTTGATGCCATGGATATCATAATCCATGAGTTTTGTACACCTAAAACAATTGACAATATTTATATATCTAACAATGTTGCTTCCTTCAGCTAAAATCTGCTTTTATACGCGTGATCAATGTATACTTGTGTATGTGATCAAAGTAGCTTCTATTTGATTAGTTTATTGTGTCTTTAAGGTTTATTTATTAAAGGGTGCATCAAACAAGTTTTTAATCCTTAAAAATCTATGTATTTCATGGGTTTTTCAATTTGCCAAGTCTTTGTCGAGTCTGGGCGCCGAGACCAAGTCCAGGTCAAAAATCAACTTGCCGAGTACGAGGTGAGTCCAAGTCTTGTAACACTGGTTTTTCTCATTTGGGAATTTTGAGTTTTCCATGGACCTCGGAACATTCCTGGTTCCAATGCCCTTCGGAACCACCATTCCCCCATGTTGAATTTGGAAGGCTTAAACATGGAATCTTGGGATGATATTGAAGATTATGGTTGTGTGTGTCATCCAACATCAATTTGGTCTTTTGTTCGGGTGTTTTGCTGATTTGGGAATTTTGGGTTTTCCATGGACCTCGAAACATTTCAAGTTCCAATGTCCTCCGGAACCCTCATTCCACCATGTTGAATTTGGAAGTCTTAAACATGGAATCTTGGGATGAGATTGAAGACTATGGTTATATGTGTCCTCCAACATCAACTTGGCCTTTTGTTCAGGTGTTTTGCTCATTTGGGAATTTCAAGTTTTCCATGGACCTCGAAACATTCCTAGTTCCAATCACCTGTGGAACCCCCATTCCCCCAAAGTTGAATTTGGAAGGCTTAAACTTGGAATATTGGGATGAGATTGAAGATTGGGGTTGTGTGTCCTGTTGATGATGTTTTCTTTACAACAACAACATTAGAATAAAACACCAAGTGCTCTATCCTCTCTTGAACAAAGCGTCTCGAATGCTAAACTACGTGATCAAACAAGAACGCTCCAAGGTTCCTTGTACGTGATTTGCAACGGATAGCCTCAATGGTGTGATGTGATTTGTTGTGTCACAAAGGGACTTACGTAGAATTGTCACCTCACTCCATTCAAACAAGTTACTTCCTCTTTATGAAATGGAACTTCTTAAATTGATTATAAGAAAATGGAAAAAGAGAAAGGGCTGAGAGAATTCTAATCAAAGAACAATAATATAATGCACATGCTATGATAGACAAATTCCTCGTGTAACCTTACTCTGCTTCACCATGAGAACCAACAATTACACGAAGCAGGTGCAATCTCCAAAGGTAACTCAATGATTTTCATACTGTAAACCTCCATCCAAACACCCACAACTGGCGCAGTTTGAACAAGCATTCACAATCGAACTTAAGCAAATGTAGTTCAAACTAACTTTGCATGATGACTTGCCAACGACAAACCATCAAAAGTATGAACCAAGGAGGAGTTCATCAAATATCTTTAGCATATACATCACATCAATGAACTTTATCTACCCTACTATTTAAGCTTCTTGGAAACACATCTCCGTCATATTTAAGAACTTGAAACCATGCTAACATTTCAAGGCCACAAGATCACCATGCAAAACAACAACAATGAGCTTGTATTACTTTTGAAATGTGTGATTACAACAATCTCATGTCTCTCTTCATGACTTCGAAGAGTTCCCTCTCTACTCTACTCCTACTTGATCTCTACTTCTAATCTCTAATCTCATCTCTTCCCCCTACAAATGAGAGAAGTGAGCCTTATATAGAACTCAAGAATTACATTGAATGGCTCAGATTGATTTAGCCATCAACGGCCGAGATTGAGACAAGGCAGTTTGTTACAAAATTTACTATTTTTCAATGTTCCACGGAGTTTCCTGACGGGGACAGGTCCCCTGTCGAGGACGGGTCTCGGGGATGGGGGGACAAAGGGTCTAAGTTTGGGGACGGTGGGGGGATGGCGGGGGGACGACGGCGGGGGGGCGGTGCTGATATACATATGGTACTTGAATAACTAGTTATAAAAAGATGTTTAAGAATAACATTTCAAATGGCAAATTAGTAAACTAGCAAAATTGCAAATACTAACATTTTAAATACTTGAATACTATTAGTCTATTACTAAAAGACAAATGAAATTGTCGAATTTGACAAATGAAATTGCCGAATTTGAGATTTCTTAGTTTCTATTATATCGAAAACGGAAAATATAACATGTCACATCATAATATCATATCAATGTATCATAAAGTCTTAAAGATGGTTACAATGAGTAGCATATGATGATATCAAAATAAGTACAAACTACAAAATGCAAAAATCAAAATGTAGTGAAGGGAGGCCTCTAATCGTCCCCAAACTCCTCATCACTTGAACTATTGGAATCCTCGCGGTCAAGCTCTGCCAAACTAATACCAACCAGCCCTGCATCTGAAGACGAAACTGAAGCATCCTCATCAATCTGTGCTGGCTCCTCTAGCTCTACATCCCATCGTGCTGCTGGACTCTCTTTGTACACAAGTGTTTTGCAGTCAATGAGACGCAAAGCACCATGTACAGCCACAAGCTTCTCTGCTCTCCTAGAGGTAAGTCTGTTCCTCTTAAGAGAGTGGATGAAGCTATATGCAGACCAGTTCCTCTCAGCAGCTGAAGAACTAGAAACCTGAGATAACAATCGAATGGCTAGAGTGGTAGTCAAAGATCCCAATCCATGGCAAGTCCACCACAAAATTGGGTCATCCTGCGCCATAGTTACCATATCCATCTTGGCCGCATTTGAATAACCCCTAAGAGTGGCAAATTTGGTCCAATCAGTGTGAATTGTGCTGGCATCTACATCATCATACATCCTCTCAATGCACCTGAAGAACCCCGCCTTCACCTCTGGATCTTGTATCGGTGTCACTCTACCAGGCCTAGTCAAGTACCACTTAGGATTAAGTGCATAAGCTGCCATGTGCAAGGGAGTGTTGAGCTTCTCCCATCTCCTGTGAATGATTGGCTGAATGTGCTCATGGTATAATGCCAATGTGGGGTCCCTCTGTCACACAACAGTCCTCATCTGATCAAGCATAGAATCAATGCACTCATACACCTCTCCAAGGTTAGATCCATCCACATCCCCATACCTGATTACCTGGAAAACTGGTGTAATGATGGCGACAATATATTTTGCATCAGCCCAGAACACATCATTCTTCACCGTATCCTTCACCCTCAGACCCTACTCTGTCTTAGACTCGGCCCACCTACTCCATTCTACTGTCATAATCATGAGTTGTAGTGCCTCTTGCAACTCAATCATTCTCTCCAAGAGAATGAAATAGGAAGCATATCTCGTATTAGTAGGTTTCAGGAACTCCTTAGCGAAGGTCCTGAAAAGTGCATGTGATGTGTGGTGGTTGCAAATAAACATCTGCACATCTCTCGCATCATTTACCACTTGTCTAATCCAACCAATCTTCCCCATGTCCTTGAGTGCATTGTTCATGGCATGCACACAACATGGAGTCCACCAAATATGCCTATAAGCTGCCTCAACAAGTCTCCTTGCAGCTTTGCACACATGTGCTGCATCTGTCACTACTTGGACCACATTTTGTGGCCCAACCTCCTCAATAGCCTCCTTGAGGACCTCAAACTGAAAATGAGCATCTTTGCGATGCCCTAAACAATCAACTGCCTTAAGAAAATATGCGCCCTCAGTACATGTAACCATGATATTAATGAGTGGACGCTGTCTAATGTTCGTCCACCCATCCATGACTATGCTGCATCCTGTCTTAACCCAACACTCCTTCATCATCTCCATCAACAAATTGATCTTGGAATAGTTCTTATCCAAGATCGTGGTCCTCAATTTCGTCTCACTTGGTGCCACATATGATGGTCCTACCCTTGCCACCATCGATATCATCTCCTTATAATAAGGAGATCGAGCAACATGAAATGGGATGCCATTGGCAAAGAAGAACTTGCCAACGGCATCATCTGTGTCATCCTTGAGCTGCACTTTAAACAAATTTGCTATGGGGTTACTTTGAGTTTGCAATTTCTGTTTCCCCCTCCCCTCTCCTACATAGGCACTGGAAGAAGAAACTGGTGTCCCTCCTACTCTCGTCTGCAAAGTATGGCTAGAACTCTAGGGCTGGCTATGCTGAAGATGTGCCCTATGGTGCAAAGTAGTATACACAGGTGCAGTTGTAGTATCATCAGGAAGACCCCATAACTTATTTATTTCAACTTTGTATTTGATGTTTTGCAGTTTTGCCAAAAAAGAACATATGTCTACACCTTTTCCTCTAATGAAAAGAAGGTGTGCATTAACTCTAGTGATGCTCCCAAACCACTCTAGAGCACAAAAGTTGCACTTCCACCTCCTTGTGCCACCAGATGGTAACCCGTCCCTGTTTAGTAATTTTGTTACAAACTGTTTGAGAGGGGA
The DNA here is from genome assembly GCA_027924645.1 of Cunninghamia lanceolata. Classification (NCBI taxonomy): domain Eukaryota; kingdom Viridiplantae; phylum Streptophyta; class Pinopsida; order Cupressales; family Cupressaceae; genus Cunninghamia; species Cunninghamia lanceolata. The sequence goes on along the minus strand of BSBN01000570.1, from coordinate 3,288,056 downwards.
TTTGCGATCAAAAGGACCCTTAGCATACGGTGCCAGTAGTGCAGAAGGGCACTCAAAACTAGTTGCTTCACTTGCCATGGAACTAGTATTGGCTTCAAGCTCAACCCCATGGTCACTCCCCTCAGCCTCAGGAGCATATTCACTTCCACTATCAGGATCACTATGAACCTCATCCCCACTCATGTCATGAGAGCTCATTATGACATTGCAATAATGAATAAACAAATAAATTCTATAAGTGAAATTTGATGTTAAAACTTAAAACTTAAAGAAAGATGAAAAAAAATTAAAAAAACAATGGGCATTGAAATGAAAATCAAAACATGAATATGCATTTGCAGCCATGGCTGCAAATGCATATTCATGTTTTGATTTTCATTTCAATGCCCATTGTAAGATTCAACATGAAAAACTAAAACTAAGAACTTAGAAAAAAAAAATGAAAAAACTTCAAAAAAAGTCATAAAAACTTATCTTGTGCTTGAAAAATCCTTCACACTTGGTGTAGAATGCTCCTCCTCTTCTTCTTCTTTCTCCTTCTCACCCCTCTTGCACTTGCAACACCTCAAACTCACTCTTTCACCCACTTTTCTCACTGGTTTTCCTCTTCTTCACCTAGCTGTTGCAAAACATGAAATGGCATATTGAGCAAATAAAATGAAGAATGAAAGTCTAATGAGAGTTTTTAGCTTTTAAAATGGTCAAACACCTCCTTAGGGTTCGGACTTGGGCTCTAAGTCCAAGGAAAAATTAAAAAAAAATTAAAAAAACAAACTTTTTCGCTGCCCAGCGCGGGGGATGTCCAGAAGTCCCCGAGACGCTCGAGGGACGTCCAGAAGTACCCAAAGTTTCTCTGAAGTTTCCGGCGTACCAGCGGCGGTGGGGGGACGGTGGGGGGACATCTCGTAGGCGTCCCCAAGTCTCGGAAACGTCCGGGACTTGGGGACGAGTGGTTTTAGGGGGGGGGACGAGTCCCCGTGGAACACTGCTATTTTTAGAACATGAAAGAGGCAATGAAGGCACAATTTCCAATGTGATGAGCATCTTTGGAGTATCTTTATGGTGGACCCTCTTACATGGCAGAATGCGATTGGCTTGATGATGTGTACGTGCCACTTCAGCATCTTTGAATGAACTAGTGTGATTCACTTCATGTTCACTTTACTTAGAATATTTTCTTCTTGTTGTCTTGATGTAACTCATGGATCGCTTTGATGATCATGCTCATCTCTCATCTTGTGATGTTGTTGTGCTTGTGCAGGATCATGCCTCTGGACAGTTGCATGGACTCATGGAGTAGACTAGTGCCTGATGAGAGTTCTTCTTGTCTGGCACATGATATGTGAGCTTCTAGATGATGACCTCCAAGATGTGCGTGGTGAAGTGACAACCTTCCACTGATCCTCGCCTCGAACGGATGATGCTCTTGATGATGAACTACACTTGTAACCTTGATCATCTTAGACTAACTCCCCTTTGCATGGCGTTGATGTCTACAAAGTCTTTAAAGTAAGATGAACTTGATGCAGGAGCTCTCCTCCATGTGATGACGATGACAAATTTGAGCAACTTTCCTCCGCCTTCCAAACTTCTCATGTATGAGCTCTCGCTATTCACCTCCTTGGATCCTTCATCACCTACAAGAAGAAACACATCAAATTAAGACTCGATATAAAGGATTTTCAACAACAAATTACATTCACCTTAAGCTACACTTTGAATTCACTTGACAATTCACCTCTCTTCTTGGCCGACCAGCCTGAGCGAGTTTGAAAGGCATGTCTGGACTGTGGAACGTGAAATTCCATGCTTGAGTGTCCAAGCCGACCTTCTTGGGTGGGTTTAGAGGTGATAGGCGGAGAGTGTCTTGTGAATGACATGACATTGTCCAGGCAAAGTGCTCAAGACCGTCTAGGAAGGGCGGGATTGAAGGTTGTGTGTGGATTTTCATGACTTAAGCATTTTTTGGCTTTACTTTGATAATTTAAAACCTCTTCACTTGTTTCAATGATGACTTGACCTCCTTGAATGAGATGGAAAACCTTAGAAGGATGGGCGGATTTGAAGGAAGCGTATGGAGTGAATGATGTGGATATCCATGTTCTAAGCTCTAGGCCGCCTAAGCTAAGCGGCTTTGGAAGGGGTGTATGGAATATGCGTTGTGGAGGACATGTAGTCCAAGCAAAGGGGTCAAAGCCGCCTAGGAAGGGCGGGCTGGAGGATGACTCATGGAATTTTCAACTTAAACATCTTTGCACTTGCTCATTTCACCTTTGACATGTTCATCTTCATTATTACATTGATTTATGCTTGCAAATTTATGATTTTTACCCCTAAGCGGCTTTAGGAGTGTTGTCTGGAGGATGTCATGTGGAGGAGGTGGAGTTGTCGAAGTGTAGAGCTCAAGACCGCCTAAGAAGGGCTGGCTAGGAAGTGGTGTCTAGATTTTCAACCTCACTTGATTGTTCATTCCTCCATCTTCATGACTTATTGATTTTTCAAGCTTCCCTCTTCATGAATGACTCTCTCTAGGATGTGAGGCATCATGATGAGTTAGGGAGTCAAGATAGAGTAGTTGCATTGCTTTGACATCAAAACTCCAAGCTAACCTCTCTAGGCCGCCCAGGTAGGGCGGGTTTAAGAGTAGGTCTTGGATTTTGGCACTTAGACACTTCTCATTCCTTGAACTTGACTATAACCTTTCCTTGTGATGTCATCTTGACTATACTTAGCACACAAACCTTGCAAATTGCATTGTTTTTCACCCTGGGCGGTTTGGAAGGGTACTGTCTGGAGTGTTTCATGTGTCAGGTGACATAGTCCACATGGACCTCTTGAGGCGGCCCAGGTAGGGCGGCTTTAGAGGTGACCCTTGGACAATTCTTCAAAATGCCTCAAAAGACATTCAATCCTATGAACTTTCATCAAAACTTCATGATCTCCTTGCATTTTAACTTAGAATATTGCAAACTTTGTAAGTTTCTTCTTGGGCGGGTTTGAAGGCAGTGTTTGGAGTGAATGATGTGAAAGGAGATGAAGTTATCCAAGCATAGAGCTCAAGGCCGCCCATGCTAGGGCGGGATTGTAGGTGTGGTGTGGATTTTCACAAGACTTAGCCAATTTTAGACTTCACTCTCTTTGAATGTTCTTCTCAAGGATGTGAAGCATGATGATGAGTCAAGATTAAATAGTTGCAATGTTTAGACACCATATCTCCGAGCTCACCTCTCTAGGCCGCCTAGGAAGGGCGGGTCTGAGAGGGTGATGTGGATTTCCAACACTTAGAAACTTCTTACCCTTTCAACTTGACTATCTCCTCTCCTTGGTACCATCTTGATCAAACAAACTTAGCAATTTATGTTATTCCTCATCCTAAGTGGCTTTGGAGAGAGTGTTTGGAGATCTTCATGTGTTAGGTGGTACAGTCCACAAGGACCTCTTGAGGCCACCCAAGTAGGGCGGATTTAGGAGGATGATGTGGATTTCAACTTGAAACTCACTTGATGCTTCCAACTTTCATGTTTCTCTTAGAATTTCACCACCTTCTAGTGCTTTATGTTTGAAACACTTCAAAACTTGATCATTCTCTCCTAAGGCGAGTTTGTAAGTGTTGGTTGGAATGTGCCATGAGGTGGTGAAGACATTGTCCATCAATGCACCTTGAGGCCGCCCAGGAAGGGCGGGTTTGGAGGGAAGGCCTGGAATTTACCTTGAAAAGCTCTTAAAAACTTGCAACCTCTCCATCAAACTTCATCAACTTCTCCTTATGTGGCAAGAGACATGTGATGGTCACTGTATCCAAGACTCCCTTTCTAGGCCGCCCAAGGAGGGCGGGTTTGAGAGGGTGATGTGGATTTTGCCTTCAAATGTGCTCTGCTTCTCAAATTTGCAACTTTAACTTAATTTCCAGACTTAACCACTATTCTCCAACTCTTCAATTGACAAATTTATCCTAAAAATGTCCTAACTCTCCTTAAGCGGATTTGGAGGCTGTGTCTGGAGAGGTTGATGTGGTGATGAAGACATCATCCATGTCTATATGCCAAAGCCGCCCAGATAGGGCGGGTTGAGTGACACTTGGAATGCAACTTTGACTTCACTCAAACTCAAACCTTGCTTACAAATCATCCCATCTCAGTGCTCTGTGCATGAAAAAACCTCAATACTTAACCATTATTGCTTGGGCGGATTTGTGGGTGTCGTCTGGACTGACTCTCCTGGAGGTGAAGGCAATGTCCAAAAGGACCTTGTGAGGCCACCCATGCTGGGTGGGCTAGGAAGGAGTGCTTGGATAGTGTCGTGTGAAGCCTTAGAATCACTCAGACTTATGAAATTTCTTTGAATTTTATCATCTCTGTCCTCAAAACCTTGTAAATTTGACAACTTTTCCCTTGGGCGGATTTGAGGGTGGTGTCTGGATAAATGCATGTGCAGGACATCAAATCCATGAGCTCATGCCAAGGCCGCCTAGGTAGGGCGGGTTTAGACATGGAGTGAGGAATTTCTTGCCTTAGTCAAAGTTTGGATTTCCTGAATGGAAGTGTATTGAAAATATGTTTAAGTATAAGTCCTGGATCCATAGGATTTAGCATGCAGATTCTTATACTTTAAATATTTATCAATATACTTCCAGGATGTTTGAGATAGGTCCTGGATCCATAGGATTTAGCATGCAAATTCTAGATTTCTGAGGATCCACCAGATTTCAGACTTAGTCATTTTTTCAAGATTTTCAGGATATCAAACTTAGTCATTTTTAGGGTCTCGATGACATGCATCAGGATGAAGGCATATAGACCTCTTGGCAAGAAACTGTTGAGACATGGGCAAAACAACACTACCAAAACCCTAAAAGCTCAGAGCAAGACTAAACTTTAAAGCAAAACGAAGCGAGAAAGCAAAAAAAAAAAAAAGAGGGGGTCCCCATTTGCAATGGAGTGATGTGTGATTACATCACATGTCCCCAGCACCAATTTGGCCTTTTGTTCGAGTATTTTTCTCATTTGGGAATTTTGAGTTTTCCATGGACCTCAAAACATTCCTGGTTCCAATGTCCTCCGGAACCCCTATTCCCCCATGTTGAATTTGGAAGGCTTAAACATGGAATCTTGGGATGATATTGAAGATTATGGTTGTGTGTCATCCAGCATCAATTTGACCCTCTGTTCGGGTGTTTTGCTCATTTGGGAATTTTTGGTTTTCCATAGACCTTGAAACGTTTCGAGTTCCAATGTCCTCCAGAACCCCCATTCCCGTATGTTGAATTTGGAAGGCTTAAACATGGAATCTTGGGATGAGATTGAAGATTATGGTTATGTGTGTCTCCAAACATCAATTTGGCCTTTTGTGCAAGTGTTTTGCTCATTTGAAAATTTCAAGTCTACCATGGACCTCAAAACATTCCTGGTTTCAATGACCTTTGGAACCCCCATTCCCCCATGTTGAATTTGGAAGGCTTAAACTTGGAATCTTGGGATGAGATTGAAGATTGGGGCTATGTCTATCCCCCAACATCAATTTGGCTTTTTGTTGGGTGTTTTTGCTCATTTGGGAATTTCAGGTTTTCCATGGACCTCGAAACATTTCTGGTTCCAATGTCCTTCGGAACCCCCATTCCCCCATGTTGAATTTGGAAAGCTTAAACTTGGAATCTTGGGATGAGATTGAAGATTGGGGCTATGTGTGTCATCCAACATCAATTTGACCTTTTGTTTGGGTGTTTTGTTCATTTGGGAATTTCAAGTTTTCTATGGACCGTGGAACATTCCTGGTTCCAATGTCCTCCAGAACCCCCATTTCTCCATGTTGAATTTGAAAGGACCTGTAATGTGCCGCACCTGTTGGTTCTTTTTAATGTTATTTTTAATTTTTATTGTGTTCTTTCAGACTAGAGAGAAGATGCAAAAGGGGTTTCAGTTTTCTTGCAATGTGTGTTGCCGGAACAATACAATAGATAGCATATATTTCAAACCCAGAAAATATACAGCAGATATGAAGAAAATATGAAAGACCCAGATGGTAAAATGGCCAAATAATAATTACTATCACATACCCATATTCAGATTTGCAACTTTGTACACATATTGACACTAGACAAGCAACTGGGTATTACCAAATAGCTCCGAATCACCAAGGAATGTTTGTATTGATCATGCAGGAGATTACAACAATCATGAAAGCTCTAGACGCCTCAATATGGGCTGAAAGGAAGCAATACACAGGAAAGATTGAGTCTCTACAAACCCAGCGTCACCTCTAGCACACTTGGTACGGCCTAGGCTTGAAGCTCTCACTACAAACTAACTGAAACGGACCTGCAATGCTTCAGCAATCTCTGCACTTATGTTCCACCACCAAATGCCTAGGAATGAGTATCAAACAGCCCCCAAAAATCAGTCTAAACCTCCATGAATGGTACGGCCAAGCTGCTGTAGAGTACGACCAGCAATACAGTCCACAAAACCTCTACAAATGCTGCTCAATCTCCACTAAAATCAGTCACACAAAGATGTGTTTCGCTGTCCTCAAATACTGCTCAAGAAGAACACCACAAATCTGCAAGAAAGTCTCATACTCTTCATCAAACCCTCAACATTTCAAACTGAAGCCCATATGCAAACACTGTGTGTATTTGCCATTCAAGCACCTTTGGACGGTCTTTCACGCCTGTAGAATGCTGTTACTAGAGGGAGTTTTCGTTCCCAATAGCCTCTGGTTCGAATCCTCTTCAAACCCTCTCAGAAAAACCCTAGCAGAGCAAATAGCCAACAATATTATATCTTCAAGCATATCAAATGAGGCTCACTTTTCATCTTTTATTTCCTCTCCAAGAGGGGCGTTGGCTTTTGGGGGGGAACTTTATGTTTTTAAATTACTTTATTTTCCCCCTAGGGATGGGCGCCCAAGCTCACCCTTAGTGACTTTTAAATATTTCCTTTTTCATAAGTCACTTAACTTAATATTTATAAAGTCCCGTTAAATAAATATAATATAACTTCGGACTTTAAAATAAATATCAAGATGACGTCAGAACCCAAAGATCTATAGCTCGCCAGAAAGGTCTCAATGAGACAAATCCAACCCCACTCTGAAAATCCCAAAATGACACCAATCCGGAACTTACTATAAATAGCAAGTATGGCCACCAACAAGCCAAGTCACCACTAGACACTGCCAACTGGATCCAAACCACCTCTACACCACTGAATTACACATCCAAATCCAAACCACCATGGTTCCCTAACCAAACTATCAATCTACGGGAACCCAATGATAGACTAACACTATGAACAAAAAGGGGACATTACAGGACCTTGGAACATTCCTGGTTCCAATGTCCTCTGAAACCCCCATTCCTCCATGTTGAATTTGAAAGGCTTAAACATGGAATCTTGGGATGATATTGAAGATTATGCTTATGTGTGTCCCCCAGCTTCAATTTGGTCATTTGTTCGAGTGTTTTGCTCATTTGGGAATTTCTGGTTTTCCATGGACCTCGGAACATTCCTGGTTCCAATTTCCTCTGGAACCCCCATTCTCCCATGTTGAATTTAGAAGGCTTAAACATAATATCTTGGGATGATATTGAAGATAATGGTTGTGTGTCCCTCAGCATCAATTTGGTCTTTTGTTCAAGTGTTTTGCTCATTTGGGAATTTCGGGTTTTCCATGGACCTTGGAACATTCCTAGTTCCAACGTCCTCCGGAACTCCCATTCCCCCATGTTGAATTTGGAAAGCTTAAACATGGAATCTAGGATGAGATTGAAGATTATGGTTGTGTGTCCCCCAGCATCAATTTGGCCTTTGTTTAGGTGTTTTGGTCGCTTTGGGAATTTTGGGATTTTCATGGACATAGGGATGTACGGGTTCCAGGAGTTTTCCTACCCCCCAGGTTCAAGGTTTGAACTCCCATTCCCCCATGTTGAATTTGGAAGGCTTAAACATGGAATCTTGGGATGAAATTGAAGATTATGGTTGTGTGTCCCCCAGCACCAATTTGGCCTTTGTTTAGGTGTTTTGGTCACTTTGGGGATTTCGAGATTTTCATGGAATAGGTATGTTCCGGGTTCCAAGAAATTTCCCACCCCCTAAATTCCAGGTTCTATTGAAACCCTAGACCCCGATGGTACAGAAAACCCTTTTTTTTTGCAAACGTGACAAGACACTCCAACAACTCCCAAGACAGCCATTAATGATCTTTTTGAGGCCCAATGGCATGGTAGGTGAGTTCCATACGCCTCAAAACTATTGTAGACCCTTCAATGATGAAATCTTTGTACCAAAGCATGGGCAAACCCTACAAATATGCAGGATTTTCTGATATAGCCCATGTGGTTATGATGCAGGCAGGGATGGTCACCCAGTTTTATTTTCAGACGTCACATCCATCCTTCCAAAGTTGCTTGATGGATTGAACGAGGTATATTATGCATTTTGCATTCATTTTCAACGGATGGAAAAAAATTAGTTACAGAACAGAGCTAAAGAAAAAAAGAAAATTTGTGTGAAACCTAGGGTTTCTTCCAGTGACGGCTATTGAGCAATTTTATTGTAATATTTTTTGGATTTTATGTCAAAGGCTATGAGAGGACACTGTAATACTCAAAAAATGAAATGAATTCGATAGATTATACATCCTTTCAATTGTCTCCATAGGCACTATGTGAGTTTTTGGTATTCTAGCAACTTACCCTGATCACATTTGTTGATTTGATTGTTGTTCGTGATCGGTTGATTGTTGTAAATTGTAAAACACCTCTGCAATGCTTTAGCAAGGTACCTTTTCATGACAATGTGTGAAACTCATGGGTTGTTTATGGATTGTTAATGAATGCTCGGATTTATGTTCTGCAATTCCTTCCAGTTGCTTGTTTGCATGTGTAGAGCCCAGCTTATGCACTAAACATTCAAATCTGGTCTTTGTTGGTATCTTGGTTAAGATTGGTTACATTGGTGTCCCCTTTGATTTAAGATCTAGACTCTGTTGTGTCCACTAGATTAGGGCACCGATCTGCATTCTGTTCAACTCCTTTTCCCTCCAACACACTCAAAACATAACAAAATTTTAATCATTCATTCTTTTGTGTTGTTTATATTATCTACATCCATATCTAGATGTATGCTACTGCATTAGGGGCTATCAAAGCATCATTTTAGACTCTCTGCATGGTTGTATATTTTCTACATTAAGGTGTAATACCCCTGAATTCCTCAAACCAGCATACAACCATTTAGTGACAAAAAATTGGAGTTTTCTATGCATTGGGTATGATTTGATTCAAGGTTTAGCTTCACCTTGTTATCAGTCATTGTTCTCATACACCTTAGGGAATACCCCCTTTCGTCTAGTAGAGCCAAAAGAAGGTCTTACCCACCTTATCAATTTGTTTTTAGTTGCCTCATCCTAAGTATAAGTTTGTAATTCTTGTCTTGAGTTTGACACCCGTGGCACTTGAGAACTGATTGGCTTTAGGGATTTGAGGAATCTTAACTTTGAGCACCAACAAAAATGAAGTCGTTGCCGGGGAAGAATTAAATTATTGGTTCATATTTTGAGTCCTTTGTTGATGAAGAAAATTTCTCTCTTCCCAAGTGAAGAGTGGTGACTCTATTTGGTTGAACCCATCAAAAACACAAAGGAAAGAATCAGATATGGAAAGATGGAAGCATTCAAAGAATTCACAACAACCTGATAATATGGCAACACACTCAAGGAGGCTACAAAGAAAGGTATGTCTACCAAATACACTTTCCAAAGAGATGATGTTGGTCCTTCTATTAGAGATGATGTGCATGTTGATCAGTATCCCTATACTTCAGATGATTCTAATGATAAAATGGTTGGATCTAGTAGAAGAAACCGTAGACATGAATATGGCATGCCAAGAGATTCAATGAACATGACCGCAGGGGATAGAAACATATCCCAAGAGGCACAATATGAATATTTGAATGCATCAAATCTTGCAAACATAAGAACTATAAGAGTAGGATCACATTCTAATTGCCCTACCTCTGCACATAGGACTGAACTTGAACAAGATGCTTCATTTCATGATGCCAATGCTGCTACACAATCAGAAAATGAGCGTACGGAAAGATAAATTGATGAAAATTTGGATCTGCTTGATCACCTTAGGCAAAGATAGAGTGAACTGCAAGCTCGAATTGATTTGCAGCAAGCCCAATTTGCCCAAAATGCTCAACAACACTGATTTCTGAGTTTGAAGTGTTTGGATGCTTGTTATTGTGATGGGTTTCCAATTTGTTTCATATAGACAACTTAATGAACAATAGAACAAACATTTTCATGCATATGCCAACAATGCACAATGACTGATATAAAGATAACAGCAGAGGTAAATAGAATATATGTATTCAAATTAAAGATTTGAATAGAGTTTATTGCTGATTACATTCAGTTTCAGATTACTCAATGAAATGCCAACATACCAAGTTTGCCCTCATGCCAAGATGAATACACAATGCTACACAATAAACAAGGTTCCAAATCAAATCGCCTTTATGTATATAAGTTGCTCCTGCTGTGATTAGATGGCTGGAATGAGTCATTGACTGCCGCAACTCCAAATCTCCATCATGTCAGACTCCCAACATGCTGCGCCAACTTCCTAGAGTGTTGCGATTGGCCTCTAGAGGGCTGGGAACAAGACTGCAACTCCCCAAAGTGCTGCAACCTCCAATGTCCTCCAATCTGAGCGATCAGCAATAGTGATGGGACTAAGCACCTGTTAAGATTTAGATTTTATTCCAGCGTCCAGCATATCCATGTAAAACTTTCCTTCACTCTAGTGTTGAGGCCTGAAGCTAGTTCTAGAGCATGCAACTAGGGTTTAATCCCTCAAACTCCTCAACGCTGCAAAAAAATGACTTCATCTTCCTTTAATATGCTGCGGCTACCTTGAAAGATGTTGCGGCTGGGTTTAAAGAAGGTTGCAACCGCTTCTTTGTTTGCTCACGTCTCTAAGAGGGAGGTCGACCTTGCATGAAAGTTGCAGCTATTCCTTTGAAGATTCCCAACTACTTAAAACCTTGCGCTAAGGAGAGAATACAAAACCCTTCCTCATATCAAACATTCCAGTGCTAGCTCCATAAAAACATAAATGAATTGCTCTATAAAACTCCTCACAAATCTGAAATAAAACCTACAATGAAACCTCCAGGAAATCTGAATATAATTCCCCAAATTGTATTGAAACAATCTCCCAAATTTGGTGATGAAAACCTAGCACCTGTAACCTGCAAATAATGTCTTCAATGAAGCTCCAAATAATGACAAAGACCTGCAATAATGCTCTATAGCAAACCCTGAATGGATTCACCTCTCAAGTGGTATTGGGTTTTTGTCCAATCCACTTAATTCCAAGGGTTTTCGTCCTCAAAATTGCTGAACCTGTAGCAATTAGCTCACAAGGAAATTCTCCAATGCAAATGTCAAGTCAAGAATGATCAAATGACTTGCCTACTCCTTTTAAAGCCACAAGTGAACTTTCTAGAAAGGACTTCTAGAAGATTCACTTTTATTATTTTATTTTATTATTTTTTATTATGTTACTTCTTTCCTTCCTCCAAGTGACTTCAAAATTAGTTTCACTTAATTGACTTTCCTTTCTCCAAGTCACTTTTGATACAATGGCTCAATTAACTTCAATTTGGCCTAAGTGAAGTTGGCTCAGCTAAGGAGGACAAAAAGGGGACATCACAACAACAGTATTGGCTCGTGGGAAGAATTCATAAGAGTTTTTAGGTTGGAGTACAGAGATAGGATTGATCCTAAATTTGCAATCCATGAGTTAACAATCAAAAAGGGTATAAATGAGACTGTTGCAGAATCCAACAAGTTTGTCATGACAATGAGAAAAGTGCCTCCTAATCTAAGACCAAATGAATCCATGTGCTTGGTTCTTTATTGTGGAGCATTTGATGCAAAATTAGGATATTGCCTTGGTGATAAAAACCCTCAAACTTTAAGAGAGGCTTATACCATGGCAATCAATATAGAAAGTAACAAGAGGGCATCTAGAAAACATGTCAAAAGAGCTAATGTAAATATTTTAAAACCAGATGCAGCAACCTCAAGCAAGCCTCTTACTGTTGAAGGCAAGCTAGATAAGCTAATGAGGGCAATGAAATATTTGTCGTATCGGGTTACACAAAATGAGAAGGGTTTGTCTTCTAATAATGTTGCTACTCACTTCAATGAGAGACAAAGATTACATAACAAGCATTACAATACTAATTGGTCCAAGAGATCAAGGCGGAGTGATAAACAAGTTGTTCCAAGGCAAGGAAATCCAAGGCCCCAAGACAAGGATACACCTGATCATTTGAGGAAGAATCATGTGAATATGCAATATGATTCATTATGGTGTGAAGTGTGCTTCTTCCCTCGTGATCTAGCAAACTGTGTTGTTGCAACTGGGACATTAAAGGAGTTCCCTAATGAGGAGGGAACCCCTGAATATTATGAATATGTTGATGTTAAATCAATTTGATAAGTATGAAGAAGATGAATTCTTCCAATATGACTTTAATGACCATCAAGTACAGTATGAACTATCAGCCCATGATTTCCAACATCTCAAAGAACTCGTGCAACAAAGATACAAAAGAGCAAGGCCCTCGAATGAAAACATTAAGGCCCTTACTGATACGGTTGTCATGCAAGTTCAAAGTGAATACCAACTTAGAAATAGGCAAGTAAATGCCCGGGGTGACAGTCAGAATGCAACAGCACTGAAAGTGTCAAATACATCTGTTGATAAAGAAAAACAAAAGGTAGACATTGATGCTAGAAGAAATGACGCTGCAGATAATAGTGTGAGCAAGACTGCAAAAAGATCATCTATACATGATGTCCCTATGTAGAAGAAATATGTACCAAAGAACAAAAATGTAAGTGTACCAACAAACAAAGTTGAAAATCCAAAGGTGACAGAAGTTGGCAACATGCAGAATCAAGCAAAGAAAAGTCTTCAAGAGAGACAATATGTAGCCAATGCAATTGGAAATAATAAGGGTGGTCAGGTAATGTCTTTTATTCCTGACACTCATGCAACAATTGTGCCCTTGTCCACCCCTCTACCTAATTATGTCCCTATTGATATGGCTCTTATTTGAGCCAAATGAAAGTCCTAGTACCAATCCAGAAGATGCTTAGAATCCTTGAACATAAAGATAGAGTCTTGCAATATATCAATGCTCCAACCATATTTGAAGACCAAACCAATCTTCTGAATGATTCCACAGAAGAAACAATTGTTGAAACAAATGTTCATGAAATACCTAAGATCTACCTTGGTACAGCATCTGCAAGTAATCCAACCATGGTTCATCCCTTTTATACTTCATTTCTGATAAAGGGATGGTTGGTGCATAATTGCATGTTGGATTCCGGTGCATCAAGTAATGTGATGCAATTAGAAGTCGTGAATTTGCTAGGCTTGAAGGTTTCCAAATCTTATAGAAAATGTTATGCAATGGATTCCAAGGTAAATGTTATTGGAGTTGTCATTGGTGTAGAGGTGCAACTCGCTACATATCCTAGTAAATGCTTTATGATGAACATAATCATTGTTGATTGTCTAGTCAAATGGGGTATGCTATTGTCAAGAAAATTGGCAGCTTCAATAGGTGGTAGTATACAAAATGGACTTATCTTATGCCACCATATGGTAGTTAATAGTATCTCAGATTAGAGGCTCATATACAACAAAAGAGAAAATATTGAAAATGTATAGGAATGTTGTATGGAAGACCATTGAGCTATTTGATGCTTTTGATATCAAGTGGTTGGATAGAAATGGAAATGTCACAGCTGATGCACTTGTTGTTATTGCCTCAAAACTTGATGCATCTTTGTCATCACCTCGTTGCACTTATACTGTTGAAATCTTCACTAGGCCTGGCATTCCTAATAATATATAAAGCAAGCAGGTATTCAATGATCACAAGCATATCTATGATTTCTTGAATGGCATAAGTGAATTTGAAAACCAATAGATTGATTGGCAGCCAATGATTGAGGTAGAGGATGGGAAGGAGACCTTGTTTGGAAATGAGGTCATTCAGCTCAAAACCAATACCATTCCAAGAGATCTTGTAGCTCTTGAAAGGATGTTTGATGGTAATGATTGCTACAAGACAAGAAGCAAACCAATCACTAAAGATGATGTTGAAGGAGTGAATCTAGGAACCAAATCAGCTCCAAAGATGATCTATTTTGGGAAGAAGCTGAAGCCAGCAGAGAAGAAACTGCTGATTAGTCTATTGAAGAAGTTCAAGAAGTATTTTGCATAGTCATATGATGAATTGAAATCCAATAAGGAAGATTTGTTCCAACATACTATTCCTTTAGAACCAAGTACAAAACCATTTAGGCAAAAACAAAGGCCTATTAATCCTTCACCGGCTCCTCATATGGAAAAGGAATTAATGAAGTTGAAGGAGGGTGGTATAATTAAAGCAATCAGGCATTCAGAATGGGTGCCTAACCTTGTTCCGGTGAGAAAGAAGAATTAGGACATAAGGCTTTGTATAGACTTCAAGAATTTGAACATTAAGTCCCTCAAGGACAACTACCCATTGTCTAGTATGGACCATTTGCTGCAGAAAGTGACAAGGTCTAAATTAATGTCGATGATGGATGGCTTCTCAAGATATTATCAAGGAATGGTCAAAGAGTCTGAGCAACACAAGACAACCTTCACCACCCCTTGGGGAACATTTTTTTACGTGAGGATGCCTTTCAGATTCAAGAATGCAGCAACCACCTTTCAGAGGGCAATGAATGTCGCATTTGCAAGATTGATAAATGAGATCATGGTGGTCTATCAAAATGATTTGACGGCTTATTCTAAGGATAGAGGTGACCATTGCAAACAGTTGGAGTTGATTTTCCAGCAATGCTTAGAATATGGGATTTCCTTAAATCCTAAGAAGTGCACATTTGGTGTTAAGGAAGGTAAGCTTCTAGGGCATATTGTGTCCAAGGATAGTGTGAGAATTGATGCAGAAAGAGTCAAAACAATTGACCTCATTCCTCAACCCAAAACAATTAAAGCAGTGTAGTCCTTCAGACAAATTAATTTTGTTAGGAGGTTTGTTCCTAACTTTGCTAAGAAGACAAAGGCAATCTCCAAGGTACTCAAGAAGGGACAGTCAACTGGCTAGGATAAGGAATCAACTGACTCCTTCAAGGATATCCAAGATGCATTTAAGAAGGCACCAATATTGGCTAGTCTTGATTATTCCAAGTCTTTTCAACTATTTTCTTTTGCTTCTTTCTACACCATTGTTGCAGTGCTCTTTAGAAGAACCCTAATGGATATGAGCAGCCTACTACCTTCTTTAGTAAATCATTGCAAAATGTTGAGTTAAATTACTCCATCATGGAAAAACATACATATGCTCTTGTCAAGACTGTCAAGAACTTTAGGTTATATCTTGTAGGAGCCAAAATCACTGCATACATGCCTCCTACAGCTATGAGGGACATCTTTTCTCAGCAAGAAGCTTCTAGAAATAGGTGCAGATGAATCAAAAAGATCTAGGAATATGATATGGAGGTGCAAACTACAAGGCTAGTTAGAGGTCAAGGTCTTGCCAAGCTAATGGCAGATACAAACTTGGATGTAGCAGAAGTATATGAAGTAACTTCCAGTTCGACACCTCCTCCTTGCTCTTTGAAAATGA
This sequence comes from Cunninghamia lanceolata, assembly GCA_027924645.1. Taxonomy (NCBI): domain Eukaryota; kingdom Viridiplantae; phylum Streptophyta; class Pinopsida; order Cupressales; family Cupressaceae; genus Cunninghamia; species Cunninghamia lanceolata. Next base: position 3,272,340 of record BSBN01000570.1, on the reverse strand, counting down.
TCCTGTTGTGACCTAATCACACATTGCCCCATTGCAAATGGGGACCCCCTTTTTTTGAGTTCTGATGCTTTGCATTGAGTCTTGGATGATGTCTTAGATTTATTTTATGATGAAGTCAGTAGTGTTTGAGTCCTATAGTCCCCGATGTCCTGATATCCTAATGTATGTTCTGAGATCCTGAAATTGACTACATCTGATATCGTGAAAATCCTGAAATTGACTAAGTCTGATATCCTGAAAATCCTGAAATTGGCTAAGTCTGAAATCTGGTGGATCCCTCAAAATCTAGAATCTGCATGTTAAATCTGGTGGATCCGAGACCTATCTCAATCATCCTGAAAGGTATATTGAAAAATATTTGAAGTATAAGAAATTCTTAAATATATTTTTCAATATACCTGACCCTGGGACTTTCATTTCTGGGCGCAAAATTGCTCTAAGAGGTTAGGCGCATTTCTCCACTTGCAGTAACTCAAAACTCCGCCTAGAACTCAAGGCACATTTCACCATCTGGGAAACCTCAAACTTGCGCTTTGAACAAATGATGCTAGAAGTGGTCAATTAAATGGGCGCCTTGAAGAGTTAATCTCCCTGAGACACATTGCAGTTGCTTAAAGACCAAAATTCACCCAAAAGAACTAAGGCGCCATTTTCATCTCCAGAACCTCCTTTGAGCGCCTTAACTTGGAGTAGATGTTTTAAATAGAGCCTTAAGAGATAAGGATGAGAAGCAATTTACCTTGAGTTCCAAAGTGAAAAACACATGAAATTTGACATCATAAGTCAAGGCGCCACTTTCCATCAGTGCAACCCTACTTTGGCGCCTAGGCAAAATATGATTGAATTCTTCATTTTTGGAGGGTACTTGAGTGTCTAGAACTCCTCATGAACATGCCAAATGATTTAAATCATTAAAAATTCAAATAAATGTCTAGCTATACCAAGGAGCCATATCATACCTCCACCATCATCAAAGTGTGCCTAGTACTGAAAGAAGTTTGAAATCATGACTTCTAGCGCTCAAAGGCAAGGAGGTCTCCTGAAAGCTTGAACATGAATTTGAAAGTGTTAAAGTGCCAAGAAACTAGCTAAAATGTTAGGCGCATTTTCCATCTCCTGCTACCTTGAATTGGCGCCTCACATGAAGTTACATTAGCTAAACAAATCTAGGCGCCATTTCTTGTGGTTTAAGTTATCATGAGCGCCTAAGGAAGTATGAATGTCAAGATGTCTTCTTAAGCCTTCCCAATGACTTGGATGCATAAAGGAATGAAGTGAACACCCCTTAGCACCAAGACGCCAATTTCCACTTGAATAATCATCAATTTGCGCCTCAAATAGCTTAGGTGTCCTTCTTGATTCTTTGACACCTCAATCAACGCCCAATTTGGAGAAGACATTCACTCATGTCTAGGCGCATCTTGTCACCAGAATAACCCTAAATGAGCGCCTAGCAATTGTAAGAGTCAAACACATCAAAATATGCCTTAAAGTGTCAAGAAGCAAGTTAAGAACCAAGGCACACATTTCCACCTGTGCAACCTGTTTTAGCGCCTCAAGTGCAAAGCCATGATTTCATATCACTAAATGGGTGCCTAGGTAAGGGGGGTCATGTTAAGGCATATTCAATCATTTGGAAGCATAAAAATAGCAAGAAGAGCCCAATTCAACCTAGGCGCATTTCCCTGTCTTTGCAGCTCTCAATTAGCGCCTAGCCTTGTGAAGGCAAGAATCAAGTATAAAAGACTTCACCTTGTTAAAGTGGAAAGTTATAATCATCAATTTGAGTTTGAGATTAAGAGAATAAGCTAAGTTGAAGTGAGGCGCACTTTTTTACTCCTATCACCTAGATTGGCGCCTCAAAGAAACCTCACAAATCCACATCATTGAATAGGCGCCTTGAAGGAAATAATCACTCTAAGTTATCTTTAATTGTTGAAATCATCAATATGACAAATTTAAGGCCAAAAGGATCTAGGCGCATTTTTACTCCTCTGCAACCCTAAATGAGCGCCCAAGAGAAAATTGCATAAAATGACATCATTAAGTGAGTGCCTTGCAAGAAAGAATTATCATAAGTCATCCTCAATTGTTTAAAATCATAAAATGATAAATATAAGCCTAGGCGCCCTTTAGCCTCCCTGTACACCAAGATATGCGCCTAGACTTAAGAAGGGTTATTTTGACATTTAAAGATGATTCCTTGCTATTATCAAGTTTTTATCAAGTAATTAATATTATTTCTTTCCTTGTGTTGCAAGAGCATCGATGAAGTTGAGAAGTCTTTCAAGGAATGAACCACCTGGAACCACCAACAAGCGAGGAATGAGGTTAGAAGGCCACTACTGAGGAAGAATCATCATGTAGCTGCTCCGAAGGATTGCATCAAGTTCAACATACTTCATCATCTGCATCTGGAGAAAGACATCTATCCACCAAGCTTCAAGTTCCTCCGGTATCTTCAAAGTCTTTGAAAAGAGTCTTCTACTCCATGTTATCGAATTAAAGGCATTCATCAAGTTCTTTAATCTTTGAGTCTCCGAGAGAAGTCCCCTACTTCAAGTCCTGAAACATCATCATCTACACTACTCTCCATAAAGAAGCATCAGGGAAGATCATTCACATACCCTACAAGAAGAAGAATAGAGTTAGACAAATGAGCAACATGTATCATACATTCAACTTACAAAGAACAAGGCAAGATCAACAAGGATACATTCCCAAGTGTACAAGTTCAGAGCAATCACATTCGAAGACATCACACAGATGATGCAATTTGGGAATATGTCGAGGTGGCACCTATGTGGTAGATACACATCATCAAGCCAATCACAGTTCGCCACATCATTCAACATGCAAGAAGCTAAAGAGGACGTCCATGTGGAAGATGCTCTAAAGATTCTATTTTATCCTTATCTTCTTGGAAAACGTGTCTTCATTGCCTCTCTTATGTACTAAAAAATAGCAAGTTGTTGTAACTACCTGTTGAGGTGGCATGATCCTGGCCCTTGGCTACATGAATTGATCCTAGCCCTTCATTGTAATGCTGGACCTCTATATAAAGGCCTTGTTGCCTCATTTGTAAAATCATCAGATATAGTCAGTAGATAATAGTAAAGTAGAGGAGTAGAATAGAAGAGACTCTCGAAATTCTCTGAGAGTACTTGAAGTTGTTGTAAATATTTCTCAAGATTAATGCAAAGACATTGGAGCTTGTTTGGTGTTACGTGTTGTCTTGTAGAATGACATGGTTTCTTGTATCTTGATTGAATGGAGAGATGTTTCAAAGTAGATTAGAAGTAGATTAGAGATCTTTGATGTAATGCATGTTTGTATTGAATATTTGATCAACTCTTAACTCATGCTTTTGACATTCATCGTTGGTGAAGTGTTGTGTAAAGCTAGTCTGAGCTTCATTATAATTTGCATAAGTTCGATTGTGGATGCTTGTTTCAGCTGTGCCGTCTAATGGGTGCTTATATGAGCTCTCATGATTTGAAAACCTTTCACTATCCTTAGGAGATTGCACCGACTTCATGTAGTTGTAGGCATCCTTGGCGAAGTGGAGTTAGGTTAATTAAGGAGTTTGTTCACGCATCATCATTGCTTCATTGACCTTAGATTAGTTTCTCTAAACCTTATCTTTTTTCCTTTTTTTATTGTTGAACCAGTGTACATATATCATCCACACTGAAAGGAGAAATAAGTTGAACAAAGTAAGAAGTCTACATAAGTCCCTTTGTGATTATCAGCAAGATCACATGTATTCACTTAGTCTATCCAATGCAAATCACGAATACGGAACCCTGAAGTTGTCTCATTGGATCACATAGCTTAGCCTTTGAGAGACTTTACTCAAGAGAGAGGTGGATACTTAGTGTTTTACTCTATTGTTGTGTTGTCTAAAAACAATCATCAATAGATCCTTGGTATAAAGATGTAGTTTTCTATTTGGAAAACTTGAGTTGCCCTCCAAGATTGAGTGATCATCAAAAGAGAGCCTTGAAGTTGGCAGCCCATAAGTATGTGTTGATGCAGGGCCAACTTATGTGGAGAAACCTTGATGGATTGCTTCTCAAATGTTTAGATCATGAGCAATTTGTCAAGGTCATGAATGAATGTCATCAAGGACTTTGTGGGAGACATTTCATGTCAAAAATCACCGCCCACAAAGTAATTAGACCAGGATATTGGTGGCCTAGAATATTTAAAGATGTGGCCAAATTTGTTAGAAAGTATAATCCTTGCCAGAGGTTTGCAGGCAAGATGAAGTTTGTAGGTACACTCCCCCTCACATCTATATCAACTGAGGCTCCATTTGAATAGTGAGGTCTCGATTTTATTGGAGAGATTGCGGAAAAATATAGCAATGGATACAGATGGATCCTTGTAGCCACTAACTACTTCGCCAAATGGGTGGAAGCAATACCTACTAGAAATGCAACATCTAAAGTAGTGATTGACTTCCTAATGAACAATATCATCACAAGGTTTGGTGTGCTTACGAGGATTATTGTTGACAATGCAATGTGTTTTAGATCTTGTGATCTCCTTGACACATGTTCTAAGTATGGGATAGCTTTAACACATTCTTCCCCCTATCACCCACAAGGAAATGGTCAGGTTGAATCTAGTAACAAGAGCATCATGAATATCATCAAGAAGACACTTGAATCAAACAAGAAGAGGTGGGATAATAAGCTCGAGCTTGTTGTTTGGGCAGATAGGATAAATTTCAAGAAGGCTATTGGTAGGAGCCTCTTTGAGTTGGTTTATGGAGTAGAAGCTAAGATGCCAATTAGTCTTGAACTACTGATATACAAACTACAATCAGAAATTGAAGGAAATGAGGATGATGCCATTTCCTTAAGGATACATGCGCTGACTAAACTTGATGAAACTAGGAGGGCTGCACATGAAAGAAACTTGTTACATAGCAGAAGGTCAAGCACTTGTTTGACAAGAAGGCAGGAGAAGCTTCCAAGGTGGTGACCCAATCCTCATGTGGAATTCTAGGGCTAAAGATAAAGGCAAGCATAGAAAATTTGTAGCCTTGTGGGTTGGCCCTTATCAAATTGCGGACAAGTGCAGTCAAGGCACTTTTTACCTCAAGAGTTTTAGATGGAGAATTTGTAGAGCTACCAATCCATGGCCAACACCTCGAGCACTATTTCTCTTGATGGTATGTGGTCCTTTATGCCTATGTATATATATTTTCCTTTTGTGTGTTTCGTGTTTGGGTTTTCTGTTGTCATTGCCCTTCCCCTTTGTTTTGACTGGGTCCTTGCTCTTTTCTTTTAGTCTACAACTCAGAAATAACTAGATCCTCATTGTGCCTGCAAGAGACACACATCCCCAACTAAAGCTAGTGGTGGCACATGCTTAAAAATTTTCAAAAAAAATCCAAGTTCTATGCCTCACTGTTGTGTAGGAAGTTTTTCATATATTACTAATAACCAATCTAAAAAATCTTCAATGGGTTTACCTTGGTCAAAATTATGTTTTGAAGTGACTATTTACCTTCCCCATGTCGTGGCCATGTCTTATTGTTGCCAAAAATCCCATTAAATTTCAAAGTTTGGCACTTTCCTTGACTTTTTCTAGCTATTTTGGAGATGTTCCAAGTTCCAGGAATTTCCCCGCCCCCAATATAAGGTTCCATGGTTCCAATGTCCTCAAGAACCCCCAAAACCTCACAAAGAAGTTTGATGTCTTTTGGTTTGAAATTTTGGGGTCTAATTGGGAATTATGGTTGTGTGTTATATCCAGCATCAATTTGGTCTTTTGTTCAGGTGTTTTTCTCATTTGAGAATTTCAGATTTTTCGTGGACCTTGGAACATTCCTGGTTCCAATGTCCTCTAAAACCCCCATTCCCCCATGTTGAATTTGGAAGGCTTAAACATGGAATCTTGGGATGATATTGAAGATTATGGTTGTGTGTGTCATCCAACATCAATTTGGCCTTTTGTTCAGGGGTTTTTCTCATTTGGGAATTTCGGGTTTTCCATGGACCTCGAAACATTCCTAGTTCCAGTGTCATCTGAAACCCTCATTCCCCCATGTTGAATTTGGAAGGCTTAAACATGGAATATTGGGATGAGATTGAAGATAATGGTTATGTGTGTCCCCCAACATCAATTTGGCCTTTTGTTCAGGTGTTTTGCTCATTTGAGAAATTTGGGTTTTCCATGGACCTTGGAACATTCCTAGTTACAATGACCTCTGAAGCCCCCATTCCCCCATGTTGAATATGGAAGGCTTAAGCTTGGAATCTTGGGATGAGATTGAAGATTGCGGCTATGTGTGTCCCGCAACACCAATTTGGTCTTTTGTTTAGGTGTTTTTCTCATTTGGGAATTTCAGGTTTTCCATGGACCTCGGAACATTCCTAGTTCCAATGTCCTCCAAAACCTCCATTCCCCCATGTCGAATTTGGAAGGCTTAATCTTGGAATCTTGGGATGAGATTGAAGCTTGGGGCTATGTGTGTCATCCAACATCAATTTGGCCTTTTGTTCGGGTGTTTTGCTCATTTGGAAATTTTGGGTTTTCCATAGACTTCAGAACATTCCTGGTTCCAATGTCCTCTGGAACCCCCATTCCTACCTGTTTGAATTTGGAAGACTTGAACATGGAATCTTGGGATGATATTGAAGATTATAGTTATGTGTGTCCCCCATCATCAATTTGGCCTTTTGTTCGAGTGTTTTGCTCATTTGGAAATTTCAGGTTTTCCATGGACCTTGGAACATTCCTAGTTCTAATGTCCTCTAAAACCCCCATTCTCCCATGTTGAATTTGGAGGGATTAACAATGGAATCTTGGGATGACATTGAAGATTATGGTTATGCATGTCCCACAACATTAATATGGCCTTTTATTCAAGTGTTTTGCTCATTTGGGAATTTTGAATTTTCCATGGACCTCAGAACATTCCTGGTTCCAATGTCCTCTAGAACCCCCATTCCCCCATGTTGAATTTGGAAGGCTTAAACATGGAATCTTGGAATGAGATTAAAGATTATCGTTGTGTGTCCCCCGACATCAATTTGGGCCTTGTTTAGGTGTTTTGATCACTTTGGGAATTTTGGGAATTTCATGGACATGGGGATATTCCAAGTTCCGGGAATTCCCTTGCCCCCAGGTTCTAGGTTTTGTCGAAACCTCGGACCCCAACGGTGCAATAAACCCCATATTTTTGCAGACGCGACCTGACACTCCAACAACTCCGAGGACCGCCATTAATGACCTTTTTGAGGCTCGATGGCATGGTAGGTGACTTCCATATGCCTCAGAACTGCTAAAGACCCTTCACTAAAGAAATCTTTGTACCAAAGCATGGGAAAACACTCCAAACATGCAGGGTTTTCTGGTACAACCCACGTGGTTATGATGCAGGCAAGCATGGTCGCCCAATTTCATTTTCAGACATCAAATCCATCATTCCAAAGCTATTTGATGGATTGAACAAGGTATATAATGCATTTTGCATTCATTTTCAAGGGATGGAAAAAATTAGGTTGCAAAACAGAGCTAAGGAAAAAAGAAAATTTGTGCGAAACCTAGGGTTTCTTCCAGTGGCAAGCTATTGAGCAATTTTATTGTAATATTTTCTAGGTTTTCTCTCAAGGGCTATGAGAGGGCATTGTAATACTCAAAGAATGAATTCAATGTGCAAATTATACATCCTTTCAACTATCTCCATAGGCGCCATGCGATTTTTTGGTATTCTGGTAACTTGCCCTAATCACATTTGCTGATTTGAATGTTGTTCATGATTAGTTGATTGTTGTAAATTGTAAAATACCTCTACAATGCTTTTGCAAGGTACCTTTTCATAACAATGTGTGAAACTCATGGGTTGTTTATGGATTGTTAATGAATGCTTGGATTGATGTTCTGCAATTCCTTCCAGCTACTTATTTGCATGTGTAGAGCCTAGCTTATACATTAAACATTCAAATCTAGTCTTTGTTGGTATCCTGGCTAAGATATCATTATTTGGTTACATTGGTGTCCCCTTTGATTTAAGATCTAGACTTTGTTGTGCCCACTAGATTAAGGCACGGATCTACATTTTGTTCAACTCCTTTTACCTCCAACACACTCAAAACATAACAAATCTTAATCATTCATTCTTTTGTGTTGTTTATATTACCTACATCTATGTCTAGATGTATACTACTGCATTAGGAGCTATCAAAACATCATTTTAGACTCTTTGCATGGTTGTATAACTGCTATATGAAGGTCTAATAACCTTGAATTCCTCAAACCAGCATACAGACGCTTAATGACAGAAAATTGGAGTTTCTTGTGGATTGGGTATGGTTTGATTCAAGGTTTAGCTTCACATTGTTATCAGTCATTGTTCTCATACACTTTAGGGAACACCCCCTTGGTCTAGCAGAGCCAAAAGAAGAAGAAGCTCTTACCCACCTTATCAATGTTGTCCTTAGTTGCCTCATCCTGAGTATAAGTTTGTAATCTTTGTCTTGAGTTTGACACCCCTGACACTTAAGAACTAATTGGCTTTAGGGATTTGAGGAATCTCAACTTTGAGCACCAACATAGTCTATGAATGGTAATAGTTGTAGGCTCTTAGCAATATAGTGTGTATATGATGAATGTGTCTTAGGTGTAGCTGGAGCTCTAATTTGTTTCAGTTATGGTATATCATATGATTGTCTCCCAGTATTGGGGCTGCACAGGTTTTGATCTTTGTATAGCTTTATTTCTGTTTGAATTGCCAGGGATGAGGCCCCTTCATAGAAACTCACATTATAATAATCAGAATAAAAAGGTAGAAGTAAATTGGATATACCTATTTTTGACGAAAAGATAGATATTGATGCATTTAATAAATGGCTTGGCTTAATCAAGTAAATACCTACTTTGTTTTCAATTCTTTCTCTGGTTCAGAAAAGTTTACATGTGCCCTCTTGGATTTTTCCTTGTCTGTGAGAAACTATTGAGGAAGCTATTGCAATATCCATATGTATGATGATATCCAAGTGGGACCTTGGTCTCAACTTGTCAATGCCTTAAAAAATTCCTATTATCCTACTGGCAATCATGAGGACCAATTTGCTGAATTGTAACAACTGTGTCAAGTTCATGATCAGTTTTTCCCAAAGGATGCCAATATTTAAAATGTTTAATAGTTTAACTGCTAAACTATGTACACCAAGCACTAAGAAGAATCAAACATTGAAAAATAGGTCAAGCTTGAGACCATATATCCAATCTGAGATAGATTTCCTCCAAATCACTTCCTTAGGAGATGCCTACAAGAATACATGTAACCTTGTAGCAAAGCTCAAAAATAATTCCAAAAATGATAGTTCCAAGTCATTTCACCAAAATGCAGACAAGTCTCAAAACAAAAATTTCAAATCTGGCCAAGGAAGTACACTGGAGAACTTTGATAGACCTTTGTAGAACTCCACTTTGACCCACAAGGTGGCCCACTAAGAGCCTATTTACAGTGAATGTTCCACTTTAGTTTTCTTTTCTTTACATATGGACTGATTAAATTGAACAAAATTCTGTTAAATAATATAAAAATACAACAGACTGACATAAAGATAAGACCTATGAACTAACATAGCAAATACACGACTATCAAAACTCCTTATCACTCAGACAACATACAAATAATTAACACTGCAGTGGTTTATCTGACAGTATCTTAGTGTTCCCCCTTCCTTGAATTGAATTCCCCTGAGGCAGTTGTAGTGTGAAATGTAATCATTTTTCTATATTATGCTAGTGAATGACAAAAATCCAATGAAACATTGAAAAGTAGTAGCAACCCACACGATGATAGCACAACAGCATAATAGGTCTATCAAAGTTCTCCAAGGTACTTTTTTGGCCTTAGTTGGTGATGGTGCCTAATCATAAAAGTTATCCAGTGTACTTCCTGGACTGATATTTCAATTGCATTACAGTCTTGTTTCTTTTCTATTTTGCTAATTAGATCGTTCATTAAACTTTTGCTTTTGAAATTCTGTAATATAGGAAATATAAATAATAAATTAATTAATGGGCATTCAGCACTCAGATCTCTGTTTGGTTAGTTAAGATTCAGAATTTTCCCAAACCTAGGATTTCTGCTCTAAGGTTTACAGCAGTAATAAGAGAATTACCATCGAGTTCATAACAAATCAACCACTGACCCTTTTTCGACATAATTGCACTCATTAACTATTTTAGGTGATGAATTAATAATAATGAGTTCCAATGCTACTATTGGCATCAAGATTGAAGACTTTTAACAATTAATTAGTGAAACTTACATGTCATGGAATGACTGCGAACCTACTGCCCTTCAAATTATTAAGTATGACTAAGCATTTGGATAAAAAATGTTTATACCTAAATATCCATTATTTATTAATGCTTGCTGGAGCATGATGCTACTTTTAATTTGGCTGCAAAAGGACCTTATTGAGACATGCCCTTCTTACAAATGATCAAACCTATTTGCCATTGGCTAACATAATTTGACGCATTTCCAAGGAAATGTTTATCTATTATTCATGCTGCAATATATACTGTCTGTGGGTTAGTAAATTCAAAAACACAAAAGATACATGTTTTCTGATGCTACTTTGAAACAAGACTGTTATAAGTTGTCTCACTAGAATAAATTTAACTTGATCTGAATGAATTTAACGTGAAAGCACACAGCACCGGTGGATCTAGTACAGAGACATGCACAGGAAAGTGTCTTGATTTATTCCATACTGAACACGGATGGGCCATTATAGCCTATGAATTCATAAATAATTTCTAATCTTGATTCTATGAGAAAAGACAATCAGTTGGAATTGTAAAATTATTCTTGCACCCAAAAATAGGCCATTTTACTAATTATTCAGACACAATAAATAGGAGAAATAGCAGAGCTAGTTAATTAAAAAATAATGTTCAGACACAATAAGTTGGAGAAACAACAAAACTAGTTAAGTTAATCAATACAGATTCCAGCTAAAAACTGTGTTACAATTTTGAGTCACTGAGATTTAGTTAAGTCCAAGCCAAAGGAAACATAGTCCAAATTTCCGGCTTGGATGAAATCAAATTTGGCCTCAAATATCTAATTTAATTGTCCAAGAGGATTGGGCTGATAGTAAAGGCAATCTACTGATGCCCCAGATTCAAACCCATGGAGAACATGTTGAAAAAAAAGATAGATTGTAAGCTTGTTTCTCTCATCCACCCTCTAAAAGAATATGTTTCTTCAAAAACAAACCCCAAAAAACAACAAACATCCTGATATTTCATTGTGGAGCTAACAGGGGAAAAAAAATAAAATAAAACCAAATATACACCTGACATCAGAAAGAATATCAGAACTAATAACACTGCAATTTCATTGTGGAGACAACAAAGGAGAAAGAATATAACAACTAATAACATTAAAATTCACAAATAAATTACAATTAACAAGAAATTTAAAAAACAGAGATGCAAACGAAGAAAGAATGTTAAAATCGAATGCATAGTTTCATTGAAGAGTGAGTACGCACCTGACTCTCCATTGCCATGGTCCACTTGTTGATAGAGACTCGTCACCTCCATTCCCGGGAATCGAACCCTAGACCTTCCACAACAATTTGAAATAATTTCTAAAGAATTGAACCTGCGACGATATGCCAATCATAAAAATATCACAACTGCTTCCAATCCAACACAAACAAATCTTAGACAAACAACGTGTAAACAAAGAAAAACTAAGCTGTTTTAACACTGCCTTTACTCCAAATTCTACCGATAGCGTAACCAAACAAATAAAAAGACTGAACAGCCAATTATCGACAGTTTTAAGCTAAAGATCGATCCCGGCTAAGTCCAAATATAAAACAAAACACGATTTAAAATTTCAACACCAAACAATCTCCCATCTGAAAAACGTTGCAGAGAAATAATTTAATACCTGTTTAAGCTCAAAAAGACACCTGCATTAGCAACAAGAAAGTTATAAGACAATCTAGTCTTGCAGACTAAATCGAAATTCGATCTTTAAACAAATTTTCTGAATGCAAATATCCAGTCGCCATAGGTGAGGGTTTGAAGCTCGGCATACTTAGCAGCCAATCCAATTCATAACAGTTATGATTGATGGACTTTTGTTCTTATATATACACTCGGTTGACTCGCCCGTTGATAGGATGAATTTAGTTCTTCCTAGAGCAAATAACTTTATTTTAATTAGTCAGTTGTTTTAATTGTTGGATAATTATCCTGTTTAATTATTGTCATTGTTCTAGTGGTTGGGAACATGTTTGTAGTTGGTGTTGGTGGCACTAAACGTGCCGTGGCATGTTTTTAAAGGATATAGTTTTTGTCTTGTTGGACTCTACCGTGGTTATGTTCGTTTAACCCTAAAAAGCTCCCTTTGTTTTATTGAAAAGGTTATGGGCCCAAAACCAATGTAGCGTAAGGATGGGTTTGTATTGGCTTAAGCTCGTTGGAAAATGGACCCGGTGACATGGATGGCGACATTCCCTAGTGACTTCAGTTTTTCTTCTTGGGTTTTTTTTTTTAACCTTTTTAAATTGGAGGAGGAAGTGTATGGTCACTAAGTAGATGCACTTACTTTCCAAGCACGATGGAGGGGGAAGTGTATGGTCACTAGGTAGATGCCCTTACTTTCCAAGCACGATGATGAGTGCATACTAAATTCATGTAATATGTAAATTGGTTTTTTTTATGGGGCGGGGGAATAATCATTTTTTTAAGTGGGCTGGTTGAGGTTTGCTTTAGTTTTTATTACTAGTAATTGTATAAGGGGTTGTCAGTTCTTAGGTTGACGAACCGAGTTGCAAAGTGTTTAGATGGGTTGTGATGTGAGTTAGGATGTATGTTGTGGGGATTGCAATCTAATATGAGTTGGATTGGATGTTTGAAATAAAGTTGCATTGGGATTGTCTATGGATTCATGGAATGATGTAAGAAGGTTGTGCCTTGGTTCTTGGTGCAGTCCGATAAGGTCGCATTTAATGTTTTCGACATGAGTGGGACTCGCGTGCCAAGGTAAAAGAGGTTCAAGCTGCCTTGAGGATTAAAATGGTTAGGAATTGAATAACTTGTGCAACATTAAATATTTGGAGTCGTCTTGGGGGCTTGCTTTCAAAGAGGATTGTTGGATCCGGGTATTCAACCATCATTATTGGATCTTACATAAGAACTTGGACAAGCCAAGGATTGCAGATTAGATTGCCAACCCTATATAGGGCAAGGTATTTCATTGTGTGATTAAGTTGGTTGTATTTTTTATTGCACAAGAGCACTGTGAAGAGTTGCATTATGCAAACAAGTGGATTTTGTGAGACATTATAGAAGTGAGGTTAGGTACTAATTTGGCAAGAAGGTTGTGAGTTCTAGAATTGGATTGGGGACTACTACATGGAGAGCTAAAAGTTCCCTAGGTTGGTGGTGTTTCCTTATAAAGTGTTCTGAGCATTTTCAACATAGCTCGACTTAGATTTACTGGGTTTGTGGGATAGCATCCAAGTGTAGATTAGACTTTGTTGTAATCAATCAAGGGCTTAATTATGGAAATCAATAAAGAAGATGTTCATTCCCCAAAGTGAATGTGTGATTTGCATTGTTATGTGTTTGTGTTTTGGAACTCAAGTATTGTTGCAGGTGGGACAATTTGTAGGGCTAACTAGTGAGGTGCCATCCATCTTAGCGAACAAGCTCAATCCTCCAAGGCAAGTTAAGTGTCCATAAGGTCGGTGTCATGTGGGTTCAAACTCTATCCCCATGGCAATTGGTATTAAAGTCATGTTTGTGAGCTACCTACCATTTTGTCTAATTTTGCTAGACACCCATTCAACCTTGTGAAGAAGTCATGGCCCATGGTACCATAGCTAAGAGCATGCAAAGCTTTCGATTAGAACAGGAATACTTGAAGACTACATGCACTAGACGAGCATGCCATAAGGATCATCCATGAACTCGTCGATGAGTTAAAAAAAATTGATAACCAAGTGACAAGACTTGAGGCATCTAATTTGGATTAGAAAGTGAACATGGAAAGTAATATCTAAGATCTCAATGTTGTGAACAACATGGCTACTCAAGAGAGGAAATTATTGCATGACGATTTGGCTTTTGTCAAGTCATTGCTCACTAAAGGAGGTTTGTTAGCAGCTTCAAAGGTGAAAGAGTTAGATTCCTATGATTCTAGTAGGATGATAAAATGTTAGAAAATTTCTTCTAGGACATGGACAAGTACCTATCCAATTTGAATGGCTTTTTCAAATGAGGCCCTTGTAAAGACTACTACTACTTTCCTTACCAAAAGTACAAAGTTATGGTGGAAGTCCCAAGTTGAGAATCTAAAGAAAGGCAAGTATGTGGCAAAGATAGATAACTCAAAGGAATTTAAAGGCACACTTAGGGAGTAGTTCCACCCTAGGAACTTGGCATGGGTTGTGAAAGCTCAATTAATGGAGTTGACATAAATGAGAAAAGTATGTGCTTATATCAAAGACCTTTTCGGCCTTGATGTTAGAGATCAAGGATATATCTAAGATGGATCATTTGTTCTTATTCAAGAAAGGGTTGCAATTGTGGTCTCGAGTAGACCTAAGGTGTAAAAATTTGCATATTGTGGCCCCTACAATAGTTGTTGTAGATCGCTTGTTAGATTTCAAGAGTAAATCAAATAAGAGCTATACAAACAAGGCTAGGGCTAACTCTAAAAAGAGATCATCCTTAAAGGATAAGAAGTCCAAAGATAGACAGATAAGCTTTCAATAAGAAATTAGGGATTGAAAAATCTTTTTCAAGTGATAAGTTGTCATAAAGTTTGGAACATCAAAGGATGAAGAATCTACAATGGCAAGGAAGAACTTGTTTTGTGTGTGGTTACCTAGATCACTAGGCCCAAGATTGTTTAGAACAAAAGAGGTTGAATGTGGCTACCCATGTGGATAACCAAGGCAAAACCATGCTAGAGATGGAAGTTTTGCAACTCCTTACTGTCGTCAAAGACTCTTGGGGGGGAGTTTGACCACATAGGTTGCAATAGAGGCTCAACATGAGTCGTGTTACATGGAAGCAAACATAAACAACAAAATATTTTTGGGTATGGTGGATTCAAGGGCCATCCATAACTACATCTCAACCAAGAAAGTAAGAAAGTTGAGATTGAAATTGAAAGAGATGAGTATTTCCTTGAAAGTGGTGAATTCACTAGCCCAAAAAATTACAAGAACAATCTAAGAAGGTCCATTTGAGTAGGGTTAGAAAGGCCAAATGGATCTTATGGCCGAGACTTCAAGTTGATATTGGGTCAAGAGTGTGTTCCTTGAGGTAAAGTAGCACTTGTTTTGCATCTAAAATGTTTGATGTTTTTGGATCTGAAACAAACCTACATAGTGAGGACTATGAGAGGACATTTTGAAAAGATGGTGTTTGTGATGAGCTTGTGTAAGGCTGTAACAAAGGATGAAGAGTCCATCTTCTTAACCATGCTCTTCAGAGGTTGGGACAAAGAAGAAGGAGTTGAATCATCCATCTCATCTAAGGTCAATGAAGTCATCAATGTCTACAAGGATGTGATGCTAGAAAATTTGCATGCAATTTTTCCACTTGAAGGAACATTGATGAAAAAAATTCTTGGACATGGAGTGAGGAAAAGCATTTTGAGACCAAATCTAGAAAATTTGAAGGCCATAAAAGATTGGGAATCATTGAGAACAGTCCATGAAGTCTAATAATTTTTGGGATTGACAAATTACTACAGGAAGTTTGTGGATAAATACTCCAAGATAGCAGCTCCACTACCTAGTTTGTTGAAGAAACATAGAGAATGACATTAGGGTGAGAAGTAATAGAAGGCATTTGAGCCCCTCAAGGAGAGGCTCACGATGGAGCTAGTCCTAGCTCTACCTAATTTTGGTAAACCTTTTGAAGTGTAGATATACATGATAGATTTGGCCATAGGGAGCGTCCCTATGCAAGGACATATGATGGCTTTTGAGTCAAGGAAGTTGAACAATAGATAAAGAAACTATCTAGTCCACGAAAAGGAAATGACTAGAAACTTGTTGTGGGTGTCATTCCTAGTGAAAATGGACAACATATCTTCAACTTACTTCAAAACTCAAGCCAGGCCTATGCCAAAGTAGTCACAATGGCAAGAATGTTTGGTAGAATTTGACATAGACATTATCTATTATATAGGAAAGAGGAATGTTGTAGTCGAGGCATTAAGAAAAAAAGCCTAAGTTGAAACCATTAAGGAGTTCCATGATACATAATTGGTAGAAAGTAGAGTGGCACTAGAGCAAAGAATGTGTTAGAATGGATCTGAGAAGGTTTGTTGATGGATACTCAAGTGGTTGAGTTGGTTAAGCAAGTAGGGTCTAGAAGAACTAGAAATTTCAACATCAAGGATGGTACTTGGTGTTCATTCTTAATCAAGTGTATATCCCCAAATGGAAAACACATGAGGGAGCTTTTACAAAAGTGTCATGACTGAGTATGGGCTAGACATCTAGTGTAGAAGTGGACCTTAGCCTTGATTGAAAGGGGGTTTTACTGGCCAAGGATGAGGGATGGGATAGAAGAGTATGTGAAGAGTTCTCTCACTTGCTAGCATGACAAGGCAGTGACCCAAGCACTAGGCAAACTATTGCAACCTCTTTATATTCTAGTGAGGTCATGGGCAAGTGTAAACATGGACTTCATAACTCAACTATTGAATGTGGATGAGTTTACAAGTATAATGGTGGTAGTCAATTGCCTCCCTAAGTATGGTACTTTTGTGGCTTGCAAGGCACTTTACCAAGTAGAGGACATGATTGAGTACTTCTTTAGGAATGTGGTTGGTATTGGGGGTTTTCACTTAACATAATTTTAGATCGAGACCCTTGATTCACAAGTAATTTATGGGTTGAGTTGTTCAAAATCATGGGTACAAAGTTGTTGATGTCCACAAGTTGTCATCTAGAAATGGATAGACAAACCAAGAGGATTAATGCAATTTTGGAGGACTATTTTAGGCATTTTGTTTGGTCAAAACCAATCCAATTAGTCATAGTTCTTAGATGTCACTCATTTCAATTATAATATGTAGAGGACTTTGACAAGTCAATACTCATCATTTCAATTAATGATTGGACAGTAGTCATTGACACCTCGTATAATAATGCATTGATATTTTAGTGAGTGCCCATTAGCATCAAATTATTTGGGAGAATAGAATATGATCGCGTGGATTTAATAAGACGTCATTTGATCAAGGTAGTAGATAGAACAAAAAGGTATGCAAATGTAGATAAGAGGCCATTATAATTCAAAGTGGGTGACCGTGTTCTTTTGAAGATGGATCTAGTTCAATTTAGGCCACCAAAAGGACTAATTATAGAATTGGTGTGGGAATTTAACAAACCATTTGAAATCATTGAAGGATTACTAAAGTCACCTACATGCTAAAGCTACCACCTCATTTAAAAGTTCATCTAGTGTTTCACATATCAGTTTTATCCTCTATACAAAGACAAGGAAGACCTAGACATAAATGTTCTAATTATAGGGCTGGCTAATGTTTTAGATAGGCTTGATCACCAAGTGCAAGAAGTGCTAGCTATAAGGGAATGTGGATTTTGAAATAGAAAAGACAGATAATTCTTTATGACTTGGGAAGGTCGACCTTTCTATGAAGCAAGTTGGGAGTAGGTTGAAGCTCTTTGAAAGTACGAAGACAAGGTTTTGGAGTTCATACAAAAGAACTCCAATGTATACAAGTAAATTCTCTAAGGGAGAATACTCATGTGCAAACTTGGGGTAGTGCACTAGTATCAAGGGCATCTCTAAGTTTGAGTGGGGGAGGATATAAGGGGTTACAAGTTCCCAATTTGATGAGCCTAAGTTGTGAAGTGTTTAGATGTGTTGTGATGTGAGTTCTCATGTATGTTGTGGGGATTGCAATCAGATAATGAGCTCAATTAGATGTTCAAAAATAAGTTGCATTGGGCTTGTGTGCAATTCATGGAGTGATACAAGAAGGTTGTGTCTTGGTTTTTGATGCAATTCAATAAGGCAACATTTAATATTTTAGACATGTGACTTGTGTCAAGGTAAAAGAGGTTCAAGTTGCCTTAAGGACTAAAATGATTATGCAATGAATAATTTGTATGACATTAAATATTTGGAGCCATGTCTTAGGGGCATGCTTTCAAAAAGGATTGTTGGATTTGTCTATTCAACCATTGCCTTTAGATCTTACATAGGAACTTTAACAAGTTGAGGATTGCATATTGGATTGTTAAACCTATATAAGGTAAGGTATTTCATTACGTGATTAAGTTAGTTGTATTTTTGTTACACGAGAGCATTACAAATAGTTGCATTGTGTGAACAAGTGGATTTCATGAGACATCATAGGAGCAAGGTTCCAAGGCACCGATTTGGCATGAAGGTAGTGTGTTCTAGAATTGGATTAAGGATTGTTATACATGGAGAGCTAAAGGGTCCTTGGATGGTGGCATTTCCTTGTAAAATGTTTTGAGCATTTTCAATAGAGCCTAACTCAGATTCACTGGGTTTGTGGGATAATGTCCAAGTGTAGATTGGACTTTGTTATAATCAGTTGATGGCTTAATTCTAGGAGCTAATAAAGAAGTTGTTCATTACCTAAAGTTAATGTGTGATTTGCATTGTTGTGTGCTTTTGTTTTGGAACTTAAGTATTGTTGCAGAAGGACAATTTGTAGGACTAACAAGTGAGGGATAGTCCATCTTAGCAAACAAGCTTGGTCATTCAAGGTGAGTTAAGTGTCCATAAGGTTGGTGTCACACAGGGTTAAACTTTGGCCTTGTGATAAATTGCATTTAAAGGTTTAATGGGCATGCTGATAGGTTTGAGAAGAAATTATAGAAATTGTAAGAGGAATGTTTTGTTTGTAGTCATACTACAAGAATTGTGTATTTGGAGAGAGACATGTAAAATCCATACAATTTTGATATCATTAGTATTGGTAAAAATAATACATGAAAGGTTATCTAATTTCCCTTAATACAAGAAACTAGAATTCCTATGAATTTTGTGTCGACATTGTTTGGAGATGCCCCTTCTATATCCATAGAATTACATATTGTTTTACATGTGTGCATACTATTGGAATGCGGGAGATGTGTAGTTTAGACAAGCTTCAAACTCGTGACAATATTGTGAACATTGTCTAAATTTGTAGTTGCCTTCCTAATATCACCCTTTGGAGATTTGATCAATTATTAATCCATGAAACTACAAAAGAAGGGTGATTTGGGTTGTTTAGTTGCCCATTTACCTTTTTCTTTCCATGTAGTGAACTAATTTCACAAATGCACAAATAAGAGAGAGCTTTTTTTATAATCAAGATTTTCATAATTTCATTCACTTATGTGATATCAAATTTACAAATGAGCAACTGAAAATGTACAAATATTAATTCATGTAAAATAGTACTTTGCAAGAAGTGTTGGCTATGAGGGAATGTAGATTTCATAATAGAAAAAATATAGAATTACTTGTGACTTGGGAAGGTTAAGCTTGTTATGAAGCAAGTTGGGAGCAAGCTAAAGCTCTTTGGGATTATGAAGATAAGGTCTTGGAGTTCCTACAAAATAACTCTAATGTCTGCAAGTAGATTTTCTAAAGGAGAATACTCTAGTGCAAGCCTAGGGTAGTACACCAACATTGAGGACATCATTGAGTTTGAGTGGGGGAGGATATAAAGGGTTGCAAGTTCCTAGGTTGGCATGCTCCAGTTGTGAAGTGTTTGGATGTGTTGTGTTATGAGCTATGATGTATGTCGTGAGGATTGTAATCTAATATGAGTTGGATTGGATGTTTGAAATGAGGTTGCATTGGGATTGTGCACAGATTCATGGAATGATGCAAGAAGGTCGTGTCTTGGTTCTTGGTGCATCCCAATAAGCCAACATTTAATATTTCAAACATGAGTGGGACTCATGTGTCAAGGTAAAAGGGGTTCAAGTTGCCTTGAGGATTGAAATGATTATGTATTGAATAATTTGCGCAACATTAAATATTTGGAGTCTGTTGTTATATGGAGCCTAATCAGACTCGGAGGTTATATTTACCCCACTTTTATCAGCGCGGTTTCCCCCCTAAATTCCTACGGGGTCAAGGGGCAGCGCCCCTTGCAGGGGTTTGGGGGCAGCGCCCCCAAGACGGGGTCAAGGGGCAACACCCCTTGTGGGGTCGAGGGGCAACGCCCCCGAAACCTCACATAATTTTTTATTATTTCATAATGCACCAGGAGTTAATTTTTCATTGACCGACATAAGAAAACCCTATTTTGTAACCGATAAAAAGCTTGATAAAAAGCGGCTAAGGATTAGGGTTTTTTGATATTGTATTGTAGCATTTTGCAGCGGTATTGAGTTGCAGGGATTGCTGATTGTAATCGGTTTGTTTTACTAGATAATAATACTGGACTCTCTGTTTGGTGGATGTAGCCCGAGTTTGGGTGAACCAAGTTAAAACTTGTCTCTCGTTATTATTTCTGTGTATTTCCATTTCTCTGTTTAATCTTTATTTGCATTTAATTGATATCTTCTGCCGGCTAACCCTAACAAGTGGTATCAGAGCGGGTTGTGTTCGATTATCGTCTGTAGGAAAGTCTCACGGTTGAGTGGGAGCAATGGCGGATGAGGGTAAAATGAAGGTTGATAAATTCAATGGGCAGAACTATCAGTTATGGAAGATGCAGATGGAGGATTACCTCTATCAAAAGGATTTATGGAGGCCGTTGGAAGGAGTAGCCAAGAAACCGGTAACAATGTCTGATGAGGATTAGAATCTTCTTGACAGAAAAGGCACTGAGAACCATTCGGTTGTGCCTGGCACCGTCGGTGGCATTCAATATAACGGAAGCGAAGACAACAAATGGTCTAATGAAAGCTTTGGCTAAATTGTATGAAAAACCCTCAGCCTCAAATAAGGTATTTCTCATGAAGCAGTTGTTTAATTTAAAAATGGTTGAAGGTGGATCTATGACAGGTCATTTAAATGAATTTAATATGATTGTCAGTCAATTGACTTCTGTAAATGTAAAATTTGATGAAGAAGTTAGAGCTCTCTTGATATTATGTTCATTGCCTGAAAGCTGGGATAGTTTGGTAATGGCGGTTAGTAACTCTGTTTCTAGTTTAAATACCTTAAAATTTGATGATGTTGTTGGTGTTATTCTGAGTGAGGAAATTCGTAAGAAAAGCTCAGGTGGATCCAAATCAGGTAGTGTTTTGAATGCAGAAAGCAGGGGCAGATCAAAGGAGAAAGGAAAAAGTTCTGGAGGTCATGGGAAGTCACGAGGAAAATCAAAGGACAAAAGATCCCAAACCAGAGGACAGAAGGATTGCTGGTACTGTGGAAAACCAGGTCATCTGAAGAAAGATTGCTGGTCTTGAAAGAACAAAGAAGGAGACAAACAAGAAGGCAATAAGGAAGCAAATGTGGTAAGTAATAAATCTGAAGATGACACTTTGATTCTTTCCCTAGATAATGCTGATGATTCATGGGTTTTAGATTTAGGGGCCTCATTTCATGCTACGCCCCATAGAAGTTATTTTCTTGATTATGTCCAAGGGGATTTTGGGCTGGTTTATTTGGGAGATAACGAACCCTGTCAGATTGTTGGAAAGGGAAGAATCAAGATTAAGTTGCAGAATGGGAATCATTGGCTACTACAAGAGGTAAGGCATGTTCCAAGGCTCAGTAAGAATTTAATTTCAGCAGGGTAGCTAACTGAACAAGGTTGCACTGTTACATTTACTTATAAAAATTGGAAGGTTTCAAAAGGTGCCTTAGTAGTAGCAAAAGGTGTGAAAGTAGGCACCTTATATCTTTGTACAGGTCATACTATTCCTTCTACTTTAGCTGTTATAGAGAAAAAACAAACAGGTTCAGGAACAGTTGCTACAGGTTTGCAGGAAGAGACTGGAAAAGTTGCTGCAGGTTCTGAGACAACACTGTGGCATAACAGACTTGGGCATATGAGTGAAAAAGGTATGAAGGTACTTCATTCTAAGAAAGTTTTACCAGGTCTGAAATGTATTAATATGGATTTCTGTGAAAGTTGTGTGTATGGAAAACAAAAGAGAGTCAGTTTTCTCAAGGATGGGAAGCAAAAGAAAAATAAAAAATTGGAGCTTGTGCATATAGATGTATGGGGACCAGCTCAGGTATCTTCTCTCGATGGCTCTCGGTATTATGTTACATTCATAGATGATGCAACTAGGAAGGTCTGGATTTCTTTCCTTAGACAGAAATCTGATGTATTTGAAACATTTAAGAAATGGAGAAGCTTGGTTGAGAATGAGACGGGTAAAAGATTAAAATGTCTCAGATCTGATAATGGCGGTGAGTATTGCAGCAAAGAATTTGAAGATTATTGTTCCTTTAATGGAATTCGTAGGCAGAAAACGGTTCCAGGGACTCCACAGGAAAATGGAGTGGCTGAACACATGAATAGGACAATAATGGAGCGTGCAAGGACCATGAGATTGCATGTTGGGCTGCCTTTAAATATCTGGGCAAAGGCTGTCAACACTGCTATATATTTAATTAATAGAGGTCCTTCAGTTCCTTTGGGCTGTGGTATTCCAGAGGAAGCATGGATGGGTAAGAAGGTGAGTTATTCTTTTCTGAAAACCTTCGGTTGTGAAGCATTTGCACATATAGATTCTGAAAATAGAACCAAGCTGGATGCAAAATCAAAAAGGTGTACCTTTGTTGGATATGGCATTGATGAATTTGGTTATAGGCTTTGGGATTTTGAAAATCAGAAAATTGTGAGAAGCAGGGATGTTATATTCAATGAGAAGGTGCTGTACAAAGATCAGTTGCAGCAGCATGAGAAGAAAGAAAAGGATTATGTGGTGCTGGACGATACTCCAAATAGTGATGCTCCAGTGGTTCCTCATGCTCCGCAACAGCAACCAGAAATACCACAAACTCCAGTGAATGTTAGATGGTCAACAAGGATAAGTAGACCTCCTAAAAGGTTTTCTCCCTCTTGTATTCTATTTTGTTAACAGATGCTGGTGAACCAGAAGGGTATGATGAAGCTATGCAGGTGGATACACAGGTTCAGTGGGAGCTTGCAATGAAAGAAGAAATGGACTCCTTGCTGAAAAATCAGACTTGGGAATTATGTAAGTTACCTGCAGGTAAAAAGTCTTTACCAAATAAATAGGTTTATCGGCTGAAAGAGGAAGATGGAGGTAAGAAAAGATTTAAGGCCATGTTAGTTGTAAAAGGATTTGCACAGAAAAAGGGCATTGATTTTGATGAGATATTTTCTCCGGTTGTCAAGATGACTTCTATTCGTACTATTTTAAGTATTGTGGCTGCTGAAGATTTACATTTGGAACAGCTAGATGTTAAAACTACCTTTCTCCATGGTGATTTGGAGGAGGAGATATATATGGAACAGCCCCAAGGATTTGAGGTCAAAGGTAAGGAGAAACTAGTGTGTAGATTGAAGAAGAGTTTGTATAGCCTGAAACAAGCACTTCGGCAATGGTATTTGAAATTTGACAGTTTTATGGCTGAGCAAGGCTACAATAGGTGTAATTCTGACCATTGTGTTTATTTTAAGAGGTTGGATAATGAAAGCTACATTATTTTATATTTATATGTTGATGACATGCTTGTAGCTGGGTCTAACATGGATCACATAAGAGAGTT
Organism: Cunninghamia lanceolata; assembly: GCA_027924645.1. NCBI lineage: Eukaryota > Viridiplantae > Streptophyta > Pinopsida > Cupressales > Cupressaceae > Cunninghamia > Cunninghamia lanceolata. The sequence goes on along the minus strand of BSBN01000570.1, from coordinate 3,248,616 downwards.
AAAACAACAATTAGCACAGTCATTTGCTATGAAGGATTTGGGGGCAACAAAACAAATCCTTGGTATGAAAATTTGTAGAGATAGGAAGAATAGAAAATTGACTCTATCTCAAGCTGCTTATGTTGAAAAGGTGTTTCAGATATTCCACATGGAGAATGCCAAAGCTGTCAGCACACTTTTGCCTAGTCATTTGAAATTGACCAAGAAAATGTGTCCTAAGATACAAGAGGAGGAAGAGAAAATGTCCAAGGTACCCTATGCTTCAGCTGTAGGAAGTTTAATGTATGCCATGGTATGCATGAGACCGGATATTGCACATGCTGTAGGAGTCGTTAGCAGGTATATGAGTCATCCCGGATTAGAGCATTGGAATGTGGTAAAATGGATTCTCAGATATTTGAGAGGTACATCTAATAAACACTTATGTTTTGGGGGCTCTAATACTGATTTAGCAGGTTATGTAGACTCAGATTTGGCAAGGGATATTGATACTAGGCGGAGTACTACAGGTTATGTCTTTACTCTAAGTGGAACAGCGGTGAGTTGGATTTCTAGGTTACAAAAGGTGGTTGCTTTATCCACCATAGAGGCAGAATATGTAGCTGCAACAGAGGCAAGCAAGGAGATGATATGGCTACAATCTTTCATGAATGACTTAGGCACACAACAGGTTAACAGTTATTTGTTTACGGACAGCCAGAGTGCCATACATCTTGCAAAGAATTCTGCCTTGCATTCAAAGACCAAACACATACAGTTGAGGTATCACTTCATTCGGTTAGTGTTGGATGATGGACAGTTACAACTGGCAAAGATACATACAGATGACAATCCAGCAGATATGTTTACAAAGGCAGTAACAAGGGAGAAGCTGAGCTCCTCTTCAGCTTTGGTTGGTCTTCTAGACTGAAAACAACCAAAAATAGAACAGCAGAGTCTAGGGTGCTTATTTCCAGTGGAAGCTATAGGGTCAGTGGTGTTATGATCAATCTCCAAGTGGGAGATGATATGGTGTGGAGTCTAATCAGTCTCCAAGTGGGAGATTGTTGTTATATGGAGCCTAATAAGACTCGGAGGTTATATTTACCCCACTTTTATCGACGCAGTTTCCCCCCTAAATTTCTATGGGGTCGAGGGGCAGCGCCCCCGAAACCTCACACGATTTTTTATTATTTCATAATGCACCGGGAGTTAATTTTTCATTGACCAACATAAGAAAACCCTATTTTGTAACCAACAAAAAGCTTGATAAAAAGTGGCTAAGGGTTAGGATTTTTTGATATTGTATTGTAGCATTTTGCAGCGGTATTGAGTTGCAGGGATTGTTGATTGTAATCGGTTTGTTTTACTGGATAATAATATTGGACTCTCTGTTTGGTGGATGTAGCCCGAGTTTGGGTGAACCACGTTAAAACTTGTCTCTCGTTGTTATTATTTCTGTGTATTTCCATTTCTCTGTTTAATCTTTATTTGCATTTAATTGATATCTTCTGCCAGCTAACCCTAACAGAGTCATCTTGGGGACACGCCTTCAAAGAGGATTGTTGGATTTGTATATTCAACCATTACCATTGGATTTTACATAGGAACTTGGATGAGTGAAGGATTGAGGATTGGATTGCCAAACCTATATAAGGCAAGGTATTTCATTGAGTGATTAAGTTGGCTGTATTTTTATTACACAAGAGCATTACGAAGAGTTGCATTCAGCGAACAAGTGAATTTTGTGAGACATCATAGGAGCAAGGTTCCAAGGTACCGATTTGGTGTAAAGGTAGTGAGTTCAGAAATAGATCTAGGACTACTACGTGGAGAGCTAAAGGGTCCCTAGGGTAGTGGTGTTTCCTTGTGAAGTGTTCTAAGCATTTTTAGTAGAGCCTGACTTAGATTCACAAGGTTTGTGGGATTATGTCTAAGTGTAGATTGGACTTTGTTATAATAAAAATCAATAAAGAAGTTGTTCGTTCTCCAAAGTGAATGTGCGATAATTTACATTGTTATATGTTTGTGTTTTGTAACTTTATTGATATAGGGAAGACAATTCGTAAAGCTAACAAGTGAGGCGTAGTCCATCTTAGGGGACAAGCTTGGTCCTTCAAGGCGAGTTAAGTGCTCACTAGGGATAGAAATAAAGAGGCAATCCTATAAATTATACATTGACCGAATCATAACATTGAAGGCTATGTTTTAAACTGGAAGCTTAAGGGAGACGAGAATGTGTGAATGAATGAAAGATTTTACAACGTCCACAAGGCCAAGCAGCCTATGAGACTAGAAAACGACACCTCAATCCAATTTTAACTTCTTTTCCAACTCAGACCTTCTGCTGTGAATCTTGATCAATAAACTTGCTGTATTGTGTAACCTTGCCTCCTCAAATAACTCACTAAGGTTACCCCGCTCCAGCTGTCACCATACTGATCCCCAATATTTTTGAAGTATTTTACGGTTAAAACACTAAAAAATCGTGTTAACGACATCAATTTCAAACCGTCGGAGGGAGTGGCAATCAGAGAAAATCTGTTGCAGCACTTATGCATAGTACAAACAACTTTAACCAGAGTAAAATACGAAGATAATTAATTGCACATTATCTTTACATGAATTTCAGGGATATGTCTTAGTGGCTTACCGACAAATTCCGAGAACCTTCAGAAATTAATTGCACATTATCTAAACGTGCCTTCAAAGTCTATGTCAACACAAACTGAAACTCCTTCACAAACCACAACACGTCTCTCACAATGAGAAGGGCTCGATATTCGGTTCCGTCTGGGCCTGCTCTCCAATTCGGTAAACTTAGAACTCCAGCTTTCAGATTAATAACTGGGTACTGGATTACTCTCTAATTCGGTAAACTACTATGAGCCCTTCATTTCAAATGCTCTAAAATCTCTTCAAAAGATTCTTGCAAATAATACGGTAAGGATTCGAAGCTGGCATCTGCAATGCGGAAAAATAGGATAAAACCAAACCAAAATATCTACAAAATCTAGAATGATTTTAAAACTAACAAAAGCTTTCTCAAGCATATCTCTTCTTCTTCCTTTTTTTTTTTTTTTGGCCTTTATATCACCTACAAGATTGTTTGCTATTGGATATTTGAGCAGAGTCTAAGCTGATATTCTTTTGGTTGAGAACAAACAACTAAAAGGTATCCATTGTTTCAAAGTTGTCTGTATTAAAATACTGAGAAAAATATGAACAGTAGTACAAATATTACAACTGCACAAATTAATCTCTGTTATTCAACAAAGAAGATTACATGAGAAATTTACCAGCTTCCTACAAATTTGCTAACTAATTTGACACCTAACTAAAACTAACTGTGACACAACTACAACAATTAGTGACACCTCTGCAATTTCTATTGACACATCTATAACTACACAACTCTAGTTGACACATATTCATCACATGTGAATAAACCAGTTATTCATTATATTCTAACATCCCCTCTTAATGAATAACTTAAAATAACTCCAACTCTCACATGAGCACAACATTACTCCTCTGAAATCTCATGCACCACTCCTCCTCCAACACCATAAATAGAGGCATGTTGAGGAACCCATATTCCATCTGAGAACTTTTTTTTCAATGTGCTTTGATGATCTCAAACTATCTATTAATCATATGAGCAAATGCTATGTCACTTGCCTATGCATCTAGCCACTGCATACACTTTTTTTAAGATTTGGACAAATAAGTCCCAAATCAGCATATCACGGCAGCAAAAAGAAAAGGCTCTCCATGAACCACAAGGTGCTCTGCCACAGCAAGAACGGATCAAGACAGGATGGCTCGATTGAGTCTCTTCCTCTACGAACTTCCTTCACTCAGGCTTTGTTCGATTGGGCAGTAGCTCCCCTTGCAAACGACAATCAATTCCTCCAAACAGTGTTGCAGTAGTCCCTCAATAAACTATTTTGTCTATTTCTACAGCAAATATTTGGCTGCATTCACCTTCACTTTGGTGGAAGCTTTCTCCTTGAGTAGTCTCCTCCTAACGCAGCAGCAACATTAGAATTTTGGTTGCTAATACCTTTTGCAACCAATGCTTTAACAAATGCAAACAACACTTTACTTTTAGACTAGCAACTAACACCCCAGGCTCACATATTCTTGGGCACTCCAATGGTGGAGTCACACCCAAACTAGCTCTGATACCATATTAAAATACTGAGAAAAATATGAACAACAGTACAAATATTACAACTGCATAAATTAATCTCTGTTATTCAACAAAGAAGATTGCATTTATAACTTCAAAGAAGTTTACCAGCTTCCTACAAATCTGCTAACTAATTTGACACCTAACTAAAACTAACTGTGACACAACTACAACAATTAGTGACACATCTATAACTACACAACTCTAGTTGACACATATTCACCACATGTGAATAAACCAGTTATTTATTATATTCTAACATCCCCTCTTAATGAATAACTTAAAATAACTCCAACTCTCACATGAGCACAACATTACTCCTCTGAAATCTCATGCACCACTCCTCATCCAACACCATAAATAGAGGCATGTTGAGGAACCCATATTTCCTCTGACAACTTTTTTTTTCAATGTGCTTTGATGATCTCAAACTATCTATTAATCATATGAGCAAATGCTATGTCACATGCCTATGCATCCAGCCACTGCATACACTTTTTTTAAGATTTGGACAAATAAGTCCCAAATCAGCATATTACAGTAGCAAAAAGAAAAGGCTCTTCACGAACCACAGGGTGCTCTGCCACAGCAAGAACGGATCAAGACCAGATGGCTCAATTGAGTCTCTTCCTCTACGAACTTCCTTCACTCAAGCTTTGTTCGATTGGGCAGTAGATCCCCTTGCAAACGATAGTCAATTCCTCCAAGCGGTGTTGCAGCAGTCCCTCAATAAACTGTTTTGTCTATTTCTACAACAAATATTTGGCTACATTCACCTTCACTTTGGTGGAAGCTTTCTCCTTGAGTAGTCTCCTCCTAACACAGCAGCAGCATTAGAATTTTGGTTGCTAATACCTTTTGCAACCAATGCTTTAACAAATGCAAACAACACTTTACTTTTAGACTGGCAACTAACACCCTGGGCTCACATATTCTTGGGCACTCCAATGGTGGAGTCACACCCAAACCAGCTTTGATACCATATTAAAATACTAAGAAAAATATGAACAACAGTACAAATATTACAACTACACAAATTAATCTCTATTATTCAACAAAGAAAATTACATTTATAACTTTAGAGAAGTTTACCAACTTCCTACAAATCTGCTAACTAATTTGACACCTAACTAAAACTAACTGTGACACAACTACAACAATTAGTGACACCTCTATAATTTCTATTGGCACATCTATAACTACACAACTCTAGTTGACACATATTCACCACATGTGAATAAACCAGTTATTCATTATATTCTAACATCCCCTCTTAATGAATAACTTAAAATAACTCCAACTCTCACATGAGCACAACATTACTCCTTTGAAATCTCATGCACCACTCCTCCAACACCATAAATAGAGGCATGTTGAGGAACCCATATTTCCTCTGACAACTTTTTTTCAATGTGCTTTGATGATCTCAAACTATCTATTAATCATATGAGCAAATGCTATGTCACCTGCCTATGCATCCAGCCACTGCATACACTTTTTTTAAGATTTGGACAAATAAGTCCCAAATCAGCATATCATAGCAGCAAAAAGAAAAGGCTCTCCATGAACCACAGAGTGCTCTGCCACAACAAGAATGGATCAAGACCGGATGGCTCAATTGAGTCTCTTCCTCTACGAACTTCCTTCACTCAGGATTTGTTCGATTGGGCAGTAGCTCCCCTTGCAAATGACAATCAATTCCTCCAAGCAGTGTTGCAACAGTCCCTCGATAAACTATTTTGTCTATTTCTACAGTAAATATTTGGCTGCATTCACCTTCACTTTGGTGGAAGCTTTCTCCTTGAGTAGTCTCCTCCTAATGCAGCAGCAGCATTAGAATTTTGGTTGCTAATACCTTTTGCAACCAATGCTTTAACAAATGCAAACAACACTTTACTTTTAGACTGGCAACTAACACCCCAGGCTCACATATTCTTGGGCACTCCAATGGTGGAGTCACACCCAAACCAACTCTGATACCATATTAAAATACTGAGAAAAATATGAACAGCAGTACAAATATTACAACTGCACAAATTAATCTCTGTTATTCAACAAAGAACATTACATTTATAACTTCAGAGAAGTTTACTAGCTTCCTACAAATCTGCTAACTAATTTGACACCTAACTAAAACTAACTATGACACAATTACAACAATTAGTGACACCTCTATAATTTCTATTGACATATCTATAACTACACAACTCTAGTTGACACATATTCACCACATGTGAATAAACTAGTTATTCATTATATTCTAATAGTCCGGGGCAGGTCCCCATCTCATCCTTTATATATTGTACTTTGAGAGGATTTAAATCTTGGTGGATGGCATAATCAAAGAACATACCATCATCCTCACTAATTGTTCTCAACAAATTAAGCTACAATCCTTTTGGTCAAGTAGGTTTTTTAGGTGGTAGTAAAAAGAGAAAATATTCTAAACCTTAATCTTTTTACCTGCCCTAATGTTAAAGGAGTTTGCACTTTGGTCTAAGCCATTGATTTTCACAATCCTTTGGTTAAAGTTCAAGTTTGGGGAATTTGCCTTGCCCTTGATTGAAGTGACAAATAAAATAATCAAATTTTCTAAAATAATTTTTTTAATGGGAGGATGGGGAATTGTGGTAGTGAGGGGAGGGCTTCCTCCTTATTGAAGTAATAAATAATCAAATTTTTAAAAATGAGCTACTAAAATTTCTAGGGATAATTAATGAGTGAGCAATATGAATTACATCTATGTTTTCTTATTTGAAATACCAATCTAGAAACACAAGAAAAACAAGTTATATATGAATATAAATTTGTTTTATTGTCTAACTCTTTGTAAAATGACATAAAGTAAGGTTGTAATAGTTCCACTTCCATCTAGAGGTGAGGTTTAGTATTTCATTTTATTCTATATCATTAAAAAAATAAGATACATTAAAGAAGAGTCTCAATAGGAAGTTTCTACGAATTAATTATTGGCGTTGGTTGACTATTAACTAATCACTTTGTATTTGCTACAAATCTATTGCTAATGTTGGTAAAGTCACTACCAACTGAGTTAGCACCATCAGCTGAGTTGATAGCATGAACAAGGCTCCTAACAGGAACCAAATTGCCAATGCAAATTGAGTCACCAACACAAATAGTTGTCACCTCAAACCAAACCACCACTTCAAGCATATCTACTTTTTAAAATGATCAAGGTCCACAAAATGGAGAATTTGCTCTTACACCACTCTCAAATGTGCCTCTGACACAAATGGACTACCCTCCTTCAATTGGGCAACCCAACAAGTGAGTTGAGGTCATGCATAAAGTCAAAGTAATTCAATGCCTAAAACATTAAAGATTCCTTTCCACATTTCAAAGTAGTGTTTGGGCCCATAAATGGGCATTAGGATTGTCGTCACCCATAATCACCTTTAGAAGGTCATGTTAGTACCACATGCTCTCTACCAAGGCCACATTATCAGGTAGCACCTTACCACAAGTTGCATAGCATGACTCCACTTTATAAGACCCTAAAGAATTATCTTTCCAACAAATTTGGTCAACCTTTATGAGAATAGGAATTTTTTTACACCTATCCTCTCTTTTAGAATTCTTCTAGCAAGGCTATTAAATGATAGGGAAGTGTCCAAGTGAAATCAAGGTCAATTGAGAATGAATACAACTTTAGATTCTTACCAATAATGTCAACCCTCTTACGTAATGTTTCTCTTGCTATATGGATAACACGTATAGGAAGATATTAGGAATGGAGGACGGTTTGTGAGAGAATGGAGGATGGTGTGAGAATGGTGTTAAAGAGGAACTGATGGATGGTCTACGGAGGGGAGTAAGGCTTATGGCGGGGACTCTGATGGAGCCCAGGGCTCGGAAGCGACATAGCCAAGCAAGACAAGGCCGGTACCAGGAGGCCTGGATAAACCACCTAACCTCAAGGGACAATCTTCCTAGGTGGGCCTATTGAAAATGAAAATTATAGATATACCCATTAAGTGGTTTATGGGTCAATCCTTTAGGAATGGTCAAGGCAAGGATCTCAAGGATTTTTCTAAGGAGAAATTTTTGGGATACTCATTGGGGAATGGTTCGAGACCTAGGCCTTGGGCTTCACTTTTAGGAGCGGACATTAAAGGGAAAAGTGCTTCTCCACTAGTGAAGTCTATTTTCAACCCATGTTTTGGAGAGATATCCATTAATGTTCCTGATAGCATTGTGGAGAAAGGTATTTGGAAAATGCAACAGACTTTGATTAGAAAATTCTTAGGGATAAGACCTAATATGGAAGGGGTTAGGGCTTGGGCCTCTAAAAGATGGAGAACAAAAGGCCAGGTTGATACTACAGCTATGCCAAAAGGATTTTTCTCTTTTTCATTCATTTGTGAAGAAGACCTATGTAACATCCTAGTAGGAGGACCTTGGCTTATTGGTAAGTCAACCTTGGCTTTAAGAAAATGGGATATGGGTTTTGATGTTGTTAAGAGCACATTTAACATGACCACGATGTGAGTTAGACTACCTCACTTGCCACTAGAATTTTGGGATGAGGAGGTGTTTAAGGGTATAGCTAGTAACTTTGGCCAACTCCTAACCATTGATTCTATGACCACTTTGAGGAGAAGGATTATTTTTGCTGGGATATGTGTCTATGTGGAACAATCAACAGATCTCCCCTATTCAATTAGCATCAAATCAAAGTTAGGTGAATGGAAGCAGGTGTTGGAGTTTGAGACTATCCCCTTTGCTTGTTTTAAGTGCAGGAAAGTCAGTCATTAGATAAAACAATGCCCTACCCAAAAACCCAAAATACAACATCAAGTTTGGAAGGAGAAAGAAGAGGGTGGAAAGGGTGAAACTAAAATGGGAAACCATGTGATGGGAAACCCTAAACAAAAAGAAACCCCTTCAGCGGTTTCCCCTTAGATAAAGGAGGTGGGAAAGGAGGAAAAATCTATTCAACTCAACCCTGCTGGTGAAGAGCATGGATTAGAAAGATAGAAGATCGCAGATAAGATTGTGGATGATACTCTAATTGAAAACTCTTAGATCCTAGAGGAGGTTGAAACTCTAGAGAATGCCTCTTTAGATCAGGTAAATGATATTGAAGGGTTTTCTATGGATGATTCACTCACAATGAATGATAAGTAAAACAATATCTCTCTCCTCAACCAAGAGGTGGTATAAAAAATGGATATCCATAAAAGAGATCAAGAAGTAAACCAAAAAAGGGAAATTGTTGAGAAGTAGGAATTAAGTAAAGTTGATAGTCAAGCAAAGAGTAAGGGGAAGAAAAACAATAAATACTTTGTTGATGTGTTTGTCATTGATGTCAAAAGTTGGAGTTGATTGTCATTGATGATGCAAAGGAAAGGTTGGTGCAAGTTGGTATTGTTGTAAAAACATTAGGGAGGTGTTGATCATCAGGAGTTGCTTGTCATTACTAAGAGTTTCTCAACTTGATGGTATTGATCTTTAGTATTGTTGTAAAAGCATTAGGGGGATGCTGATCATCAGGAGTTGCTCGTCATTACTAAGAGTTGCTCAACTTGATGGTAGTGATCTCCAACTTGATGGTATTGATCTCAGGAGATCAAGAGATCTTTAATTGGTTGTCATATCAAGTAGAGGAGTTGATGTCTATATTAGCAGGTTGATACCTACTTTGTGTAAAGCAAAACTTGTCATCATTAGGAGTGTGAGGTGCAAAGCCATTGATCTCAAACAGTTAACTCACAGTTGGATTTGGTGAACTCTCAGTTGGATTTACTCATTTGCTTATTTGTTGCCAAAAGCATTAGCATTGTTGTAACATGATCTCAGTTGGATTTGGAGTGAAAGGATGATCTCAGTTGGAGTGACCAGAAGTTCTTGATAAGCAAAGGAGTTCATTCATTTAGTAATGAAATGATGTACACATACTTGCACATGCTCTTCATTTAGCCATTGATGTCATAGTGATCAATCTTGATGATCATGCTTCAAGAGATACAATTGTGTGTTTGAAACCCTAGATTTTCTAATTTTCTTGGATCATAAAATGTGTTTTTTTCTCTATTTTAGAATGTTCTTGATCCACAGTATGAATACAAGAATTTAGGGTTTTATCAATACCTAAAGACATATTTTCCTACAGTCTAAAGTCTCCTCTAAACCCTAAGTCTATAAGTCTTAAACCCTAAATCAAAAGTTATAAAGTCTAATCTAACGGGTGTTGCTTTTTGTTTTATTTCATTGTTGATTGGCCTTAGCAAGTCACTTGCCACTTAAGTTATAACCTGAGGGTTCGAAGGTCATTTTGTGACCAGCCCCCTTGCCTAGGGAGACCGACCCTCTTCGGTGGGTGCCAAATAAGGATCGAGTGTTGTCATTCAATCTTCTAAGGGTGCGAAAGAAATAATCAACGAACACTATTTAAAGTTACTTTGAATTCTAACGGATTCTTGAGGCGAATGGAGTTTGACGGTTGGATGGTTGTCCTTACAGTTATATACAATTTTAATAACAGTTTGTTAACTATTTTAAACCCAATGATCACAGGGCTATAGAAGACCTTTCTCCACAAGTTTCAAGGGCTTTTTGAGAATATACACAGTGAATAGAAGATAATGTGTATGAGAAAGACATAAGAATCATGAATCAAATGACAGATAAAGAATGCAGAGGATTGATAAGAATATAGTGGCATACATGCAAAGGTATTTGATGGGTTTGCAGGGTAGAAGGATGTTTGTAGAATAAACCAGTTTTGCAGAGTATGAGTACAAGGATCTTTGTAGAATAAACCAATTTTTGCAGTGTATGGTAAATACTTCATGAACTTCTTTTGATGATTGCTTTATATTGACTTTATACTATCTTTGAGTGCATTGATTTGATGGAAGGATGTGACAAGGAAGATGATGTATTGTGTAAAGAAGAAATTGATTATCTAGGTATGAGTGACTTCTAGATTAAGAGATATTGCATTTTTGTTAAAGGATACATATGATGATTTTGTAAAATAAAAAATGCTATTGTAAACTGAATGTGGGTTGATGATTTTTGAACTAGTGTGTAAAAGATAGGTGGTGTTGATGTATACATGCAAATCAAAGAGAGATAAGGTGTTCAAATAAAAGAGTTATAGAACTCATCTATAACCTTTGTTACTATTGTAAATCGAGTAGTACTCTATAATTTTATCTTTGTTTGTATTAGAGTTGATTATGGAGTTGATGCTCCTAAAAGTTGGTGGAGTTGGTGCTCCTGAAGAACTTGGAGTTGGTGCTCTTGAAGGACATGAAATTGATGCTTTTTGTGAGGGGAATTGATGTTCCTTTATATGTAATCAGTGAGATTTTGGTCAGTGAGACCTAATAAAGTTTTGGTGAGGTTGGACAGTTGTTTTTTCCTAGATAGGGTTTTCCACTTTAAACATTTGTGTTATGGTTTCATGATTACGTTTCTCTCTATATTTTTGGTGTGTTGATGTTAGTGATTGTTTCTACAAGATTGATAAATGAACAAGTTTTATTAGATCACTGATTCACCCCCCTCTCAATGATCCTTTGTATTCCAACAATAATCTAGCCTTGGGAGGAAACCAAAGGATCAACACTAGACATTGGAAGGTTGTGAATTGTGGATCAAACCCTAAGACCATAGGTAGATTCACTAACAAAGTTGTGAGGGAAAGAGATGTTAAGTGAGACATAGTTGATGACCTGCAAAAGAACCTCAAGGAAATGTGCTCTAAGAGCGCACCATCATCCAAACAATGAATATTATCTCATGGAACATAAGGGGGTTAAATAATGCTCATAAGCAAGACCTCCTATTCAACCTTGTTCGGGAGCAAAAGTCAGATATCCTGTTGATTCGAGAAACCAAGATGCATGTTGATAAATTCAATAACTTGAAAAATATATTCTTTAAGGATAGTGGCTTTCATGGTGTTGGTGTTGAAGGTGCCTCTGGAGGGATTGCCACTTTTTGGAATCCTAAAGTGGTCAAGGGTGATGATCTCTTTGAAGATTATAACCATGTTTCTACTAAGTTTACCCACCTCAAGGATGATACTTCTTAGATCTCGTCTAATATCTATGCACCTAATATCAAATGTGCTAGGAGAAAATCGTGGTTTAGTCTTAGAAATTTTAAATCTATCCATCCTAATAGAAGTTGGCTGGTGATGGGGGACTTCAATACTTCTCTTAAGAACAATAAAAAAATGGGAGGGTCTCATCTCTTGGGGGATAGTAGGAATGATCTAATAGACTTCATCTATGATCAAGCTCTCTTGGATATGGATTTGCAGGGTGCTAACTTCACGCAGACTAATAGAAGAACTAACACCTCTCTCATTTAGGTGAGACTTGATCGTGCCCTTATTTCTTGTAATTGGTTAGCTTCTTACTTTTGCTCTCTATTTGCTATGACAAGACTTGGTTCAGATCATTATCCCATTATTCTGTATGCTAATAAAATGGAAAGGAAGAAAACCTTCCCTTTCAAGTTTGAGAAAATGTGGACTCAACACCTTGATTTAGAAAGTAAAATTATTAAATGGCAGAACATAAAGGTGGATGGATCTTCTATGTATAGAGTTGCCAAGAAACTTTCCCATGTCAAAACTAATGTACAAGGATGGAATAAGAAATCTTTTGGGAATATTTTCAAGAATAAGGAGAATATTAAGAATAAGCTCTAGATGTTGTTTAGAAAGAAATTTAATAAAAAGGATGGGACTCTAGGTTGTTGAAGCTAGAAAATGATCTTCTTACCGAGCGCCATTCCATTATCTCTAAAGAAGAAGAATTTTGGAAGCAAATATTGGGAGCTATCTGGTTGCAGAGTGGAGATCATAACACTAAATGTCTCCATATGTCTACTCTTAAGCATAGATCAACCAATAGAATCAAATCTATTTTGATGAATGGATCTCAAATTAATGAGAAGGTGGACATTAGGGAAGTTGCTACTGGGTTCTTTAAAGACCTCCTATCTATTGATGAAAACCTGGATATGGAGACTGATATTTTGGAAGCAATACTTAGAACCCTTGTGGATGACCATAACCTTTAATTATCTAAAATCCCTTTGGATGAAGAAATCAAAAGTGATGCCTTCACCTTTAAGGGAAATAATGCCTTAGGTCGAGATGGATTTCCTCACTTTTTCTTCTAGGTCCATTGGGGCATTGTTTCTAAAGAAGTGATTGCCACTACTAAGGAATTTTTTAGCAGTAGAAAACTTCTAAAGGAGCTGAACTTGACCTTTCTGGTTCTCATTCCTAAAAAATAGGGTGTTGATTCATTTGCAGACTTTAGATTGATTAGCCTTTGCAAGTCAATCTATAAGATCATTTCAAAGGTTATTACCAATAGATTGTAGATGGTCCTCCCTAGGTTGATTTCTATTTAACAGAGTGGGTTTATCTTGAGCATACAACTCTTGGACTCCATCATAAAAGTTTGTGAAAATACTCATTCTTTGTATATTAACAAGAAGGAAGGTTCTATCCTCAAGTTGGATTTTTTAAAAGCTTACGATAGGGTGATATGGGACTTTCTAAGGAAAGTTATGACTAAGTTTGGGTCCTCAGATAGATTCCTAAATCTCATCTCTCAGATGGTGTCTACTCTGATGTTCTCAGTTCTTGTTAATGGTTCCCCTTCTGGTTTCTTTAAAAGCTCTCGGGATATCAGACAAGGAGACCCAGTTTCCCCTTTTTGCTTATTATTATGGCATAAGCTTTAGGCTGGAAGATTCTCAAGGCTGTTAATGTTGGTATATTGAAAGGGGTGTATCCTACTTCGACTGGTATCCCTTACTCACATCAACAATTTATAGATGATACTATCATTCTAGACGAAGCTTCTGTTAAAGAGGCCAGAGTTTTAAAACTCATTCTACAGAACTATGAAAAGGCTTTTAGCCAGAGTTATCCTTCCTAAGAGTACTATCTTCTTCCTGAATACATTGATTCATCGTTAGGTTAAGATTGCCCATATCCTTTAGTGCTTGGTGGGAGATTTTCCTTCCAAATACTTAGGCATGCCCCTATTTGTGAATAAAATTCTAGACTCCTTTTGGCTGGATATGCTGGATAGATTTCAATCCAAGTTGGCTAGATGGAAAGGGGTCATTCTTAGTCAAGCTAGGAAAGTATTGTTGATTAAAGCCACTCTTCAAAATCTGCCCGTGTATGCTATGAGCCTTTTTAGAATTTTGAGAAAATTTGCTAATAAAATGGAGCAAAATCAAAAGAATTTTTATGGGTAGGAATGGAAGAAAGAAAGAGAATTTTGTTAGTTGCTTGGGATAAAATGTGTAGACCTAGAAAAAAGGGGGTATTGTTATAAGAAAGACTAAGGATTTCAACTCGACTTTGATTGCCAAAGTACCTTGGATGTTGATGAAGTAGAATAATGAATGGACTAAGATTATGAAGAACAAATACCTATCCCATTACAGAAGTTTGCATGAATCTCTTGATTGCTTGGACCTCCCTAGTGGTTCTAGTATCTACAAAAACATAATGGACAACAGACCTATTATTAAAAAGGGGATGAAGTGGAAACTCAAAAATGGCTCTTCTATTATGTTTTGGGATGAAATATGGCTTCTTGATATGCCCCTTTCCTCTTGTGAATGGTCCAGGCCCATGAAGGATAGATGCATTATAATGTTTGGGAGGAGGGTGGCTAATTATATGGAGGAAGGTTCTTGGAAAGAGCTTGTTGATATTGACTCCTTTCTTATGGAATCTTCAAGGCTTCAATCCATTCTTTCTAGGTTCCATATTCCTTTAACTCAAGTTAAAGATAAGATGGTTTGGGAGGATAATCCTCAAGGTGTTTGCTCAGTCTCTTCTAGCTTTGATTATTTGTTGGATTGCAACGCTAATCCACCTTTCTGGGCTAGGTTATGGTAGCATGAGCTAACCCCTAAAATCAACATCTTCTTTTGGATCCTTGCTCAGAATAAAGTTCTTACTTCAGACAACTTGAGTAAAAGAGGTTTTTCCTTTTGCAACAAATGTGCTCTGTGTGAGAGTGATTTCAAAGATGCTTTTCACCTTGTGATTGAGTGTTCCTTTGCTAGAGTCATCTGGTGTAAGTTGTTGTCCTTATTGAATGTTTGTCGGGTCTTCCCAAATTATTTCAAAGAAATAGGTGGAGCAATGGATTTCTCCCTCATCTAACCCTTCCTTGAAGTTCTTATGGACTCTCTTGCTTCCCCATGTGGCGTGGGGGCTATGGAAAGATAGGAACAACCATATATTTAGGGAAAAAAGGGTTGGATGATAGAGTGGCTGATAGAATAATTGCAACTACTAAGTAAAACTTCATGCATGGGATATCTGAGAAGGTGTCTAAGGATCCTAATCTTGGGGTCTCTTCTTGTGATCTCCAAATTATGAAGGATTGGAATCTTCAATTTGACATCTCTACCCCATTCAAAAACATGAAAAAGTCTAGAGTTGGGGTATCCTAGAAACCCCCGCCTGTGGGTTGGATCAAGGTCAATTTTGATGGGGTCCTGGGATGGGGGTTGTGGGAGTGTTCTTAGAAATGACAGAGGAGAGTTGGTGGTTGTTGTGGCAGTTCCTTTGGGTTCTCAGACTAACCACTTTACCAAGGTTGAGCTACTACTTTCACTGCTATTAAGATGGCTTACTCTTAATGTTTCAATGTTTTTTGTGGAGGGTGATTCCCTAAACATCATTCAATGCCTTAAGGGAGCCCAAAGTCCTAGCTAGACTATTGACATGTTGATAAAAGACTCTTTGAAGTTGGCAAACTTTTTTGATGAGGCAGTCTTTGTTCACCGTGTACCACGAGGGAAACAAACTCACAAATGCTTTGACAAATATTGGAGTCAATAATGAAAACTTCAAGCTTTGGGAGGAGTTTAACACTATCCCTTCACAAGATAGAGCCATATTTGATAATGATTGCATCCCTGACGTCAGAGGTACCATATGATATCTTAATGATAAGAAAAAGCAAACTCCCACACTTTGTGGGTGTTGTTTCTAGTAACTTCCTTCAAAGTTTTCAGTGCAGATTTATTTTATGTGAAAAAGAGTCATTTGCTAATAGAGGGGAAACCTTGTCTAAGATTATGGGGGTGAAAGAAATAGAGTGGAGCCAGGGAATTGTGTGGGGACCCACAATAGTCCTCAAGTTTAGAGAATCTTAAAGGATGGTGGCCTGGTCCCTTTCATGGAAAGGCTCCATGGCCATGACTCGGAAGCTACCAAAGCCTTTACCAGAAGCTGGAGGAAAAGAAAGGTTACTTTGTTTGGGAAGGAGTTTAGTATTAGTGAAGAGCTTATTACCGAGGTGATGAGCCTTTCTATGGAGGGTAGAAAAAACTTCAAAGATCAGAAAGCTAGAGAAGAGGCAATGAAAATTTTCTTCAGAGATAAAGAACATAGCAGGTTGGTGAAGTTATACTCTGGGTATGAGCGCACTTCACTAAAACCAGTGTGGGGTACGGTTGCTGAGATGGTCATGAGATATATGTGACCTTGGAAGGAAGATACAAAGCTCTCTATGGGTACTATTTTACATTACTTAATCACTTTTGACATAAAATGCTTGTCTCTTTTTAATTTTACTTGTTAATCTCTCTAGATTGTTCTATTAGCGATAATAGAAATTCTCCTAAAATTCCTATTATTCACGAAGGCCTTATCCTTCTAATTGTCAATCACATTAAAGCCCTCACCCCTAGTAGAGCTATTCAGAGGAAAAATGTGAAATTTAAGAAGAAGAACCCTAGGGTGGTTGAGTATACAAATACTGATGCTTCATAATCCATGGAGCATATTGATCATGATGAGGAGGAAGAGAGGGATCAGTTTGGGGAATAAGATTATGTTTCAGTCCACTCTTCAGACCTAGAGTACTTTGAATTTTGAAGAGACTAAAAACCCTGTGGAGAGAAAGAGAAAGATGCAGGTTGACACCCTGAATAAGAAGGGGAAAGGAAAATCTTCCATATCATGGTAGGGTTATGATACTGGAAGTGAGAAAGGTGATGGGATGAGTGTTGAAGCCACCTTGCAGAGGGATGAGGTGAATAAATAGGAGAAGGAAAAAGGGAAAGCTAAAGTCTTGATTCTCGAGGACTAGGAGATGGATATAAAGAAGGAGCTAGGTCAAGAACAAAAAAAATATGGCGATGAGATGAACCCTGATGGCAATAAGACTAGGAAGGGTAAACTTGTTGTCTAGAGCTAGATGTGGGAGTCCCTTTCCCTTCTATCCCAAACATCACTATGCCTATTCCTAAGAACTTCATGGATCATGTTGCTCAAACTAATAATAGAGAAGATGTTGCTAATACCCTTAATATTGTTAGAGAGGTGATCATGGCTCATAACATTATGTCCAAGTGGTTCTATCTTGAGATAAATTGTATCAATCTCAAGTTGGCCATTCTTCAAAGAATCTATGGCAAGGAGGATCGACTTCAGAATGAGGAGGAGGTTAAAATCTTGGAGCGGTGGGAGGCTATTCTTTGAGTTAATAGTATGGAAAAGAAGATTTCAAACCTCCAAGAGAACCTTAAAGATGAGGTGGTCAATTTGGACAACTAGAAGAAAAAAGTGGATGATAGGATGGAGGCTTTGGAAAAAGACTCCAAATGTAGCAAAGAGAATTTGGGGCGTATGTTGAAAGTGAGTCATAGTACCATCAAAAATAGTG
Organism: Cunninghamia lanceolata; assembly: GCA_027924645.1. Taxonomy (NCBI): domain Eukaryota; kingdom Viridiplantae; phylum Streptophyta; class Pinopsida; order Cupressales; family Cupressaceae; genus Cunninghamia; species Cunninghamia lanceolata. The sequence goes on along the minus strand of BSBN01000570.1, from coordinate 3,230,742 downwards.
CTATGAGGATTAAGTTGCTTACTAGGAAAATCAAAAATATCTAGGAAGAGGATATGAGGTAGGGTAATGATAAAGATGACAAAAGTGAGCAGGCTGGTCCAAGTTCCCGCACCCATGCCAGCAAGACAAGACCTCTTAATGTGGAGAAAAAAGAGCTGCTGGGGTTTGTAAAACCCAATAAAGATTTTAAAGAGAAAGAGATGGAAGATGTTGAAACTCTTAAGCAGTTGTAATACTTTATGTTTATTCTATTATTTTTATGATTTCTGGTTATTGTTCTCTATTTTAGTTTAACGGTCTTTTTGTTTTGTTGATGGTTCATTATGACAACTATTTGGCTGTCGATTGGTTATGTCTTTTTGATGGACAACATTTTGTAAAGGGTTTTGAGGTCCCTTCAAAACTTGCTTTACCATTAATAAAAAACATGTATAAGAAGAAACAAGCTAGAAAATAGAGCCCTCCCATACTAATTATTCAGACACAATAAATAGGAGAAATAGAAAAGCTAGTTAACTAAAAAATAATGTTCAGACATAATAAGTTATGGGCCTAAAACCAATGTAGCGTAAAGATGGGTTTGTATTGGCTTATACTCGTTGGAAAATGGACTGGGTTACATGGATGATGACATTCCCTAGTGATTCAATTTTTCTTCTATTTTTTAAAAATCTTTTTCAATTGGAGGAGGAAGTGTATGGTCACTAAGTGGGTAAAAGAAAGAAGTTGGGTTCACATATACGGTAAGTTTCAGGCAAAAAAAAAATCCCAATAGGAACGAGTACCCATTTAGGAACAGGCACCTGAGCCTAGAACGAGTACCCGTTTTGTTTTATAGAACTGGTACCCATTCTAAAATGGGTACCCATTTTGTTTTTTAATGTTTTTTTAGAATGGGTACCCGTTTTATTTTTTATTGTTTTTTAGAACGGGCACCCATTTTAAAATAGGTACCTGTTTTGTTTTTATTATTTTTTAGAACGGGTACTTGCTTTTAAAATTTTGAATTCTACACCCATGTTTTTGGTTTGGTTTTAGGCTCGGGAAAGGCATGGGTAGTTGACCTCTAGCCTTGGACCTGCAAGTACAAGTCTATGTTCAGAGCAAGAGGAAAGACTAACTTTAGCTATATTGCTGACGACATTTTTCTTTGAATTTTTTTACGAAATTAAGACCTATTATAGATGACGATGTGTAGTTTTCAAATATGTAATTTTTTTAATTGACTTGTTTTTCTATTTATTAATTAATTTAAGAGCAAAATGGTCCAAAAACTTGAAATGGAAGATATTTGTATTTTTTTAAAAACCTTTATTTTTTTAAATTTTTTTAATTATATGTCATCAATCTACACATCATTCTTTACACAATGAAAAAAAAATCATTTTAAGATTAGTTTTGCTCAAATTATGCTGGTCGTACACGAGGGGTTTTCAAAAACAATAATTAGCGGCAATAAAAAATTAATAAAAAAATATTTGGAAAAAAAATATAAAAAAATATCCTCATCAAACTTCACTATACTACACATCTTTCCCCAAAAGAATTTAGAAAAATATTTTTGTTTAGGTCAAATTATGTTGGTCATACACGTGCATGGTATGGTCCTAAAAAAGTGACTTTTAAAAAATGGTTTTTGTTCAAGCCTATTAAAAATTAATTTGTATCATCTGGGTATTAGAATAAATTACATGTTTGAAAACTAGATTCAAAATACTACATTTCATATTACTATACTTTCTTAAGATTTTATGTGTAAGTGCTTCAAATTTTGACTCCAACTAGGAGAAATTTTAAATTTCAAGGAAAACACTTCCACTTTTTAGCCAAAAAGTGGACCCAACTTCTTTCACTGACCCAAGTAGTAGGTAGATGCCCTTTCTTTCCAAGCACGACGAGTGCTTATTTAATCCTCATTATATGAAAATTATTTTTTGTGTTTTGGTTTTGGGGTTGGGGGGACTACCTTGATTTTTTATTATTACTAGTAATTGTATAAGGAGTTGCAATACAAAGTGTTTAGATGGGTTGTGATGTGAGTTCTAATGTATGTTGTGGGGATTTTAATTTGATTTGGGTTGGATTGGATGTTTGAAATGAAGTTGCATTGGGATCGTGTGTGGATTCATGGAATGATGCAAGAAGGTTGTGCCTTGGTTCTTAGTGTAGTTTGATAGGGTAACATTTAATGTTTTGGAGATGAGTGGGACTCATGTGCCAAGATAAAAGGGGTTTAAGTTGTCTTAACAATTGAAATGTGTTGAATGCATAAGAAAACTGAGGGGGGGGGTGAATCAATTGTAACTTATAATTTTGAAACCCTCACATACATTCAGATCCACATTAATTCAATTAACCCTTAAACTATTAAGATGATTAAGCATGAAAGTAAATAACATAAACTAAACCAAATCAACAACATACATAAGGAAACACCAGATTTACGTGAAAAACTCAAGAAGGGAAAAACCACAGTGAGGATTATCTCACAATATAAAGTAATATCAACACTGAATACAATAGGGCTCATTACCGTGGGGCTTACTATTGGAGGGCTCACTTCCCAAAAGAAAGGCTCATTGCTAGAACATAAAAGAAGATAGAAGAATGTTACAATGAGAAAACCATCCACAACACCAATACCTTCGCAGTCATACTGAAGAATTGTAGACACCTTTTGCTCACTACATCTAGTAATCTAACACATGAAATCTTGTACTGCACTTCAGAAACTCACACTTTTTACTCTGCAATTCACATCTCACACATCACATCCTTCGTACACACATCCCTCAACAACTCAACATTTATTTATACCATCTTCAACCTTGAAAACATTCTCCAAGGTTGGAAAAGCACCTTAACCATGTAAATTCAAATTAGGTTGGCACCCAAAACATTCCCATGGTGGAAAGGAATGAAGGCGAACCACAACACACCTTAGCTTGGACCTAAATCCATTCATACACACCACACCACACTTCCATAATCTTTGAAGCAAATCTGCAATTAGTGTAAACACCCAAGGTCGGCTGAACCTGTGTTAACACCATAAACATTTAAGGACATGCTTCCTCAATTCCAAAGATGACTTGCAGACCACACACCATGCTTGAGTGCAATCTAGAATATCCCACAAACATCCTGAAGTCCAACAAATTCCTTCACAACAACTTCCACTTGAAGAAAGTATGCACCCAATTTACTCAAACAACTCTGCCATACATTGCAACTCAAGAAATTAGCTTCCGGAGCACCAAACTACGAACAACTTTAATTGAAGGTAGATATGAACCTTATAAGCACACTTCTAGAACTGCAAGACCAAAAACTACTTTGCAACGAAATGTGGAGCAAAAATATTTCTCCTAGACACCTCTACAATACACAGTTCACACACTGGTGAACACACCTTCCTCTGCACAACTACCCAACACACCAGATTCTGAATGTAGCACCTCTAAACACCTCTAATCCAAATATCCAAACCGCATGAGTAGATCTTCAACATAGAAGAAATGCAGAGCAAAACCGGAACACCACTTTGTATGCCAAAAACATCTTTACAACACACTGTTTCCTCTTTTATTCAATTTTTCTCAAAAGCATTGGAAATCAAGCACTAGAAGCACTTCCTCATCATTAGATATAACATCAACTCAATACCAACTGCACACACTCTTGCAATAATCTCTTGCTCATACAGTTGACACCAATGACAACCTAAACTGTTTGACATCAATGACAATACTAACTGCACATACTTGCAACAAAATGGTCATGAATTGAATAACTTGTGCAACATTAAATATTTGGAGTCATCTTGGGGGCCCACTTTCAAAGACGATTGTTGGATCTATTTATTCATCCATCATAATTGGATCTTACATAAGAATTTGGACAAACCAAAGATTGTGGATTGGATTGCCAAACCTATATAAGGTAATGTATTTAATTGTGTGATTAAGTTGGTTGGGGTTTTGTTGCATGAGAACATTGTGAAGAGTTATATTGTGCAAACAAGTGGATTTTACAAGACATCATAGGAATGAGGCTTGAAGGTATTGATTTGATGTGAAGGTAGTGAGTTCTGAAATTGGATTGGGAATTGCTATGTGGAGAGCTAAAAGGTCCCTAGGTTGGTGGTGTTTCCTTGTAAAGTGTTTTAAGCATTTTTGGTAGAGCCTAAATTAGATTTATTGGGTTTGTGGGATAGTGGCCAAGTGTAGATTAGACTTTGTTGTAATTGGTCAAGGGCTTAATTCTAGGAATCAATAACGAAGATGTTCCTTCCCCAAAGTGAATGTGTGATTTGTATTGCTATGTGTTTGCCTTTTGGAACTCAAGTATTGTTGTAGGTGGGACAGTTTGTAGGGCTAACTAGTGAGGTGCAATCTATCTTAGCAACCTCAATCCTCTAAGGCATATTAAGTGTTCATAAGGTTGGTGTCGTGTAGGGTCAAACTCTATCCCCTCAATATTTGATATTAAAGTCATGTTTGTGAGCTACCTACCATTTTGTCCAATTTTGCTAGACACCCATTTGACCTTGTGAATAATTCATGGCCCATGGAACTGAAGCCAAGAGCATGAAATTTTTTGGATCAGAGTGGGAAGACTTTTAGACTGCATGCACTAGATGAGCATACCATTGGGATCATCCATCTCAACTTGTCAATGAGCTAAAGAAATTGATAACGAGGTGACAATACTTGAGGCATTTGATTTGGATCAGAGAGTGGACATGTTGGAAAGTAATATCTAAGATCTCAATGTTGTGATCAATAAGGTACTCAAGAGATGAAATTCTTGCATACCAATTTGGCTTTTGTCAAGTCACTACTCACCTAGGAGGTTTGTTAGTTGCCCCAAAGGTGAAAGAGTTGGATTCCTATGATGCCAGTATGATGACAAAATGTTAGAATTTATTTTGGGATATAGACAAATACTTGTCCAATTTGAATGCCTTTTTAGATGAGGCCCTTGTAAAGACTACCACTACATTCCTTAATGGAAGCAAAAAATTATGGTAGAAGTATCAATTTGAGGATCTAAAGGAAGTAAAGTATGTGGAAAAGATACATAACTCAGAGGAATTTAAAGGAAGACTTAGGGAGAAGTTCCACCCTGGGAACTCGGCATGTGTTACAAGAACTCAATTAATGGAGCTAGGATAAATGAGAAAGGTATGTGATTATCTCAAGACATTTTTGACCTTGTTGTTGGAGATAAAGGATATATATAAGGTGGATAATTTGTTCTTGTTCATGAAAGGGTTGTAATTGTGGGCTCAAGTAGACCTAAGGTATCAAAATTTGCAGATTATGGCTTTTGCAATAGTTGTTGCAAATCACTTGTTAGATTTCAAGGGCTATGCAAGTAGAGCTAGGGTTAACTCCAAAAAAAGGTCATCCTCAAAGGACCAGAAGTCCAAAGATAAACAAATAGGCTTCTAATAAGAAATTAGGGATTAGAAAATCTTCATCAAGTGAGAATTTGTCACAACTTAGAACATTAAATTAAAGATTTATTTTGTGTGCGGTCACCCAGATCACCAGGCCCAGGATTGTTTAGAACAAAAGAGGTTTAATGTGGCTACCCACATGGATGACAAAGGGAAAACCACACTAGAGATGAAAGTTTTGCAACACCTTACTATCATCAGACTCTTTGGGGGAAGTTCGATCACATAGGTTGCATTAGAGGCTCAATACAAGTTGTGTTATGTGTAAGAAACCATAGACAACAAAATGGTTGTGGCTATGGTGGATTCAAGGGCCACTCATAACTACATCTTAGCTAAGAAAGTAAGAAAGTCAAGATTGAAATTTAAAGAGACAAGTACTTTCTTTAAAGTAGTGAATTCATTAGCCCAAAAAGTTGTTAGGACAATTTGAGGTGTGTCCATTTGAGTATGAGGGTGGAAAAGCTATATGGATCTTTTGGCCATCAAAATGGAGGACTTCAAGTTGATATTGGGCCAAGATTTCATTCCTCCAAGTAAAGTACCACTTGTTTTTCATCTAAAATGTTTGATGTTTTTGGATTTGAAACAAGATTTCATAGTGAGGATTGTGAGAAAAGGGTATTTTACAAAGATGGTGTTTGTGATGAGCTTGTAGAAGGTTGTGATAAAGGATGACTAGTCCATGTTCTTAACCATGCTCTTGGAGGTTGGGATGAATATGAAGTGGTTAAATCATCCATCTCGTCTAAGGTTAATGAAGTCATTAATGTCTACAAGGATGTGATGTTAGAAAATTTTCCTATAGTTTTGCCACTTGAAGGAACATTGATCACAAAATTCAAGTCAAGTCAAGGGCAAGGCTTCCTACTTGAGCCCTGTGTAATTTATTAGGATGAAAAATGGTAGAGTTGAAGAAACAATTTGTAGAGATTGTGAAGGCTGAGTACCTTTTCCCATCTAGATCTCCATATGTAGCGCTTATACCATTTCAAAGCAAGAAGGATGGATCTTTGAGACTTTGCCTAGATTATCAAGGTTTAAATAAGCTCATAATCAAGAACAAATATCCTCTTCCCCTCATTGTGGATTATTTAATTTATTGATAGGGGTAAGGCAAAATTACTAAGTTGGACATGAAATAAGGCTGCTATCAAGTAAGGTTAGTAGCCAACAATGAAGAGAAGACTATCATTACAATGAGGTATGGATCTTATGAATTCTCAATAATGTCGTTCAGATTTTGTAATGTGCCTAGCAAATTTTGTACCTTGATGAATGATGTATGATGTCCCTTGTTGGATAAGTCTATTGTTGTGTATCTTGATGGTATATTGGTTTATAGTAAGTCCATGAAGGAAAATTAGACACATTTAGCAGAGGTGTTTGAATTTCTCAAGGAACACCATGTATTTGTAAAAAAAGAGTAGTGTTCACTCACCCAAGAAAAAGTCTAATTTATTGGACATGGAGTGAGAAAAAGCATTTTGAGGCTAGATCTAGAAAATTTGAAGGCCATAGAAGACTGGGGATCAATGAAGTTGATCTAATTTTTGAGATTGATAAATTACTATTGGAAGTTTGTGGAAAGATACTCCAAGATAGTAGAGCCACTAAATGATTTGTTGAAGAAACATAGGCAATGGAATTGGGGTGAGAAGCAACATAAGGAATTTGAGTCCCTCAAGGAGAGACTCATGGTGGAGCTAGTCCCAACCCTACCTAATTTTGGTAAACCTTTTCAAGTGTAGATAGATGCATCAAATTTCACCATAGGGAGCATCCTTATGCAAGAACATATGGTGTCTTTTGAGTCAAGGATGCTAAATGATAGAGAAACGAACTATCTAGTCCATGAAAATGAAATGACTAGAAGTGTGCATTGTCATTGAGTGGGGAGCTAATACTTGTTGTGGGTGCCATTCATAGTGAAAATGGACAAAATATCCTCAACTTCCTTCAAAAAATCAAACCACAAGATGGCAATAATTCTGGGTGGAATTTTACATGGAAATTATCTATAATTTGGGAAAGGGAAATGTTGTAGTTAATGCATTAAGTAGGAAAGCCCAAATTGTGGCCATTGAGGAGCTTCATGCTACAAAAATGGGAGAAAGTAGAGTGGCACTCTCGAATGATGTGTTAGAATGGATCTGAGGAGGTTTTTCCATGGATTTGATCAATCAATTGAGTTGGTTAAGCAAGTAGGGGATGGAATAACTAGAAAGTTCAACATCAAGGATGGATACTTGGTATTCACTCTTAATCAAGTGTGCATCCTGAAATGAGAAAGCATAAGGAGGAAATTTTACAAAAGTGTCATGACTTAGTATGAGCCAAACATCTAGCACAGTGGACCTTAGCCTTGATTGAAATGGGGTTTTACTGGCCAAGGATGAGAGATGGCATAGAAGAATATGTGAAGAGTTTTCTCACTTTCCAACATGACAAGGTAGTGATCTAAGTACTAGGCAAACTACCAAAACCTCTTTCTATTCCAGTGAGGTTGTGATAACGTGTAAGTATGGACTTCATGACTCAACTACTGAATATGGATGGGTTTTCAAGTATAATGGTAGTAGTCAACTACTTATTTAAGTATGATACTTTTGTATCTTGCAAGGCACCTTGCCAAGTAGAGAACATGATTGAGTACTTCTTTAGGAATGTGGTTAATTATTAGGGGTTTCATTTAGCATAATTTTAAATTGAAACCCCTTATTCACAAGTAATTTATAGGTTGAGCTTGAAAGGAAAAACTATAGCAATAATAAACATTTCCACATAACCCCAAGAGAGATAAATATGCAAACAAGTAATCAAAATCCATGAAAAAAATAGACAAACATACCATCAAGATGACACAAGATATACCCTGGAAAAACCCTCAAGAAGGAAAAAAACCTTGCCTCCAAAAACATCTAGCAATGAAAACATTACAATACACTTTCAAAGTCTCCATGATTACTTTTGAAACATCAAGCTCCTCCAATGCATCCTCCATGTGTCCAAGCATAATGGGTAACCATGCAACCACACATCCCATGCCATGCTTCCCATATGCACTCTTCTGGAGAGCTCAATACAAATGACAACTAACCTCAACCACTAAACATGTGCTTGCTTTTATAGAATCAATCTCACATAAAACCACCAAGTGGTATTGGATAAAATGATGTGTCTCAAAACCATGAGAGCACAAAACCATTGACCCCAAAATTAAATATTTACCACAAATATTAAATATTTGTCCTATGTCTCTCACACACAAAATATATAACCAACATTACATACAACTTTACAAGTAGACCCAAATAAATGTTTAATGTGGCTAAACAATATCATTGAAGATGCACTACAAGTAAATATTTATTTTACATAATTAAAATATTTCTTTCTTATGCAAGGTGTACAACACCCTTTTTTCTAATAGAGTTGTTCAAACCCATGGGTACAAATTTGTTGATGTCCACTAGTCATCATCTAGTAATAGACAGACAAATCGAGAGGATTAATACAATTTTGGAGGATTAATTAGCCATAGTTATTGGACATCACCCATTTCAATTATATTATGTAGAATAATTTGATGAGTCAATACTCATCATTTTACTTAATGAATGAACAAACTCATATAGTATTGCATGGATATTTGGTAAGTGCCCATTAGTGTCAAATTATTTGAGAGAATAGAATGGTTGTGTGGATTTACAAGACACCATTTGGTCAAGGTAATAGATAGAATAAAAAAGGTATGCAAACATATATAGGAGGCCATTAGAATTCAAAGTGGGTAACTACGTTCTTTTGAAGATGGATTTGGTTCAATTCAGGCCACCAAAAGGACTAAGTCCAACATTGGTGAGGCAATTTGTTAGATCGTTTGAAATTATTAAGGGATTGTTAAATTCATCTACAAGCTAAAGCTACGACCTCATTTGAAAGTTCATCCAACATTTCTTGTGTCAACTTCATTAGATATATGAAGATAAGGAAGACCTGGACATGAATGTTCTTATTAGAGGGTTGGCTAATGTTTTAAAAAAATGGATCACCAAGTGCAAGAAGTTCTAGTTATGAGGGAAAGTGGATTTTAGAACAGAAAAGACAAAAAATTCTTTGTGACTTGGGAAGGTCAACCCCACTATGAAGGAAGTTGAGAGTAGGTTGAAACTGTTTGAAAGTATGAAGATAAGGTCTTGGAGTTCCTATAAAAGAACTCCAATATCTAAAAGTAAATTATCTAAGGGAGAATACTCTCGTGCAAGCCTAGAGTAGTGCATTAGCATTGAAGGCATTATTGAGTTTGAGTGGGAGAGGATATGAGGGGTTGCAAGTTCCCACTTTGATGAGCTTGAGTTGTGAAGTGCCTAGATGTGTTGTGATGTGAGTTCTGATGTATGTTTTGAGGATGACAATCTAATATGAGTTGGATTTGATGTTTGAAATGAAGTTGTATTGGGATTGTGCGTGGATCCATGGAATGATGCAAGAAGGTTGTGCCTTGGTTCTTGGTGTAGTTTGATAAGGCAACATTTAATATTTTAAACATGAGTGGGACTCATGTTGAGGTAAAAGGGGTTCAAGTTTCCTTGAGGATTGAAATGATTATGTATTGAATAATTTCTATGATATCAAATATTTGAAGCCATATTGGCTAGGGCATACTTTCAAAGAGGATTATTGGATTGGTGTATTCAACCATCACCATTGGATCCTACATAGGAACTTTGACAAGTTGTGGATTGTGGATTGGATAGTCAAACCTATATAAGAAAAGGTATTTCATTATGCAATTAAGTTGGTTGTATTTTTATTATGCGAGAGCATTATGAAGAGTTGCATTGTGTGAATAAGTGGATTTTGTGAGACATCATAGGAAAAAGGTTTTGAGGTACCAATTTGGCATGAAGTTAGTAAGTTCTATAATTGGATCAAGGACTACTAGGTGGAGAGCTAAAGGGTCCCTGGGAAGTGTTTCCTTGTAAATTTTCTTGAGAAATTTAAATAGAACTTGAATCAAATTCACTAGGTTTGTGGGACAACATCCAAATGTAGATTAGAATTTGTTATAATCAATCGAGGGCTTAATTCTAGGAATAAATAAAGAGGTTGTTCATTCCCTAAGGTGTTTGTGTGATTTGCATTGTTGTGTGTTTATATTTTAGAACTTAAGTATTATTACATAGGTAGAACAATTTGTATGGCTAACAAGTGAGGCATAGTCCATCTTAGTGGGCAAGCTTGGTCATCCAAGGTAAGCTAAGTGTTTGTAAGGTTGGTGTCACATGGGTTAAATTTTGGCCTGATGGAAAATTATATTTAAGCTTTAATGGGCACATTGATAGGTTTGAGAAGAAATTCTAGAAATTGTAAGAAGAATGTTTTATTTGTAGTCATACCACAAGAGTTGTGTATTTGGAGAGAGACGAGAAAGACCTATAAGATTTTGATATCATTAGTATTGGAAAAAATAATACATGAAAGGTTATCTAATTTCCATTAATACAAGAAATTAGAATTTCTATGAATTTTGTGTCAACATTATTCATAGATGCCCTTCCTACTTCCATAGGATTACATGCATACTGTTTTGCATGTGTGCATACTATTGGAGTGTGGGAGATGTGCAGTTTAGACAATATTCAAACTCATGAAACTATTGTGAAGATTGTTTGAATTTATACTTACCTTCCTAATATAACCCTTTGGAGATTTGATCAATTATTAATCCATGAAACTACAAAAGAAGGGTGATTTAGGTTGTTTGGTCACCTAGTTACCTTTTTATTTACATGTAGTGAACTAATTTCACAAATGCACAAATAAGAGAGAGCTTTTTTATAATCAAGCTTTTCAAAATTTTATTCACTTATGTGATCAAATTTACAAATGAGAAACTAAAAGGTACAAATATTAAATCATGTAAAATGGTACTTTGCTTAGAAATGTCAAGGCTAAGAGGGAATGTGGATTTCATAACAAAATAATAGAGAATTATTTGTAACTTGGGAAGACCGAGCCCATTATAAAGCAAGTTGGGAGTAAGATGAAGCTCTTTAGGAGTATGAAGATAAGATCTTGGAGTCATTGCAAAATAACTCTAGTGTCTACAAGTAAATTATTTAAAGGATAATACTCCCATGCAAGCCTAGGGTAGTGTAGTGGCATCGAGGGCATCATTGAGTTTGAGTGGGGGAGTATTATTATGAAAACATACAGTGCAGAAATATAATATAAATAATCACAATGAAAAGCAATGAAATAAATAGAATAAAACAACACACATAATTCACATGGAAACCTAGTTATGTACTAGGTGTTAGTAAACAGATTTGTCACCTAAAATTCCTCTGTATTTTGCCCAATCTTAAGGTGACAATTGCACTAAGAGTTGAACAAATTATAAATGGATTTCACAATTTGTTCTCTGCATTTTGAAAAGGAGCAGATTCCTTTGTCTAATATATAATTTTTTAGATTTTTGAATAATATTCTCTCCTCAATGTCATATAAACTTGTAAGTAAAATGAAAAATAAAATGAAATATTAATAGCACAAGGTCTACTAATATTCACTGGAATGGGTAATATCAAAATAATGAAACGAGTATTTCACAAAGGAAATAACTATTTCAGATGGGAAAAAGGGAAAGATATCTAGAATATTAACTTTGTCTATTAATATTCTAGATATCTTTCCCTTTTTCCCATCTGAAATAGTTATTTCCTTTGTGAAATACTCGTTTCATTATTTTGATATTACCCATTCCAGTGAATATTAGTAGACCTTGTGCTATTAATATTTCATTTTATTTTTCATTTTACTTACAAGTTTATATGGCATTGAGGAGAGAATATTATTCAAAAATCTAAAAAATTATATATTAGACAAAGGAATCTGCTCCTTTTCAAAATGCAGAGAACAAATTGTGAAATCCATTTATAATTTGTTCAACTCTTAGTGCAATTGTCACCTTAAGATTGGGCAAAATACAGAGGAATTTTAGGTGACAAATCTGTTTACTAACAGATTTTTGGTGACTCTGCTAGAGAAAGAATTGAAGTGCCAGTGTCTTCTTTTCTCAGAAATCTGAAGGTACCTCCCCTAGGATGGAGGTTGGCAGCTCTATTGAAGATGAATACCAGAAGATGCTTGCAAAATATCTAGAAATACTAAAATATTGGATTCCTGCAAGTAGTGAAACTGAGGCAAACTTCTTCCTGTTCGTGCCCCCTTTCAAGCAAAATCAAATTATTGAGGTGGTAGGTGATTTGATAAAGGAGGTACAGTTCTTAAGAAACTTCTATGGTGCTGTACCAATTAAAAGAAAAGAAATATTTCCACCACAAGACCTAAACAAAGAAGAGTATAAAGAAGATGTTGGCACTGAACGTGAATATGAAGAAGATCTTGAAGCTAAAACGAAAAAAGATGAACAAGAAGAAATTCTAGAAAATTTTCAGCCTCTGGAAGTTCTAGCCCCAATTTTATCATTGGAAGCATCCAAGGAAAATCTAATTCAGCCACATACAGTTGAAGAGCCACAAAGACAACCATTGAACAAAGTTCTTGGAGGTATGGGCAATCTTGATGAGATTTCAATTGCATTCTTGGAGAAAGATATGTTTGTTACACACCCTCTTATAGATGCAAATAATGTTGATATTCCAATGGATTATGAGAAGACTATGTGTCCCACATCTTTGGTTAAAGAAGAAAGTAATTTGAGTATTCTTGCTACCCAAGGCCAAAATTTTGAGTCAATATTTATTTTTCCACCTATACCCCATGCCTTCCTTGTTGAAGCAATTAAAATCTTTCTATTGTTGATGCTCATATCCTTGCAAAAGCTGCCCTCTTATGGCCTAAAATTATCCCGAACAGGCTCATATTTTGTTCAGCTCGTTAACGGTTTTGTGTAACCTTGTTTCCGCCTTTTATTTTCCCTTGTACATATTTTGCTTTTAATTTTTGTTTGTCTCTGTTTTGTTTGTGTGCTTTCAATAAGTCGCAGAAGCAATAGTTTTGTGGTAGCTTCCCCCTTTCCCAACTTCTATTGATTGTTGAAATCCTAACCCTCTTATGTCAAATCCTTGTGTTACACTAGTCATCTTGTCACAACTCATTATGCATCCTCAACCCAAAATTGTCTCATTGAATTCAACACTATTTTCAAATTTACAAAAGAAGGTCTTACTACACTTAAAGAGAGAGATATTAAATTGCCCTTGCCCCTATTTATCATGAGTTGTGCTTGGGAAACATCTTAATTAGAAGAGCCTCTATCTCTTGATGACAAGCATGAATGAATAATTTTCATAGATTTCTCAAACCTTCACATTCTTCTATCCATAGATACTCGCATCTATACATCTAGCTCTCATTTTTAATCTCTGCACACATGTCTTTTGCAACAATCACAATTGCAGCATAAGCCAAGAACTGAAAGCTAGCATTTCCAATATATCAGAACTTTATTCATTTAGATAAAAGGGGAAATCTTGACAAGACTAGTTTTATCCCTGCTCTTGGCACAATTGTCAATATTACTTTAGTGTTTTGGAAAGTATCAAGAAAGAAATGGGTTTTAAAATTTAGAACATTAGGTATGAATACAAATTGATTTCTACAATGAAATACTCTAAAGGAAATCTTTTTGGGCAATTGCAGATTATTAAGAAAGCTAAACTTAATGGCCCTGATATGGAACAACTACAACTTGTTATGAGCTATGAAATAGAGGACATATTACATCTATAAATAAATGATGCTCAAGATCCCAGATACCTCAAAAATTACTTCTAAGATCACTGAATTTGTTAAAAATGTTTCAAGGTAGCTGATGTGTGAAAATTGTTCTCAGGAAAGTTGTGAGATCATAAATATCCTTATCTCTGAAGGTTTGGTTCAGAGCCAAGAGTTAAAGTGGTTAATTTCTTGTATATACTATGTTGGTGTGCAGATGTTCAACATTGGATTATATTGCTGCTTGGTGAGGGAGTCAGAGCATTTTGGAAAGGAAATCTAGTTACAAATGCTCATCAACTTCCTTACTCATCAGTTAGATTTTTACTGTAGTATCCCGTGCATTCAACTGTACCATAGTTTCTAAATTTGCATGAGTGCAACTCATGAGTACAATACTACCTTTCTACAGGTGAAGTATACAGTTAGTAAAGCAGTGAATTGGTCTTGCAAAGCACAGGTATGGCGAGAGATAAAGCTATTGTTCCAAACTTTGCATGTATATAATGCATTGGAGTTGATACCAATTGACCATGGGCTTTGCTTACTAGAAGCAATTGATGATCCATTGGCCACAAACTTCCTTGCCATTCTCAGAGGAAGAGTTAGAGTATATCAAAAACTTGAATGCAACAAGTGATATTGAGTTGCTATGTAAAGAACTACCTATGCTGAGGGAATGTTGCTTGAGGGTCCTAATGATAACTACTACCTTTCTGCAAAAGCAACTGTAGCTGGTTTATCACTTGTATAAATTGGAAGCATGATGACCAAAGAAATTGGTATAATGGATGATGAATTAAGCGAGCTTGAAAATAGTTGTATTCTAGCCAAGTTGGATGCAGATTATGAACTCTCACTAAGTCGATCTTCTCACTGTCTAATTAGAAGTATTATAGATAAGTTCTCTTCAATTAGATATGAATCAAGAAGAGCACCATATTAGATTGAAGTATGAAATGATTCTCCTATTTTTCTTAAAGGAGGACTGATGCAGAGCACACAACGCGTCATGGAAGACTGATTACCAGTCAATCGTTGTTGACATACAATTTTTTGTGTATGTTGTTTTCATTGGCAAAACCCACTCCTATCGGCGGGCTTAAACCCTATCACGTCGAGCTCCTCCTTCAATCCGTTGGCTCTTAGATTTTGTGCCTCTCGGCGAGACTGTCACGATCGGCAGATTGCACCATTGAACCCACCGTTTTGTTGAACCGACACTATCACAAAAGTTTCCACCACTCGTTGAACCCTAGAACCTCAGAACTGTTGAACCTATGGTTCTTCAAACTGTTGAACCGTTACCCGTCGTTGAACCCGCTGGAGTTGTTGAACCATTGAACCGGTTCAATGGGTGGTTCAACGATTGATACTAACCCTTACCACCTTCATCGTTCCGCGGGGCCTTCGAACTGACACGCGATTGAACCGTGGAACCTTTGAACCGTTGAATTGGTTCAAAGGTTCAACCCAACACTTAAGAATTCCTTTGGAGCTTTACTTAGCTTCTTATAAGCTTTCATCAAACCAAAACAAACCTGATAGACAGATGAATTGTTAAACCTTTCGCCAAAGGTTCAAACAAAGACCTTTCCGCCCGATCTTGATCAACTGCGAACTCGATGGACTACTTATTGACTCCGTTGAACTAGAAGCCCATGGAACCCTTAAAAATGGTTCAAACATAGAAATTTCTTTTGTCTGTGTCACCGACCTGTATAACTAAAACCCGCGCGACTTCGCCAAACTGTTTCGCCACCAACATACGTTTTCTTTAATATCAACAACCTAGCACATGAGGATGCTAGGGTTCATCTCAGCATGCTATAAAACTTGATCCTATGAAACAAAATGCAAAGAAATGAAACAGAAAAATCTAATCTAATATATACAACCATTCCACCGATTACGAAGTAATCAACTGGTGGAATGGAGTAAAGAACCCATCGCGGTTGCAAACCAGAAAATTGACTGCTCAAGGAAATCTAACACCAGAACACAAGCATGATCTTTCTTTATTACTTCCAGATGCAGATATCTGATTACACAGTTTTTAAACTTTACTGCTCTCTACAGAAAATCTTAAACTATCTAAAACTTTCTCAATCTATAGCCTCCAATCGATCAGACTGATCTATTTAACTACTTACCAACAGTAGTACTGACATGATTCCCAGCGACTGGGAGAGATAACCAACTAACAAACTCTTAACAAACTAACAACCTTATCATGACATCTTGATAAGTGTCCTAGGGAATTACAAACAGAAACCAAATTACAAACACCAATGACAAGTCTGGTCAAACAGACATTATTACATTAGATATAGAAAATGCATAAAATGCATAAGACTCTAGTCTTCGTGGGGTGCTCCTACACCATACTCCTCGAGAGAAGAAATCTCAAGTCCACTTGTGATGAGAGTGTGAAGATCTGCACCTTGTTTGATGATCTGCTCTTCAGTCATCCAAACTACCTCTGAATCAGGTTTCCCTTGCCAAGCCACCAAGTATTCCATATACTCTTTGTTCCTGGTTTTCTTTGCCACTCTTGAGTCTAAAATCTGTTATAGTTTTGGTGGATCATGCTTAGGAATATCATCATCTGCTGCCTAAAATGGTTCCCGTTCTCCATCTGCATTAGGTTTGTATCGAGTTAAATCATATACATTGAAAATAGGTGATAATCCAAGATCAGAAGGAAGTTGGATTTCATATGCATTCTGTCCATATTTCTTCAAAATCTGACATGGTCCAATCTTCCTTTGCATTAGTTTGGTATGTTTTCCTTTTGGGAGTCTTTCCTTCTTCAAATTAACCCACACCAAATCTCCAACATCAAACTGTACATCTCTCTTCTTTTTATCAGCATATTCTTTGTACTTCAAAGTAGTTTGCTGGAGTTGGTTTTTGACTTGATCATGGACCTCTTTGATTGTTGATGCAAAAGCTTCTCCATCGGCACTAATAGATTCTCCTGTAGGTATATATCTTAACTCTAAAATACCTCTGGGATGAATACCATATACTACCTAAAAAGGTGATTTTCCTGTACTTCTGTTGATGGTGTCATTATAAGAAAACTCTGCCTGTGACAGGATGTTATCACACTTCTCTCCATGCTGTCTTGTCAAACATCTGAGCAGATTTGCCAATGACCGATTGACTACTTTAGTCTGTCCATCTGTTTGAGGGTGATAAGCTGATGAGAAAGACAAATTGGTTCCAAGCTTCTTCCAAAGAGTTCTCCAAAAATGACCAATAAATTTCACATCTCTATCTGACACTATGCTCAATGGCAATCCATGTATTCTCACAATTTCCTTGAAAAACAGATCTGCAACATATGAAGCATCACAGGTGGTTTTGCATGGCAAGAATTGTGCCATTTTGCTGAATCTATCAACTACAACAAAGACACTATCATATCCCTTCTTTGTTCAAGGTAAACCCAACACAAAATCCATGCTTATGCTTTCCCATGGTCTAGAAGGAATGGGCAATGGCTGGTATAAACCTGCATTAGTAGATCTCCCTTTGGCTTTCTGACAGATCACACATGTCTCCACAAATTTTATGACATCTGACTGTAGATTTGGCCAAAAGTAATGCCTCTTTACTAGATCAAGAGTCTTATCCAGACCAAAATGTCCTGCCATGGCTCCACAATGTTTCTCCTTAATAATGTTCAGCCTCATAGAACACTGTGGGATACACAATTGTCCACCTTTGAAAAGTAATCCATCTTGTATCAGAAATTCAGAATACTCCACATGATATTTGTCTCCAAAAGAAGTGCATACTTTGTAGATCTCTCCAAAGTCTTCATCAGCATCATACATTGTTTTTAAGGAATCAATACCAACACTTTCCAATTGAATCTGATGTATGGTTAGAGCCCTCCTGCTCAAAGCATCTACTACCTTATTCTTGACCCCTTTCTTGTGCTTGAGTGTGAAAGTGAAAGCTTGCAAAGTTTCCACCCACTTCATGTGTCTATGGTTCAGCTTTTCTTGGTTGTTTATGAAACTAAGGGCCTGATTATCTGTAAACACTATGAATTCCTTTGGCATCTAGTAATGCCTCCACTTTTTGAGTGATTGGACTAGAGCATTCATCTCCAAATCATAGGATGAATATCTTTTCTTAGCATCATTTAATTTCTCATTGAAAAATGCAATAGGTCTACCTTCTTGACTGAGTACTACTCCAATTGCCATGTGACTGGCATCACATTCAACCTGAAAAATCTTATTAAAATCAAGAAGTGCAAGGACTGGCTGCTGTGTCACTTTCTTCTTCAAAGTTTCAAATGAATCATCTGCTTCCTTTGTCCAAGTAAATCTGCACTTCTGTCCTCCCTTTATGGTGTCAAGCATGGGTGCACAGACATGACTAAACCCTCTTATAAACTTCCTATAGAAGGTCGCTAACCCATGGAAACTTCTGACATCATTCATGGTTCTGGGAGTTGGCCAAGACAATATGGCATTTACCTTCTCTTGATCCATTTGCAGTTTTTCCTGTGATATGACAAAACCCAAATAAATAATCTCTTCCTGCATAAACAAACACTTCTCCAAGTTTATCATTAGTTGCTCTTCCTGTAACCTTTTGAGAACCAGATCTATATGCTTGAGGTGTTCTTCCCTTGTATTGCTGAAAATTAGAATGTCATCTAGATATACTATGACAAATTTACCTATAAATTCTCTCAAGATCTCATTCATCAATCTCATAAAGGTACTAGGTGCATTGGATAAACCAAAAGGCATGACCTTCCACTCATACAACCCTTCATTGGTTTTAAATGCTGTTTTCCATTCATCTCCTTGCCTAATTCTGATATGATGATAACCACTTTTCAAATCTACTTTTGTGAAATATTTGGCACCTCCTAAACAATCAAGCAAATCCTCTATCCTAGGTATTGGGAACCTGTACCTGATTGTGATCTTGTTAATAGCCCTAGAATTAGTGCAAAGTCTCCAAGTGCCTTCTTTCTTTGGTGCCAGTACAGCTGGTACTACACATGGACTTAAACTCTTGCCAATTAGGCCTGTGTCCAACAATTCCTCAATCTGTCTTGCTACCTCTGCATTCTGTTCTGGAGTAAGTTTGTATGCTGCTTTGTTTGGAAGTGTAGATCCTGGGATTAGATCTATGCAATGGCTGATATCTCTTACAGGTGGTAGGGACCTTGGCATTCCATCAGAGATGATGCCTTTGTATTTGTTCAATAGCTCTTGGACAGCTGGATCTATAAACCTTTGCCTCTTCTCTCCCTTAATTTCTTGTTGTCGTTCCTTATTTACTTTTAGGCATGGAATTAGAGCATATGCAACTGCTCCTTCTTCCGCTATTTCTGTCATGAATTGTTTGCCTTCTACCAACATTACCTTGACTTCTTTTCCTTTTGATTCTACCTCCTTCTCCATCAATGGTAGTAATTCTATCACCTTACCATCCTTGGTGATTGAATAAGTGTTTCTAACTCCATCATGTTGTGCTCTCAAATCATATTGCCATGGTCTTCCAAATAGGAGATGGCAAGCATCCATCTGAGCTATGTCAAACAACAATTTATCCTTGTATGGTCCAATTTGGAATTCTACCCAAGCCTGTTCTTCTACAACTGTTTGTTGCCCTTGAGTGAGCCATAAGATTTTGTATGGATAAGGATGTGGCAGTCTCCTAAGCTTCAGCTTTTCTACCATTTCAACAAACACAAAGTTTTCAATAGATCCAAAATCAATTAGAACTTTACATACCTTACCTCCTGTCTTGCAAGTAGTTTTGAAAAGAGACTTTCTCTGTGGGGGTTCTCTGTTAGGTACCTTCATGGTGGTCATTGCTCTTCTAATCATCAAAGATTCTCCTTTTTTAGGATACCCATAACCATTAGGAGCATTCACACTTTGATAAGTATTTGAGCTTGTCATACTTTGACAATCCGATTCTTGGATCAGGTTTGTCCTTCTGTCTCCTATTGAAGTTGTCACTTTTTCTAGACATCTGCTGGCTATGTGGCCTTCTTGATTATAGTTGTAGCATCTGAGAGGACCTCTGCCTCGGGATCTCCCTCTAAATGCTGGTCTTCTACCCCTAAAATTTATTTTCTAATTTTGACTGTTATCTCCTTTGCTGTTCTCTTGATTGTAATCACTTTGCTATCCAAATCCATTTCCTCTGCCTCTAAAAGGACTTCTTCCCCCTCTTTGCTATCTTCCTCTTCCTCTACTATTCTGCTCTTGTCTTCTCTTTAATTTCTCTTCTACTTTAAGTGCCAATTGGTAGCACTTCTGAACTGTATCTGGGTTATGCAGATTTAAATCTTCCTGGATGTTAAATCTCAACCCATTAAGGTATCTTGCTACCTTCTCTTCCTCACTCTCCTTCACCTTTGTCTTGACACAAAGTTTCATAAACTCTGCTGTGTATGAGCTGACATTTAGCTCCTTCTACTTCAGATTTTGTCTCCTCTTATGCAATTGGATGCTGTAATCCAATGGGACATAGGCTTCCTTCACTAAAGCCATCATCTTCTTCCAAGTAGCAACTCTGTTCTTTCCTTCTTTCACCTTATCATCTTGGATGAAATTCCACCAAGTGAGTGCAGCCTCTTTCATTTTAGATTGGGCAATCTTCACCCTTTGGTGTTCTGTTATTTCCTCTGTTTCAAAGAAATTATTCATGGAGTCTATCCACTCCATCACTGAATCAGGGTCCATCTTTCTTGAAAACACTGGCAGATCTAATTTTATTTCCATGGTCCTCCTCTCTAAGGACTTGAGGGTGTTGATTAAGGGCCTCTGGTCTGCAGGAATATCTTCCTGCCTAGGGATCATCTCTTCATCCCTATCATCCTCACCAGAATCTTCTTTTCCCTTTCTTACCATTTCCCTCAATTTCTCTAACTCATCTCTCAAAGCTTCATTCTGAGCTCTGACTACCTTGCTTTCTGAAATCTGCTTCTTTACCAGGACAACCAATTCAGCATTGGTCATCCTTGCTGGAAATTCTGATGTTCCCTCTGTATCAGACATTTTGTCTTCACCTTTTCCCAATTGCTACAAACCTTCGCTCTGATACCACTATGATGTAGAGTGCACAACGGGTCGTGGAAGACTGACTACCAGTCAATCGCTGCTGACATACAATATTCTGTGTATGTTGTTTTCATCGGCAAAACCCACTCCTATTAGTGGGCTTAAACCCTGTCACGCCGAGCTCCTCCTTCAGTCCGTTGGCTCTTAGATTTTGCGCCTCTCAGTGAGACTGCTGCAATCGGTAGATTGCACCATTGAACCCACCGTTTTGTTGAACCGACACTATCACAAAAGCTTCCGTCGCTCGTTGAACCTTGGAACCTCAAAACCGTTGAACCTATGGTTCTTCGAACTGTTGAACCGTTACCCATCGTTGAACCCGCCAGAGTCGTTGAACCATTGAACCGTTGAACCGATTCAATGGGTGGTTCAACGTTCGATACTAACCCTTACCACCTTCGTCGTTCCGTGGGGCCTCCGAACCGACACGCGATTGAACTGTGGAACCTTTGAACCATTGAACCAGTTCAAAGGTTCAACCCAGCACTTAAGAATTCCTTCAAAGCTTTACTTAGCTTCTTATAAGCTTTCATCGAACCAAAACAAACCCGATAGACAGATGAACTGTTGAACCTTTCGCCAAAGGTTCAAACAAAGACCTTTCCGCCTGATCTTGATCATGTTGATAACTGAGAGGGGGGGGTGAATCAGTTATCCTATTTATTTTCTTTTTGAACTTTCTTATTAATTAATGCAGCATTGAATCAAACACAAAAACATTACCATGAAATAAGAAACACATGACACAATATTTTTGACGTGGAAACCCTGTTAAGGGAGAAAACCACGGGGTGATTAACCCAAAGATTATTCTCTGTTAGAAGAATAGGGAATTACAAAAATGGCACTTGCCAATTAGGGCTCACTGCCCGAGCACACTGCTCACAAAGAGGCCCATTGCCTACAAGGAGACACACTGTCTACAAAGTGATAAGAATCATAGTCTTGAACTGATTGGAAGCATCTACATATGCTGGTGTTCAGTTCCGGTTTAGGCTCAGTACACTGATCTGCTGCACTTCATCTTTCCTCTGTTCTTTATTCTGCTATCCTTTCACATACCGGATCTTTCTTCCTACTTCTGCTCTGTTATGCACTTATTCACATATGCCTTCACACAATCACACATTTCACAACTAAATCCATCCTCTATATATATCCGCACAAGTAATTTCATCACTTTTCTAGTCGGCATCCGGAACAGTCTAGTTTCTTACAAACTCTGTTCTGTCGGCTGAATCCTTGCTCACCAAGCAATGCGGATCAAGCATATACTTGTAGATATCATTAATCATGTCGGCCAAACATGATTCATGCCTTCACAACCTTTACCATCAACAGTAACACATCTGGAAAATAGTCTGATACTCTGTCAGTCAGTTCTTCCTCTGTTCTCACTGTCTCTCAGGAATCCGGTACTCAACTATTCATATCTTTTTCTTTGTTCATCACCGGAGGCTAAATCCTTGGAATATACTACTCAAGGTAGTCCTATTGACTTCCCCAAATCCGCACTGGACCAAGACACTTCCTCTGAGAGATCCAGACCAATCTGTCGGACCTTGCCACATGCTCTGTTCTTGTTCACCGGACCACAACAATCTTCATTCTGACTTCCGGTAGAGACACACCATGACTTGCGGATATGTGGGATGACCTTTGTTGCCATCAATGACAACAACCATGAATCCATATAGTGTCTCTTGCCAACAATCTCCCCCTTTGGCATTGATGGCAACACTTAGTGAAAAAATGACTAAGTGTTTACACTATGCTCCCCCTTTGCTGATGCTCTGTCTTTATATACAATTTTCGGAACTCCCCCTTAGTTGGATTCCTCATTTTTCACTGCTCCTCACTCCCCCTTTGACATCAATGGCAAAGGGTAGGGTCCGCACACCAAAATTTTCAAAAATTTTCTATACATAGCCGCATATTTACATACTCACATATACTGAAGAATGTCTGCAAAGGATGTCTTCAATTGGATCAGTTATGTAGCCCAACTTTGTTTCATTCTATCCAAAATTGAAATGTGACCACTCAACAAAAATGCAAAAGCTTCTGCCCTTTTGAGATCTGTCGGATCATTAGTTTGGGCGGTGGTCTGAGCATCACTGATGGCCTCATGCATAGTTTCTAACTTAGGGATTATAATCCTTCTAAGTTCTCCCATCCGGTTAGTGATATTCTTTCTTTCCTTCTCAAGGTTCTTTATTTCACTCAAGACTGCAATAGTCTGACATTCTTGATTTACTATGGAGGAAGAGAGAGGATCAAAACTTTGAGATAAACTTTGTAGTTTGTCCCGTTCCTCTTTTATTTTCTTATCAATTTCTGCTGTTGCCTTTGACCAGGATATACAGAATTTGTAAATGTCACCGCCATCCTTAAGAGCATTTTCTAAGCTCTTTATTCCAATACTCATATTTCTTCTATCATTAGAGATTAATCCTAATACTTCTGAAAATCTTTTATCCAAAAATTCCTTCCGGACCTTTTCTTCAGCTGATTTTTCTAGAGATTCAAAATGTGTACTAACACTGCTGACTAAGGTTTTGAGATTACCAGAAGAGGAGGCTGCCGGATCTATCTGGACCAATGGCATAATCTTCTCAAGCACTCCGGAGGAAGCCTCTATCAACTCACAGTCTTCCATATGAGACTTTAGTAGTTTCTCTTTGACTTTCTCATTTGCAAATGAGGCTATTTTCATTGTTTGCACCGGTGACAAAGAGTCAAAATCTAATGGTCCTTTTAGCAGGTCCGGTTCATCAATTTCTATAGTGGCTTTTGTCAAGAATTCTTGAACAATTTGTGCTGTGTCTCTTGCCGAAGACAGATGTTTCTCTATTGGGGTCTTCTCTTTCTCTGCATCCTTGGTGCTGTCAACCTCTTTTTCTTTGACTGCTGCTTCTTTCTCCTGTAGTTTCTCTTCTTCTTGGGATCTGAAGACTATGGGGGAAACCGGAGGAGAGATGTTAGTCTGTTCAAGGCCCACTTCTTCCGGCGTAGATGATTCCAAGTCCACAGCTGTTTCTGCACCTAAGTCCTCTACAACAGGAAGATTGAACCTTTTGAAGGCCTTCCGGAGGATCTCCTCTGTCTCTTTGGCCACCTTGTCAGTCTCACCAAGCATGAGTTGATTCATCCTGGCTTTACTTCTGAACTCATCTTTGCAGTCTTTGAATATTATGTTCATTGTCTTGGGATCAATTTGAGGATATAGCTGAATAGCTATCTGCTCCCGGATCTCAAGATCTTTTGCATGAGCATTATTCTTTCTTATTTCTAATTCCTTTTCTAGGCTTTTAGGAATTAGAGATATGATCTCAATGAAAGCCTTATTGTATATGTTCAGATACTTGACTGTGGCTTCCTGCAGAATCTTTTGGTCAGCCTCATTGTAGTCATCATAAAATTCAGTCATTGGTTGAAGGTTTCCATCCACCATAACCGACTTGATTACACTCTCTAGAGACAGAGTGGGCTTGTCAACAAATACCTCTGCCATTTCATCCTTGTCTTGGCCTGTGGAGGGTTTACTGGATCCTTTCTTCTTCTACTTCTTTATTTCTTTTACTCCCTCATCTGACTCAGTTTCCTCTTCATCCTTTTGGCTTTCATAAGCCCTTGTGGCTTTTGTCTTAGATCTTTTACCGGATGCCTGGACTTCCGGTTTTGAACTTTTGGTTGTGGGAGGTGCAGATCTTTTTGATGATCTGGTCCGGGTGGAAGTTTCAACCGGAACACTTTCTTTACTTTTCTTTTCTTCCTCAGCCTTTCTCCTCTTTTCCCGGCTGGCATCAAGTGCCTCTTTTGAGATGCCTAGGCCTTGAGCAATATGCTCTACTTCTTTTCTCACCTTTCTCTTTATCTCTGGTTCCCTGAGTTCTACATGGATCTTTACACTCAGCTCCTCAAAGGTTCCAAACCTTTCCGCCTTTGGATCTTTGGGCTGACTTAGCATGTGTTGAACATGCAGCTCCACTATCTGTTCATCCACTTCATACCCCATGGGCATGATCCAGACAGTCCTTGGCTCCACTGCCTCCATTAGGCACTGATCAGTGTCCACCATAAAGCACACAGAGTCTTTGTATTTTTCAACAAGAGACTGGGGAATTCTCTCTCTTGCTTGCATAATGCTTTGGAAGTTTTTGAAGTATCCCCATAGGGCTGTATTTCTTGCTTTGGCATCCCCAAGCCCATGTAGATAGTCTCTTATTTGTACTGCAACAGGTTTGTCATTCTGCCATGCCCATCCACTTGATCCGGGCAGCTCATTCATGAAGTAGAAGAATAGACATAATAATAGTACCATACTTAAAGGAATTCTTCTTGTCCTTCTTGATTTTTTGTATATTTTCCATTAATTGGCCTAAGAGTAGTTCGCAGAGATCATATTCTGCATTCTTCCTTAGCATTTCATAGGCAGTATATACTGCAGTTTCGGATACAGAATTCTCCCTGCTGGAGTGATAGATCTTGTATCCTATTATCATGGATGCATACTTGATATCCGGATCCAAAATATCTTCAATGGTCATTGCCCTCTTATCGAATTTTGATCCGGTGGCCTCAGTTACAATGTTGTTCTTGACAGATTTGAGGATAGGTATCCCTCTGGAAGAGTATAGACTAGTTACTGCTCTAATTGCCTCTTTTGTGATCTTGCAGGGTCTATCTAGCCATAGGAAGTTGTCATGCATCCTGCTCAGTACATACCAGACCCATTCATCTTGTTCAAAGCAGGGGAAATGAATGAATTGATCAAATTGTTTCTTCTGGATACCCTTATACTCTGGTTTAAGCTCAAAAGCATTGTCTATCAGTTGTTTGTGATAGAGATCTCTCAATTTGAATTCCCCAAATTCCTCTATGCTTGCATGTATGTAAACCCTAATGTCTTTTGTGTGTAAAACTCCATGAGGAACACTGGAAAATGCTCCTAAGGGATCTACCTCCAATGACTTGTATGGATGTTTCTTAAATTCAGGTCGGGGCCTATCTAAGATTTTTACTATATTTGGAGTAGCCATTTCTTCAAAAGATTTGTAGAAAGATATCGAAAGTGGAAAATACCTTTTGCGTCTTCGGTTGCACGGAGTAGCTGGATTGATTTCTGTATGTAATGACTTCGGCAGGAGATCTTCGGTAAACTTGATGAATTTTGTTGCAGAGCTCCGCTTTTTGCTTCTTCTTGGATGTGGAATGATCAAATGATTGTTGAGAAATTCCTTATATCATTTCGCAAACCCTAATATCTGTTTGCAATAAATGCTTCACCTATATTATTCCGGTTTGCCTTGTCTGGATAGCTTGGAGTATCCCGGATCAGTCCTGATCTATGAACATCATGCGGATCTTTCAATTATGAATAAATCGAGATAACACATCACAAGGACATCCCAAACACTCTGTCCAATCCGCAGAATAAGATAATGCACTTCCGGATCTCTCCAGACCTTTTTGTAATCCTCTGTCATTCCGGAGCATCTCCCGGAATAGGTCTTACTTGATCGATCACAGCTTCTTCACATCTCCATGCGGACCTCTGAAATATTATCTGGATCATCTCAAGACTTATATCTTTAAACCCTTTACTCCGCATCTTGTGCCACATCCGGCACCACTTGATTGGCTGGGGGAACAGGATTTTCTTTGAGTCTCCCCCTGAGCCAGAGCTCACTTTTTAATTTCTGGAAGAAATATCAGCACCAGAGTCTGGTGCGGATCCAACCTTTACATTCTCTGAACTTTTCTTCACCCAAATCTTGCTCATCTGATTCCTAACTTCATCCGCATTCATCTTTTGTTTACCCTTGTCTTGATTCTGATTATACACCGGACCTCTTTTGTCCTGATTCTTGCTTCTGCAGACTTTAGCATTATGACCGGACCTATTACAGATTTGGCAAATAACATTTCTTTGCATATTTGACTGATAACCTCTTGATCTGCATTGATTAGCCATATGACCTACTCTATTGCATGTAAAGCATCTACCTTTGAATGATTTGTTTACTTGCACATTTCTGCATTCATGGGATTTGTGTCCATACCTTTTGCAGTTAAAGCACTGTCCGGAGAAGGATGAATTAATCTGATTCATTCTTTTTCTGCACTGATTAGCTTTGTGACCAAAGTGGTTGCAGCTGTGGCAGTATCCATTGAAAGATGGATATCTTTGAGCATTGGGCTATCTTACCGGAGGTCTTCTAGGCCTATTCCTTGGATTTTCTGATCCAAAATTCTTTTGACCGGATCCAGAGCTTTCTCCTTTCTCATATCCCAAACCATACTTGTCATCTGTCCTCTTTTGACTTCCAAGAAGTACTTCAAGTTGGGCAGAACTTATTTTGAATTTTTCTTTATATTCATTTGCTGTTTGAAGATCTCTTTTGAGAGAGGCAATTTGATCCTCAAGTTTTTCTTCATTATCTTTGGCATCTTCAAGATCAGATTCAAGATGTCTGATAATCCTGTCCATCTGGTGGCATTCTTCTAATTTTTCTTTAAGAGATTGTCTTAGATTGTCTTCAACTTTTCTTTTTTCTTCAATCTCTTGAGTAAACTTTATAGTTCCTGATTCCATTTCATGTCTTAACATAATGACTTCTTTTGATAACTTTTCACATAACTTGGTTTGCTCAGTCAATTCTTCATTTGTATTGCTTTCTTCACTTTGTCTTGCCAATTGTTGGAGCAGCTCTTTTCTCTTTTTCATAGAGAGACTTAATTTGTCTTTTAATTCTCTCATGAATTCATCAGCCTGTTTGAGTCTTTCCTTTAATTCATTGACTTTAGAATTTGACTGTTCAAGATCCTCAAGGGCAGTCTTGAGTTGCTCCCTTAAACCATATGCATCCATTTGAACTCCCAGATCTTCCTCAAGCTGTTAGGCTCTATTAGGAGGAACTTAGCTCTGATACCAATTGTTGATAACTGAGAGGGGGGGGTGAATCAGTTATCCTATTTATTTTCTTTTTGAACTTTCTTATTAATTAATGCAGCATTGAATCAAACACAAAAACATTACCATGAAATAAGAAACACATGACACAGTATTTTTGACGTGGAAACCCTGTTAAGGGAGAAAACCACGGGGTGATTAACCCAAAGATTATTCTCTGTTAGAAGAATAGGGAATTACAAAAATGGCACTTGCCAATTAGGGCTCACTGCCCGAGCACACTGCTCACAAAGAGGCCCACTGCCTACAAGGAGACACACTGTCTACAAAGTGATAAGAATCACAGTCTTGAACTGATTGGAAGCATCTACATATGCTGGTGTTCAGTTCCGGTTTAGGCTCAGTACACTGATCTGCTGCACTTCATCTTTCCTCTGTTCTTTATTCTGCTATCCTTTCACATACCGGATCTTTCTTCCTACTTCTGCTCTGTTCTGCACTTATTCGCATATGCCTTCACACAATCACACATTTCACAACTAAATCCATCCTCTATATATATCCGCACAAGTAATTTCATCACCTTTCTAGTCGGCATCCGGAACAGTCTAGTTTCTTACAAACTCTGTTCTGTCGGCTGAATCCTTGCTCACCAAGCAATGCGGATCAAGCATATACTTGTAGATATCATTAATCATGTCGGCCAAACATGATTCATGCCTTCACAACCTTTACCATCAACAGTAACACATCCGGAAAATAGTCTGATACTCTGTCAGTCAGTTCTTCCTCTGTTCTCACTGTCTCTCAGGAATCCGGTACTCAACTATTCATATCTTTTTCTTTGTTCATCATCGGAGGCTAAATCCTTGGAATATACTACTCAAGGTAGTCCTATTGACTTCCCCAAATCCGCACTGGACCAAGACACTTCCTCTGAGAGATCCGGACCAATCTGTCAGACCTTGCCACATGCTCTGTTCTTGTTCACCGGACCACAACAATCTTCATTCTGACTTCCGGTAGAGACACACCATGACTTGTGGATATGTGGGATGACCTTTGTTGCCATCAATGACAACAACCATGAATCCATATAGTGTCTCTTGCCAACAGATCAACTGCGAACTCAATGGACTACTTATTGACTCCATTGAACTAGAAGCCCATGGAACCCTTAAAAATGGTTCAAACACATAAATTTCTTTTGTCTGTGTCGCTGACCTGTATAACTAAAACCCGTGCGACTTCGCCAAACTGTTTCGCCACCAACATACATTTTCTCTAATATTAACAACCTAGCACATGAGGATGCTAGGGTTCATCTCAGCATGCTATAAAACTTGATCCTATGAAACAAAATGCAAAGAAACGAAACAAAAAAATCCAATCTAATATATACAGCCATTCCACCAATTACGAAGTAATCAACCGGTGGAATGGAATAAAGAACCCATCGCGACTACAAACTAGAAAATCGACTGCTTAAGGAAATCGAACACCAGAACACAAACATGATCTTTCTTTATTACTTCCAGATGCAGATATCTGATTACATAGTTTTTGAACTTTACTGCTCTCTACAGAAAATCTTAAACTATCTAAAACTTTCTCAATCTATATCCTCCAATCGATCAAACTGATCTATTTAACTACTTACCAACAGTAGTACTGACATGATTCCCAGTGGCTGGGAGACAATTCCAAGCGGCTGGGAGAGATAACTAACTAACAAACTCTTAACAAACTAACAACCTTATCATGACAGCTCGATAAGTGTCCTAGGGAATTACAAATAGAAACTAAATTACAAACACCAATGACAAGTCTGGTCAAACAGAGCTTATTACATTAGATATTGAAAATGCAGAAAATGCATAAGACTCTAGTCTTCGTGGGGTGCTCTTGCACCAAGGACTATGCAAAACCTCATCAACGTCTTGTATTTCACGCGTGGTAGAAAAGATAAAGTCCAAGGGCTGCAATAAACCACTAGAGATTATAGGTGGATCATTTGATGTAAATAAATTGGTGATATCTTTACTGGGTCAACTTGCAAGAAATTAGACTATCGAGGTTAATGTATACCACCAATAAATCAAATCCAAAACATAATGCATGGATCGAAGATGATAGCATGTATAAACTTCTAGGTCAAATGTTTGAGGCAAATGTCTGAAATGTGGAATTTGGTGGTTTTCCAAAGGGTCAATGATGTCCGCAAGAAGGTATTCTTTCTTTAGTTCTAACAAATATCTACTTGGACCTTTTTGACCAAGAATTTTATATTTGTCTACACTATGAAGCACTGGATCATAGGTGTAATTGTGGGTATAAGAGGAATTCACTGAATCAAATGCAACCTTCTTCTAAGCTTCGGTAGTGGCTCCACAATCAAATGAAACAATAATATGAAGGAACCATCCCAGCATCAGAAAATCAAAGACTACATGCATGCAGATATATAGATGAAATTTTTGTTGCCATTTCAGGCCCTAAAGAACCTGCAATTGAACTTAAAGATGGGATCGTCACACTCTTGGAAAACATTCTTAATCTGGAGATGGAATCCACCAAAACACTAATACACAGTACAACTTCTGAAGGGATTCAATTTCTTGGCATGGATATTCAGATTGTTTCTTTGTCTAAGTTGCAATCTTCTAAGAGAGAATCTTTTAGGCTTGTTCACAAGCTAAGTAGCAAAATTGATCAAATTGGCATTGGGAAGCATAGAGAAAGAGACTAGGAAAGAAATGGCTTGCTCACGCTTTGAAGAAAATCAAGGAGGCTGATGCTAGTAAACCTAGGGCAATAGAGGATTTAGGTAAATAACAAAAACCTGGTATGAAACTGGATCACTGGTTCCAGGAAATGCTAATTATTTGGATACGGGACTTGGATCTAGCAATGTGAGAACAACTGTTTACAGAAGGCACTTTTGATCAATATTAACAATTTTCTTTTTTGGGGATGTTCACACAATAGATATGAGATGCAGAATGACTCAGATTGGAAGAAGTGGCAAAAAGACTAGAAAAAGTAAAAGTGGATATTGAGAAGATATGTGATAAGATCTTTTCAAACAAGCAGTAACTGATGTGGACCAGAAAAGAATATCGATGACTTTACAGCCCAATGGATGAGGCACTGGTTTTCTAGAGATTTTGGAGTTCTCTGCATTCCACCAGGGAATGCAATCCCCAATAAGAGCCAGTTGTTGGCTCAGATTTTTATCACCCTCAAAATTGAGTCCACAAGAAAATTTTCATCTACACTTGCAAGGATTTCACCGAGAAACAATTTATGACTTTACTAAAATAAAATTACATTAATTCTCTTGGATTAATTAATTTTATTAAAGTCATGAATTAATTCCAGCTGATTATAGATTAATTTGAAGTCACTATGTAGGAATTATTAATTCCTTTTGAGGATTAATTAATAAGAAAGGGTAATAATAGCTGTCGTTGACGTGATGGGGAAAATGGTTTAAGGAGGGTAAATTATTTTGAATGTGGAAATAATATTGAGTGAAATAATTTATTATTGTGTAAAATGTGAGGTAGTTGGTTTGGGTTTGAAAATTCCCATGAACCAAAACAAAGTGAGTAAATATTTCAAAGGAGAATTTGGTGAAAAGGAGTTACGAGAGTTAAGGTAGTTACAGATCTTCTTGGTGTGGGTAAATTCTTTAAAAAGGGGACTTTTTTCATGAAAAAGGGGTTCCTCTCCTCTCTACATGCTGTACGCAATGTTTTAAAATTTTTCATATAGAAGTTATATAAAATTTTCACAGTGGGAAAATAAAATTTTCCTCTCATGGATTTATTTTTCTGGGAGACTTTGTGCTTCCAAAAACAAGAGTGGGCTTTGTATCACAAATTCTGGAGAAATATTGATAGATTTTGTGCTACCAGTATTTTGGAATTGTTTATTTGTAGATTTTGGAGGATATTAATAAACTTTGAGCTATTGATATTCCAGATACCTTTCCCTTTTTCCCATCTGAAATAGTTATTTCCTTTGTGAAATACTTGTTTCATTATTTTGATATTACCCATTCTAGTGAATATTAGTAGACTTTGTGCTATTAATATTTTATTTTATTTTTCATTTTACTGACAAATTTATATGGCATTAAGGAGAGAATATTATTCAAAAATCTAAAAAATTATATATTAGACAAAGGAAACTGCTCCTTTTCAAAATGCAGAGAACAAATTGTGAAATCCATTTATAATTGGTTCAACCGTTAGTGCAATTGTCACCTTAAGATTGAGCAAAATACAGAGGAATTTTAGGTGACATCTATTTACCAACACTAGGAAAAACCATGGGCAAAGGTATCACAATAATTTTATTGATCTCAAGAACAATTCATAGTTACAACAATCCACAATAATCTTCAACTTGACTAACTAAAACTAAAAAATCTTTAAGTTGGATGAATCCTTTTCGAAGAAGAATTTCCCAAAATAGAAAGCATGAGTGGTACAATTGCATGTCATACATGTGTCACGTGGCCAATTTGTTTTCTCCATTGAGGCCTAACGACCTCACCAAAATAACCTTTGACTATGGTAGGGGGCTGCACTCAACCCCCTTGAGACCCCCTAGACTTCAGCCTTTGGCCACGCCTGATGTGTGGAACTAGTCGTCAACTTCTTTATCAATGTTGGAATAATTTGACTTACTTCACATACCAACAAGTATATAATGGGCTACAAGATCCTAGGTTAATGAGGCTAAGTTGGGAAGTGTCTGGATGTGTTATGTTGTGAGTCATGATGTATGTTGTGGGGATTATAATATGATATCAGCTAGATTGGATGTCCAAAATGAAGTTGCATTAGGATTGTGGACTTATTCATGGAATGATACAAGAAGGTTGTGTCTTGGTTCTTGGTGCAGATTGATAAGGAAACATTTAATATTTTAGACATGAGTGGGATTTATGTGTCAAGGTAAAAGGGGTTCAAGTTGCCTTGAGTATTGAAATGATTATGCATTGAATAATATGTGTAACATTAAATATTTGGAGTAATCTCGGGGACATGCTTTCAAAGAGGATTGTCGGATTTGTGTATTCAACCATCACCATTGGATATTACATAAGAATCTAGACAAGCTAAGAATTGAGGAATGGATTGCCAAACATGTATAAGGCAAGGTATTTCATTGTGTGATTAAGTTGGTTATATTTTTTTCATGTGAGAGCATTACAAAGAGTTGCATTGTGCGAACAAGTGGATTTTTTGAGGCATCATAAAACTGAGGCTCCAAGGTATGTTGAAATTAGGGCAGACAACTGAGGAGGGGGTGAATCAGTTGTCACAAAACTTTATCTTTTGCTGCATTTAATCTTCTTTACCACTTATTAACAGATTAATGATATAACCATGAAAGCATGAATCAACAACACATAAGTAGAAACATAATCAATACACAACACCAGGATTATTACGTGGAAAATCGGTTAAGGGAAAAACCACGGTGCAGGTTAATCCACAAGATTTTATACTCTATTAAAAGTATTACAAATGGGAAGGCACATACCTTCGGGCGCACTGCCCAAAGCTCACTACTCAAAGGATGCTCACTGCTTACAAGATCAATTACAAGAGTTCACTGAAATATTTGAACTGAAGAATATCATCTAATAATGCAAGATTACAGTTCCGGTTAAGCTCAATATACTGACTTCACACACTTCATCTCTCACTGCCCTGTTTCATTGTTCTGCCATGATCCGAAGCTTAGATATCTTTGCCTCACACTTGATACTGCCACACTTTGCACCTATCACCTCATATTCACACATCCATACCTCAAAATGCTCAAACCCATCGATCATATATATCTGCAACATAAGATTTCATCTACAGTCAGCCTTAAGAAAACTTAGAAACTTTTTCAAGATCACTGTTTTGTCGGCTGAGTTCATGCACAAACATCAATGCAGACCAAGACTTATGTATTTAAGTCACCACACATGTTGGCCAATACCACTGGATCTCATAAATTACTCAACTAACCACTTCTTTTAATCCACACAAGGATCAAACACCAAGTCGACCTGTTCTTCACCGGACTGAACTGTCTAACCAAAACTCAATACTCAGATGCTTGTAACTTACAATCCCTTCATCACTAGAGGCTAAAACTTTGGATTTAGGTAGCCCTGACATCCCTTAACATTCCCTCAGATCTGCAACACAATATTACCTGTGGAGAAATGCAGACCAAAATGCTGAACCCTGTTATATGCTCTGTTCCTGTCTATCTAGACTTAGACAAATCTGCAACCTGACTTTCGGTATGATCAAATGATACAATGCGGATGTGTAAGATAGATTCAGTTGCCATCAATGACAACACCTGACATGCCTAGTAGTGTCTCTTGCCAACAATCTCCCCTTTTGGCATTAATGCCAACACTTAATAAAAAATGACTAAGTGTTAGAACAACTCCCCCTTACTATGTACACTTGTGATTTCCAATGCTCCCGTTTCGATGAAGGGTCATCCCACAATAATGGGTTACACTTTTTGGCCAATCTTGACATTGAAATCAACATTTTGAACTAAATCTTCACTTTCTAACATCTATAGCTGCTAAACCGTTAGGAATTTGAAGATGATGCAAACTAGTGATTTGTGAGATTTTGTTTGTAGATTTTAAATATATATATTTTAAAAAATTTGGAGTTCAATTGTAATTTTTTTTGCATCTCCTTTGATAATTAGTTTTTAATAGTAAACAACATTTTTTAAAGTGATGTGTATTCCGTAGCACATTATTTTTTTCTAAAAAGGATAAAATTCTGATTCTTTTGAATTTAGATTGGTAACACCAATATATAGGGCATGCATTTGATTTCATAATGTTTTGTTGAATATTTTCTTTTTAATTAAGTTTTGAAGTCAAACCAATTATAATTTAGACATAGACATATTCCGTAAAACATAACTTTTTTTGTTGAAACAAGGACATCAATACCTAGTGCATAGATATTTTTTAGAATTTTTTCACTAATTTATTAATTTTCCATATGTGTAGAACAAAGAACTTGATATTCGATGAAAAACCTACATTCACAAGAAATAAAAAATAAATATAATAATCAAATTAAATATATTTAAAATTATACTTTTTGGGAAGCTTATAATAAGGACTACATACTTACAAAACATAAATTTTAAATGAATTCATTTGATCCCCCAAAAGGTAAATCAAAAGTGGTTTTTTATCAGCGTTTTGATAGGTGTAGAGGAGACTCCATTATAGGTATTCTTTAAAGTTAGCGGGGTTCTATCCAAGGGGGTTTGAATTTAAGGGGGGGTCATCCCATAATAATGGGTTACACTTTTTGGCCAAACTTGACATTGAAATCAACATTTTGAACTAAATTTTCACTTTCTTACACCTATAGCCGCTAAACTGTTAGGAATTTGAAGATGATGTGAACTAGTGATTTGTGAGATTTTGTTTGTAGATTCTAAATATATATTTTTAAAAAAATTTGGAGTAAAATTGTAAATTTTTTTGCATCTCCTTTGATAACTAGTTTTTAATAGTAAACAACATTTTTTTAAAGTGATGTGTATTCTATAGCACATAACTTTTTTTCTACAAAGGCTAAAATTCTGATTCTTTTGAATTTACATTGGTAACATTGATATATAGGGCATACATTTGGTTTCATAATGTTTTGTTGAATATTTTTTTTAATTAAGTTTTGAAGTCAAACCAATTATAATTTAGACATAGGTGTATTCCGTAAAACATAATTTTGTCTGTATGTATCGAAATTCAATTTTTCTTTGTTTATTGAAACATGGACATCAATACCTAGGGCATTGATATTTTTAAGAATTTTTTTCACTAATTTACTAATTTTCCATGTGTGTAGAACATAGAACTTGATGTTTGGCGAAAAACCTACATTCACAAGAAATAAAAACTAAATATAATAATCAAATTAAATATATTTAGAATTATACTTTTTGGGAAGCTTATAATAAGGACTATATACTTACAAAACATACATTTTAAATTAATTTATTTGATCCCCCAAAAGGTAAATCAAAAGTGGTTTTTTATTAGCATTTTGATAGGTGTAGAGGAGACTTCATTATAGGTATGGTTTAAAACTAGCGGGGTTCTATCCAAGGGGGTTTGAATTTAAGGGGGTTTGATCAAACCCTCTTCAATTAAAATCCTTTAAATGGAACCTTTCAAGGCTTAAATCATTATATTTTCTAAAAATATGTGATTTTAGCAAAAATCAGGATGTCCCAGAAAGTGTAACCCATTATTGTGGCAGCACCTGGGGATTTGATCAAACCCTCTTCAATTAAAATCCTTAAAATGGAACCTTTCAAGTCTTAAATCATTATATTTTCTAAAAATATGTGATTTCAACAAAAATCAGGATGTCCCAGAAAGTGTAACCCGTTATTTTGGTAGCACCTTAAATTCTTCATTTTTCACTGCTTTCCACTCCCCCTTTGACATCAATGGCAAAGGCTGAGATCCACATACCAAAATTCACGCAAAAACTCTATGTACATGGGTGTATATATACAAACAATCCTTATGTCTTGTCTACATGAACTTAAACACATCACCAAAAATATTTTTCAACAGTGCCAATTCATTGTCCCATCTTTTCTTCATGCTATCCAAAACTGAAATATGAACACTGAATAAAAATACCCGTGGCTCTACCTTCTGTAGATCAGTGGGATCACTTGTCAGAGAAACAACTTGAGCTTTTGTCAATGCATTAAACATTGTTTCTAACTTAGGGGAAATTAATCCCCAAATTTCATCCAATCTACCCAAAACTTTAACCTTTTCCTTCTCCAAATTACTCAATTCATCAAACAAACTCACTACTTGACATTTTTTAGTTATTACAGACTCAGTTAAAGGACTATAGGACTGAGAGATGTTAGACAATTTAAGCTCTAAGTCCTTAATCTTCTTCTCAATATCCTCAACAACTCTAGACTGAGCTAGGGAAAACTTATAAATTTATGCACCCTCAGAGAGCATTTTGAATGCTCTTTACACTAGCATCAAGAACTAATCTATCATAACTAATTATTCTCTTTAATTCAGCAAACCTCTTATCGTTAAATTCATTTTAGACTTTAACTTATGCTGACTTCTCAAAAGATTCAAAATGAGTACTTATAGAGTTTATCAGACTCTTCAACTGACTGGAGGGGGTGCTGATGAATCCTTCTGAAATGTAGGTGTGATTTTCTCTAAAATGCTAGATACAAGACCAAGCAAATCACTGTCTTCTATATGGGTTTTCAAGATTTCCTCTCTGGCCTTAGCTTGTGCAAAAGAGGCCAACTTCATCTTCTGTATCGGTGATAGAGTATCGAAATTGATTGGACCTTGTATTATATCTGGATCTTCTAGAACTTGTTTATCTTTCTCCAAAATTTCTTTCGCTGCTTCTGCAGTGTCTCTTGCCCAATATGATGTTTCAGTTTTATGCTCTTTAGGGCCTGCATCTTTTCCCTTTCTAGAGTCAACGACATTGTCTTGCTTATCATTTTCATTCTTTTTCTTTGTTTCTACTTTCTCTGCATCATTAGAAGAGGCATCCTTCCTTTTATCTTTATCAAAAATGTCTTCTGCATTCTTTTCTAGAGGATTTTGTGTATCCTGGGCAGTAGCATTATCATCATTTTTATCAAATTCCTCAACATCCGGAATGGAGGAATCAATTCCATCATCAGTTTCTTCTTCAATAGTGGGAAGATTATGCCTTTTCAATGCATTCAGAAGAATCTCCTGAGTATCTTCAACTACCTTATCAATCTCACCCAGCATGAGCTTATTCATTCTAATCTTAATCCTGAAATTCTTTTTCACTTCTTTGAATATCAGGTTCTTTTGATCCAGATTAATTTGAGGACACAATTTTATTAGTACATGCTCCCAGAGCTCAATATCTTTAACTTTTGCATTCTCTTTTCTTATTTCTAGAATATTTGCAAGGCTTTCCAAAATTTTAGAAGTTATTTCAAATAAAGTCTTCTTACAGATATTCAAGTATTTGACTGTTGCTTCCTCCAAAACTCTCTTATCATCATCACTGTAATGATCATAAAATTCAGTCATTGGCTTTAAGTTTCCATCTACAATGATTGACTTTATGATGTCTTCCACATAAGGAGTAGGATTCTCAACATAAGCCTCTGACTTATGCCTTTTACTTGACTTTTTGCTTTTGGAGGGCTTCTCCTTAGACACTTTAGCAGCCTTAGTGCCTGAGGCCTTCAACTCTTTAACCTCACCATCTGACTCAGTCTCTTCTTCATCCTCCTTCTCCACACTAACATATGACCTTCTACCCATTACTTTTATCCTTTTTCCTTCCTTACTGGTAGGTTTTTCTTTGAATTTCTCTGCAATAGGAGAAGGTGATGCATTGAAGGTTGAACCAGAACTCCTAGTAGTCCTTGACTTGGAAGGGGATTCTACCGAAACACTTCCCTGTTCCTTGTCCTGCTTCTCCTTCTCAACTTTCTCTGTCCTTTCCCTATGTTGTCTCATAGCTTCCTTGGTTATTCCAATACTTTCTGCATACATTTCAACTTGCCATTGCACCCTTTTCTTAGTTTTAGGTCTCCAGAGCTCAACATGCAGTTTCAAATTAAGTTCACCATATG
This sequence comes from Cunninghamia lanceolata, assembly GCA_027924645.1. NCBI lineage: Eukaryota > Viridiplantae > Streptophyta > Pinopsida > Cupressales > Cupressaceae > Cunninghamia > Cunninghamia lanceolata. Next base: position 3,191,801 of record BSBN01000570.1, on the reverse strand, counting down.
TACCAAATCTCTCAACTGAGGTGTCTTTTGGTTTGCTTAGAAGGTGTTAAGCATACATTTCCAGTATTTGTTCATCAACTTCATACCCCATGGGCATGATCCATACAGTCCTTGGTTTAACTACTTCCATCAAGCATTGATATGTTTCCACCATGAAACAAATTGTATCCTTGTACTTTTCCACCACAGACTTAGGGATTCTTTCCCTTGATTGCATCATATTCTAGAAGTTCTTGAAATATCCACAAAGAGCAGTCCTTTGGGCATTGGAGTCACCAATATTTTGCAAGTGCTCTCTTATATGGCAAGAGGCTTGTCACTGGTCCAATACAGGCTTTTCATCCCGGGAAACTCATTCATGAAATAAAAGAACAAGCACAAGACCAACGTACCATACTTGAATGTATTCTTCTTATCCTTCTTGATCGTGTTTAGATTCTCCATTAGCTGGTTTTACAGTAGCTCACACAAATCATAGTCAACATTTTCTTTTAACATCTGATAAGTAGCATAAATGGCTGTACCGAACACTGAGTTTTCCCTGTTGGAGTGGTATATCTTATACCTAATAGATGCAAATTTGACATCCGAATCAGTTATATCATTTATTGTCATTGCCCTCTTATCAAACTTTGAGCTAGTAGCTTCAATTATAGTCTGATTCTTCACTGATTTTAGCATCGACAACCCACCGGATGAGTTCAATCCTATTACAGCCTTGATGGAATCTTTAGTGATCTTAAAGGGTTTCATCAACCACATAAATTCAGCATGCATCTGACTCAGTACATACCAGACCCACTCAGCCTCATCGAAGGACAGGAACTTAATAACCTGAATGAAATGTTTGTCTTCCATCGCTTTATACTCAGGTTTAAGATCATAAGTCTCATTCCTCAGGTGATTCTTAACCAAATCCAATAACTTCGAATCCCCAAACTCATCTATGCTAGCATGAATGTAAGCCCTAATATCTTCTACGTGCAACACACCATGCAGAACATTAGAAAGGGCACCTAATGGATCGACCTCTACAGAATTATATGGATGTTTTTTGAATTTAGGTCAGGGCCTTTCGGTGATGTCAACAACCAATGGAGTATCCATATCCATAAATTGCAAATTCAGAAAGCTTTACAGAGAATACCTTATTTCTTCGGTTAGGGTCTCTTGGAAATCTTCACACAGAGCTCGCCTTACTTCTTTCTTCTTGGATGCAAAGTGATTCTGAAGTCACTTGAGTTTCTTTTTAACCTCCACACACCCACTTTTTGATGTAATAAATGCTTTTTCCCTAACTCTTCCAGATACCCCTATTTCTTGACACAGTTTCTCATAGATTGCTCCACAAGTTGCCACATCAACCTCTTTTCTTCTAAAAATTCTTTCAGATGATTTGCAATAGGCCATTCTATCTTCTCTCATCATGCCAGATTTAGGTACCCACTTATTAGCAAAGGGAATTAGATTTTCAATGTAGCTCCCCCTGAGCCAGAGCTCCTATTTCAATTCCTGGGGGAATTACCAGCACCAGATTCTGGAGCAGACCCATCACCATCATTCATTACAACTTTCTTCACCCATGTTTTGTTCATTTCATTTTGGATCTCATTCACTCTACTTTGCCCTTGCCTTTAGCTTGTCTCTGCACCTTCTGGTTTTTATTTATTGGACCTTTTCTATCGTCATTCCTACTTCTACATAATCTTGCAATATGACCGGATCTATTGCAATTAAAGCACACAACATTTCTTTGCTCATTTACTTGATTTCCTCTTGATCTGCACTGATTAGCCATGTGTCCAAATCTATTGCATGAAAAACATTTACCATCGAAAGAATTGACATTTCCTCTATTGTTAGAGTTATTCATCATCATACTTCTGCATTCATTGGATCTATGACCATACCTTTTATAATTGTAGCATTGATCGGAGAAGGATGGACCACTTTGATTCACTCTACTGCTGCACTGAGTATCTCTATGACCAAATTTATTACAATTGAAATAATTTCCATTGAAGGATGGATACCTTTGAGCATTAGGCTGTCTGACCGGAGGTCTTCTAGGTCTGTTTCTTTGATTCCTTGATCCAAAACTTTCACCTTTCTCATATCCCAGACCATGCTTATCATCTGCCTTCTTCTGACTATTAAGCAACACCTCAAGTTTAGTTGAGCTTATCTTGAACTTCTCTTTGTATTCATTAGCAACTTCTAGGTCATGTTTGAGAATGACATTTTGCCTTTCAAGTTGTTCATCATTATACCCAGTTTCTTGTAGATTAGACTCTAGATGGCCAATTATTCTAACCAATATACAACACTCTTCTATTATTTCTTTTAGAGACTGATTCAGGTTTTCCTCATTCTTCTTCCTTTCCTCAATTTCCTTGGTTAGCCTCATCACCCCGGATTCCATCTCATGTTTTAGGACAACAACTTCTTTTGCCAACTTCTCACATTCCTTTGTCTTCTCCTTCAGAGCCTTATCCATCCCATTACCTTCCTTCTGATTTGCTAACTACTGAAGTAGCTCCTTCCTCTTTTCCATAGATTTTCTCAGTTTCCCTTTAAAGTTTGAATGAAATCCTTAGCATTTTTAAGGTTCTCTTGCAGTTCTTTGACTTCTGCTCTAGACTGATCAAGAACTTATAAAGCAACTTAAAGTTGTTCGATGCCATTAGAATACCTGAATGAACCCATTGAAACACCTTCCAAGATCTTCCTCAAGCTATTAAACTTCTTCCAAGGAACCTTGCTTTGATACCAATTATTGAAATTAGGGCAGACAATTGAGGGGGGGTGAATCAGTTGTCACAAAGCTTTATCTTTTGTTGCATTTAATCTTCTTTACCACTTATTAATAGATTAATGATATAACCATGAAAGCATGAATCAACAACACAAGCAGAAACATAATCAACACACATAACACTAGGATTTTTACGTGGAAACCCGGTTAAGGGAAAAACCACGATGGTGGCTAACCCACAAGATTTTATACTCTATCAAAAGTATTACAAATGGGAAGGCACATGCTTTTGGGCACATTGCCTAGAGCTCACCGCTCAAAGGAGGCTCACTGCCTACAAGATCAATTACAAGAGTTCACTGAAATCTTTGAACTAAAGAATATCATCTAACAATGCAAGATTATAGTTCTGGTTAAGCTCTATATATTGACTTCACACACTTCATCTCACAGTACCCTGTTTCACCATTCTGCCATGATCCAAAGCTTAGATCCTTTGCCTCACACTTGATACTGCCACACTTCGCATCTATCACCTCATATTCACACATCCATACCTCAAAATGCTCAAACCCATTGATCATATATATCTGCAACATGAGATTTCATCAACTGCAGTTGGCCTCAAGAAAACTTAGAAACTTTTTCAAGATCATTGTTTTGTCGGCTGAATTCATGCACAAACATCAATGCGGACCAAGACTTATGTATTCAAGTCACCAAACATGTTGGCCAATACCACTAGATCTCATAAATTACTCAACCAACCGCTTCGCTTAATCCGCACAAGGATCAAACACCAAGTCGACCTGATCTTCACCAGACTGAACTATCTAACCAAAACCTGGTACTCAGATGATTGTAACTTACAATCCCTTCATCACCGGAGGCTAAAACTTTGGATTTAGGTAGCTTTGACATCCCTTAATAGTCCCTCAGATCTGCAACACAATATGATTACCTGTGGATAAATGCGGACCAAAATGCTGAACCCTGTCATATGCTCTATTCCTGTCTATCCAGACTTAGACAAATCTACAACCTGACTTCCGGTATGATCAAATGATACAATGCGGATGTGTAAGATAGATTCAGTTGCCATCAATGATGACACCTGACATGCCTAGCAGTGTCTCTTTCTAACAAGGTATTGATTTGGCGTGAAGGTAGTGAGTTCAAAATTGGATCTAGGAATATTACATGGAGAGATAAAGGGTCCTTGGTGTTGTGGTGTTTCCTTGTAAAGTGTTTCGAGTGTTTTTGGTAGAGCCCGACTCAGATTCATTAGGTTCATGGGATTATACATCCAAGTATAGATTGGACTTTGTTATAATTAGTCGATGGCTTAATTCTAGGAATCAATAAAGAAGTTGTTTGTCCCCAAAGTGAATGTGTGATTTGCATTATTATGTGTTTGTGTTTTGTAACTTAAGTATTGTGGTAGGAAGGTTAATTTGTAGGGTTAAAAAGATGAGTAGTTCATCTTTGTATACAAGCTTGGTCCTCCAAGGCAAGTTAAGTGTTTCTAAGGTTTGTGCCGCATATGGTTAAACTGTAACCCTTTGACTGTAAGTGTGAAAATGATGCATGGGCCTACATGGTAGTTCGATGATGAGCTAATGTCCTAATCATATACATGTAAGCATAAAATATATAGACCTCTCAATAGATTCTCTCTTGTAAACATGTTTTCAATTATTTTTATCTTTGTTTTTGTCTACCTAACCTTCAAGCTAACCTTCTATGGTCTTGCATGTTTTCTTGTTGACCACCTATCCCATGTTCAACAAACAATTCCTATCTCTTACCAAACCTGATGACATGACCAAGCCATATCACAAGAGGGGAAAGCCATTTTCCCTAGGGTCTTCTTCATTATTCTTTCTTCCATGATCATTCAATTGACCTTCTAAAGCCTTTTGTACCCTTGATCTACATACCCAAACCTTCCTTTCTGGGTTTCCCCTATTGACTTCATGGTCTCCTTGGGTGACCCTGCACCTGAAGTGTGGTCTGCATGGGTGACTTTCCTTGTTAAAAGGGGAAATCCAATTTCTTGATGTCCTCTTCCTTGTTTTAGGTCTCTAAAACTATTTTTAGCCTTCCAAGAATACTTTTCCACTTTCAAACCACCTATTCAAACCACTATGCCTAGGTCACCCCTATTGTCTTCAAGGTCTCCCTAGGTGACTCTACAACTTAACTTGAGTCTACAGGGGTGACCCACTTCCTGAAATGGGCAACCCTATCATCTTTAGCATGTATAATTTATTCTAGATTTAGCTAATTTGGCTCCATTTTTAGCTCTTGATGGAAATCTCCCTCATGTGCAACCTACTATCCGCTCCCCCTAACTATTTCTAAACTCTCAATCAATATATTCTTATCTCTCAATCAATCTTTTGTTAGATCTCCATTTATTCTTCTTTGATCTTTTATCCAACCATTGTGCACTCCCAATCAAAGCTAGATCACTCATCAATTAATTATATTAACTCTATAATCACCACCACCTTTGGTGTGGATTTATAACCTATAAATTTCCCCTCCTCTATGCATTTGAAGAGGAAAATTCATTATTGCATTCTTACTTTTTTGCTTTGCAAATAGTTGTCTCCATAGAATTTGTATGCTCACCACATGACCTCATTTGCCTTTTTCTTTCATCCACAACTTCATAGCTGAAGCCATTTGTGTTACATAACATCCATATGCTTGAATAAATTTCCTTTTTCCAATTTATAAATGAAAACTACAGTACATTTACAAAGTTAATTGGAAACACACCTAAGAGCCAACTTGATAAACAAAACCCTCCTAATTATTGGAGGTGAGATAATTATTACAGGGCACTCAGTTTTATTCACATTGGCAGCCTCATTAATTGCATATCTTTTTCTTCAAGTTTCTCTATATTTTACAATCTTTCACATCAATGGAGATTATTCTTGGGGCATCAGTTCAACAGATAGATTTTCTTGGAGAAATTACTCTAGCTCAAATGAAGAATGTGTTCCTCTTTTAGGAAAAAGACATTGGGGATGCCATTATAGAAGTTTGGAGGACTGCATAGAGTGTGCAGTTTGCCACAAGGTGAATTTAGAGATATCATTAAAATTTGTTCAAAACATAATTAGGATTATGGGGGACAAGAAGATAGTGAAAGCACTTGGGAATTTTTACATTTGGGAGAAGTTCCACATAGGACTAGAAGCTACCATTGACAATGCTAATAGAGAGAAGCTTACAACACTATTGTACATGGGCTATGAATTCAGAGACCTAGCATTATTGGCCATGGTTTGTGAGATGGAGACCTATCTAGAGGTTGTGAAGAAGGAAGTAATGAACATACAACATTTCTTGTAGGAGGGATGCTGGATAGAAGGCTATCGACTAGTTGTAGAAATGGCTAACTTGATTCAACTAGTCAAAAATTATCTAGCCTAAGAAAGGTTCATGATGGCTAAAGAAGAGAAAGCAATCAAATTTCTAATACAAAGGGTAGGTTTGGTGAAGAGAGAAGATGGTTCTTTTAATCTTGAAGAAGAATGTTGAGAATTCATGAATAGTTTTGATGTAGGAGTGCATCAACCAAAACCATTTACATTCTTTCTTTTCTTGCATTTTCAGTTCAGTTTAGTCATTTGTAGTTTCAACATTTTGTACCGCATCTTTCTGCATCTTCATATCAGATCTCACAAAGTAGGACTTAGCATCTACATATCATCATCTACATCATATTCAAATTTTAGAATATTTGGATTTGTCTGCTAAAAGTTATTGCTATCAGAAGATTATTAGTTTTCTCAGAGCAGAGCATTCAGACAGTCAGCTGAAGGAGAAGCAAATCTTCTGTGACTTGTGGAGCCTAATGAAACATCATTTATGACACATATGGATCAGATAGAGCTTCCTTGAGGATCACATTTTGATTCATGCATTTGTAGAGCATTACTAGATGATTGAAGGTTGACCTACTTGTTTCTACACGTTATAGTCCTTCATGGGGGTTTGTGACCTCTATTGAATGATGTAGAGGATTCTATGAGCTTAAGGATGATATATATAGATCTCTAGGATGTATTAAGAAATAAATTCTCAGTTAGTAGTTCTTAGTTAGTGAATAATCATGATAGTTTAGATTAGGTATTTTCATTCTGAAAGGCACTTCAAAGTCATATCTTTCATATCTATTGTAACTAGAAATCAAGCCTGTGAGCCCTTTGATTGTAGCCTTCATGTTGCCAGCATATGAGCATTGTAATTCTTTGTTATTTTGAATATATGAATCTTCCATTGCATTCTACAATTGAGTAGTTTCTGTTGTGTTTACTCTAGCTGCATGTTTTGGATAGTTCACTTTGTGAATCCTTTGACCATGACTACACTAGGTTTTGTTCAAGTAACTATTTTTTGTCTTTAATATCTATGTTTTTTTAAAAGGTAGTCATATTATAGTAAAAGGTTGAAAATAGTGTCATATATGCAAATTATAGAATATATTTGTAGATCCATACCCAATCACCAAGCCTTTTGTGTCAACAACAGGCCCATGTAGTAAGTGCAATTGGCAATCAATTTTGTGTTTTATGTCGACCCATCTAGAATGAAAATATTTTTGTAATGTTTAATGTAATGTAATTTGTTTAGATTCTAGCTATACTCAATCTTGTAGACATGAAAATGTATCTATCTTTTTGTTAATTAGTAAAAATAGGAGAGGGCCCACACCCTCACTTTACCTATAAAAAAACTAATGTGTGTGTCAGTACCAAAATTGTTATCCCTATGAAACTTTTCCTTTGTCAAATTTGTAGCCTTAAATCAAGACTTACTTGCCATGTTGTCAATGTCAATTGAATTCTCCTCTAGTCAAGTTGAAAATTTGGCTAGCTATGGTTTAGGTTTTTTTTAACTAATAATGCTCTTGTAGGATTGTTTAAGATTGGTCTCTCCCAAGTGAAAGATAAAAATTATTTTCTAATTGATGATGGCTCTAGAAGCAAGATGAAAAGATGAAGATCACAAGATGGGATCCAAAGTTGTCAAGGTTTCCAAACATTACTATTCCATCACTTTAGCCAAGTGGCAATATCACAAAAGCATGCAATGATAAGGGAAATATCACCAAATTTAAACTTATGGAAGGTGTCAAAGTGCCACAAAAAGTATGCTTGAAAAAGAAGATGGATGTCTAAGAATAGAAAAATGATGATGAAATTGCACCAACATGCCATCAAAGGATAGTTAAGTGAAAATCTAACTTTTTGTTTGGTTATACCAGTCCAAATTCATAATAAGGGTGGTAGAAATGTCATAAAACCATGTCGATATGGAATCATGAAAGGTTTAAGTGTTGAGCACACTTTTAGAATGGTCAAATGAAAAGAAAAAGGTGCCTATGGTGGCCAAAATATCAAGTAACTACAATAGTTTAAAGAAATACAACTCAACTCAAATTTTCACAAATTTAAGATGACCAAACCATCCTAAAAATGCAACTCAAGTAGAAATAGAGTGCTGAAAGTGTGACTAAATATGAAAGATCTTTAAGTGTTAAGGAAAATTTGTATTCTTTGCCTAACATTGGCTCTCAAAAAAGGTGACAGTTGGCAACAAGTTCATAAAACTTCAAAAAACAAGGACACAACATTAATGAATCACATTAGTCAAAGAGACATAAATAAGAAGGAAACCATGACGTAAATAGTGGTAGGATCAATAGAAATCTAAGACGAAGAGGGTTATGCTATTGAAATGCGACACTATAGACTTCATGATTTTAATTGGTGTAACTTATTCATAACCATGCCTACTATGGAAAAAAAATCTAAAATAGTGACAAGGGGTTAAATCATGCCTTACACATGGAATGCCCAGTTTGAAACAACAATAAACATGGCAAATACATTATAAAAACATGCTTAGCTTCAACGCGATTTTTAGGTGGCAAAATTCTATTGAAGACACATATATACTGAGAGGGGGGGGTGAATCAATATATATTCAATTTCTTGTTAATTTAGATGCAATCAATCCAATGTAAAATTTCAAACCATATAAAGAAAATGAGCACATACACACATAACACCAAATTTACGTGGAAACCCAAGAAGGGAAAAACCACGGTGAGACAGTTGCTTGGATCTACTATCCAAATCTAGCCTCACAAATAGAATGAAGTATTACAATGAGTTTTATGGGCACCAACCCAAAGGAGACACCAATCCCCTATTTTATGAGCACCAACTCAAAGGAAGCACCAACTCCTGGTTACAAAGTTTAAGGGCACCAACCCAAAGGAAGTACCAACTCCCTGAAGTGCAACAACACTTACAAGTTGAGGCATCAACCTCTGCTTTGAAAATCTAGATTGATGATTCAATTACCTCTGCAACAATATCTCTCATTGGTTCCCGCACCGCCTCCTCATTCTATTTAGAGTCTTTGGTCTACAAATTACCATTCTATTTCTCTATTCTCTTGCTGTTCCTCCTGATGATGGATCATGGAGTGTGATCCGAAACGTTGAGGTTAAAAAACTCGCACACAGTTAATTCCAGAAATATTGAACTACAATCATTATGGACCGTGGAAATTTGATGTCTCTTATTAACAATATCTTTGCTAACACTTTGACTTCCTTGACTTGTTTAGACACCTTCACACTATCATTCTTGATATCCTCTTGACCTTATTGCTGACTCAAATACCTCTGCAATCCTGACTCTGTTATAGGTTTTGCATTATTGATTATAGAGTTACATGTCTCCTCTTGATTATTTTTAAATCATCACACACACACACACACACACACACACACACACACACACATCTTGTAGCAATATTTTTCCATCCTTTGCAAGCCTTCTAAACTTCATCTTAGTCAACCTTAATGTAACATGTATCATGAAACATATAACTAGCCTTACTTGTCGGCTCCCAAATTATCTGCGGTAATGTAGGAGTGAAATCCCATTGTGTGGTTCATACCAAAGGATCAAATGGACCTAATTTACTTTCTCCCAAGCTTTCCTATTGGTGCACACTTCCATACACAAGGTACAATCACTCAAATATACCATGTCGGCACTGCAAACACTTATCCTTTCATACATTATCTCTAGACCCTATGTGGTACCAAAGAAGAGAGATATCATCACGTGGTTCATGCCATGAACACTATATGACCTGAAAAACATTCTCATGCACTCCTCTTTCTATTTCATGCTTCAACTTACTGGCACAAATAATCAAACTTTGATACTGATATCATTTACACTGTCTAGTCACACTGTCTTAGCTTAGAACATTGAAAGACACTTGCGGTACTTTATATCCTTTAAAACTTGAACATGTCATTCTTGTACCTTTACTCTTCATAATCTCCAAACTACCAAGTCATACATGCATATGCAGTGAAATGTGGAAGCTTTGAGTTTCATACTTGATCATCTTACATAGTGATAACTCGTTCTCACTCTGCTAACTCTAGAAAACTCTATGGTAACTCTTATGTTCTAAAAATTGGATCATACATACCTCATAGCTGCCTCTAGAAATCCTCCAAGCTGTGAGGCTATATCTTCATTTGTAGTAGAATGTTGTACAATTTCCTGTGCATCTGACACTTACAACAACTTGAATTTTTCACTAACAGTTTCCTTCAACAACACTTTTCACCAAAAGACAAGAGGTCACAACTCCATATCAACAATGCTATGACAAAATTACTTCATATCATCATGCAATGCTTTTCAACAAGTAACAATGTAACAAGCATATCAACACTTTGACAACTTTCACCTATCCATGAACTTCAGAAGATAAGGTACAACTGTGTACATATGATATTGATCCATTCTCATGTTCATGTCTTTCATCATCAAGTCTTTCACATCACAACTCCTCTGATCATCACTCCTTTTACATCAATGACATCATATGCAACAATCTCCCCTTTTGTCATTGATGGCAATACTAATCCTGATAAGCAAGTTCTCTCCCCCTTTGACATCAAGGGCAAAGGGTCACTAGTCTTCCTTTGTACTGACAACACATACAAGCTCCCCCTATCTTTACAATCCTTTTCATCTTCTATAGTTTCTTATCTACGTACTCCCCCTGAGAGGTAGCCACCATCAATCCAAGAATAGAAAATATACTTTGAACTACTCCCCTTGGACAAATGCATCATCTGTGCATCTAACTGGAAGGAGGGGCAACAATCCCTAACTAGTACCAGAGATATTCAAAAGTGTCCTTAGGAAGAGGTTTTGTAAAGATGTCTACAATCTAATCCTTTATAGGTACATATTCCAAATTTACCTCTTGTTCTGCAATCTTTTCTCTTAAGAAGTGATACTCGATGGATTTGTGCTTGGTTCTAGAGTGCGTCACTGGATTGTGTAAAATATTGATGGCACTTGCATTGTCACATAGGATAGGAATGGGCTCATAATACATTACCCTTATATCCTTGAATGTTTTCTTCATCCACAAAACTTGAGTGCAACATGATACTATAGCTATGTACTCTTCTTCTACTGTTGATAAAGAAATTGAATCCTATTTTTTACTAAACAATGAGACCAGTCTGCCTCCCAAAAAGAAAACACCTCCACTAGTACTTCACCTATCATCAATGCTGCCAACCCAATCTGCATCAGTGTATGCACTCAAGGAAAAGTCATTACCTTTTTGATACCATAATCCAAAATCTAGAGTGCTCTAGTTCAGATATCTAAATTTTTTTTTGACTGCCTTCACATGTGTTTCTTTTGGATCAACTTGAAACCTTGCAACCATACAAACAACTTGCATAATGTCAGACCTTGATGCTGTTAAGTACAGTAGGCCTCCAATCATAGACATATACTAAGTCTGATCAACTTGAGGTGACTCATCATCTTTACTTAGATGACAACCAGTTACCGTAGGTGTACTCACTGGTTTGGGGTCTTCCATACCAAAATTTTTCAACATCTCCTTGACATACTTTTCTTGTGAAATAAAGATACCTTCATCTGATTGAGTGATTTGAAGTCCAAGTAAGAATGATAGTTCACCTATCATAGACATTTCAAATTTTTTCTACATCTCTTTTGCAAACTTCTTGCACATTTCATCATTGCCACCAAATATAATATCATTAACATATACTACTACTATTAATATGTGGTCATTCTCTATTTTGATATATAGATTACTATCTGTTGTACCTTTCTTGAAGCCTTGCTGGAGTAAATACTTATATAACCTTGCATACCAAGCCCTAGGGGCTTTCTTAAGACCATATAGTGCCTTTCTCAGTCTACACACTAAATTTTGATCTTCAGTTAGATGAAATCCCTTAGGTTGCTCAATGTATACTTTTTCTTCTAAATCACCATTCAAGAATGCTAACTTGACATCCATTTGATAAATCTTGAAGTCTTTGTGGACTGAAAATGCAAGAAACATTCTAATTGCTTCTAACCTTGCTACAGGAGCAAAATTTTCCTCAAAATCTATACCTTCTACTTGTGTATAACCCTTGCAAACTAGTCTTTCCTTGTTTCTAACAACTTGTCCCTCTTCATTTAGTTTATTTCTGAAAACCCATTTTGTGCCTATCACATTTTTATCTACAAGTCTTGGAACCAATTCCCAAATTTGAGTTTTCTCTATCTGATTGAGTTCTTATTTCATAGTCTTGATCCATCCTTCATCCTTGCTAGCATCAATAAAGTTTTAGGTTCCATCTTAGACAACAAAGAGAAGTTTACTTGTTCATTTTCCCTTGCAAATCTTATTCTAATTTGTACTCCTTCATTCTTGTCTCCAATTATCTGATCTTCTGAGTGGTTCTTCTTAACATACTTAGCAAGAGTCTTGGTGGCCTTCTCTTATGTTTCTTCCTTTTCTTCAACTTCTTCCTCTTCTTCTATGCAAGCAGATCCATCTGAATAATAGTCTTCTTGATCATATGTGGGTGAATGTAGATATTCATCAACCCTTACATTTACACTTTCAACAATCTTTTGTAGTTTATTATTGAAGAACTTGTATGCCTTGCTTCTAGATGAATAGCCAAGGAAGATACATTCATCTGATCTTGAGTCAAATCTTCCTAGGTTATTATCATCTCACTTGATATAGCACTTGCTTCCAAACACCCTGAGATGTTTAATTGAAGTAGGTATGCCTTTCCATAGTTCATAAGGAGTCTTGGTGCCATTTACCCTCAGTTGTCCTCTATTGAGAATGTAGACCACAGTGTGGACTATCTCTTTCCAGGATCTGTCAAGAAGCTTTCCATCATTAAACATAGTTCTTGCTATTTCCTGCACTATCCTATTTTTTCTTTCAACAACTCCATTTTGTTGAGGGGTTCTTACAACAGATAGGTGTCTCCTTATTCCATGTTCTTCACAATATTCCTCAAACTCATTTGATGTGAATTCACCTCCTCTAGATTAGACCTTAAGCACTTGATTCTAGAATTCATATCATTTTCAACCATAGACTTGCAAATCTTAAACCTATTGAAGGCTTCTAATTTTTCTTTCAAAAAAGTAACCCATGTCATCTTAGAGTAATCATCAATGAGTAACATAAAATACCTCTCACCTTAGAGACTCTTAGTTTTGGTAGGACTGCATAGGTCAATATGAATAAGTTCCTATGGATTTGTAGAAGAATGCTCCTTTGTATTGAACCTTGTCCTTGTTTGCTTCCCAATTTGACATTCTTTACATAGGGTACTTGCAAGCTTGGCAATATTTGGCATGTCTCTTACTGCTTGTATGGAGCTGATTTTCACAAGACTATCAAAATTGATGTGTCCCATCCTTTTGTGCCATAGCCAACATTCATTTGTCTATATTAGAAAACAATTCTTTCCATTGACACCACTTAGGTTGTACAAATTATTCTCTGTTCTACTAGCTTTTGCCACCAGTTTGCCAGTATTTACTTTTATAATTTCACATCCTTATACATGAAATATGAGATTGTATCCATTGCTACACATCTAATTTACACTGAGAAGATTGTGCTTAAGACCTTCTACATATAGAACATCTTCTATTTTAGATCTTCCATCAATACTTATGGTGCCCTTTCCACAAATTTTTGCAGTTGTATTATCTCTAAACTTGACCAATCCACCATTCCACTTTACAAGGCTGATGAATTTTCTTTTATTACCAATCGTGTGGCTTGAACATCCACTATCAATCACCTAGGGGTTTGTTTTCCCTTAGACATGAAATATTGTTTGAACAATCATTGAATTTTCCACTTCTTCATTTGTTTCATGTCTCTTGAATGTATCAATCTCCTTGTCTTGCTTATGAATATCTGCCATTTGAGTTTCTGACTTTGCTAATCCAGTTTTGCAATATCTTGCAATGTGTCCAAAATTGTTGCAGATATGAGATGACATTTAAATCTACTAGTGAAGCAAGATGATTCGTACTTACAAAATTTCTTCTATTCATTCTAGACTTGCACTCCATAACCTTATGACCATATTTATTTTAGATAAAACAATAACCAAAAAATGCATGATTGAACTTGTTTATGAAGGTCCGCCTTGCATGGAAAGGTTTCCATATCTTCTTCTTTGAGACATGACTAGAATGAAATCTGCTTCTTCAATGTCATCTGGATTTCTAGGCCTTTTTCCAAAGTTGATATTTTTGTCCAACCAATCATATACTTTTTCCAATTCTCTTCTAAGTGAAGATTTCTTCCTCAGGTTTCTAGCATTCATTTGTCTTGGCATCAATTTGGGCTTTTTGTTCTTTGTTCTCTTTCCTTACACATTTCAAGTCTTCAAGAGCAGAAATAAGTTCACCTTCAAGATCAAATTTACATTCTTCTTCATCAATAGTCTTGTCAAAAATATCAAGGACTTCCATAGCCATGAATAGGGATTCTTCTCTTTTATCATCTAATGAGTAGTGATATGCTTCTTTTGAAGAGATATGATCTTCTTTGGAAAGGAGATTCCTTTTGAAGTTGTTCCTTTTGAAACCCTTGCTGCTATTTTCATTTTATCCAAAAGGACATTTAGATGCATAATGACCAATCTTTCCACAGTTAAAACATTTAAAGGGTAACTTACTTCTATACTTGCCTGAACCCTTCTTTAGATTTCTCACAATGTTCACTTCTTCTTCCTTAGACTCACTATGTGGACTAGAAGTTCCTTCTTTCTTTGAGGCTTTAAAGGAAGCTTCCCTCTTAGATGTGTCTTTGCTTGCATTTCTCATCTCATAGGTAGTGAGGGAACCAAATAGTTCATCCATTGTGAGTTTATTCAAATATATGGCTTCTTCAATAGCATAAACTTTTGAATTATACCTTTGGGGGAGTGATCTCAGTACTTTCTTAACAACCATTTGAAAGGAAGCTAGGTGTGCTAAAATCACTTCCTACACTAATCTAATGAGGAGATATGAGTGCAAATTCATTTAAATCTTTACAATTACAGAATGTTTAACACAAAAATAGAGATATTGTAGCAATACAAAACACAAGAAAGAAGACAGATAGAGAGAGAGAGAGATAAGATATACATGGGGAAAACCCTTACGGGTAAAAAAACCCCACACTCCAAAACACAACTCAAATGTATTATCTAAACAATGAGGTTTACAATACAGTTACAAAGACAATGCTCTTGCAGGAGTTTTCGACACTCATATCTAGAGATAATCCAACAACATAACAGTACCTATCAATCACATAATACATCTCCTCTCCAAAGAACCTGTTTATATAGAAGATACAAGGAAAAAATGAGTCCATATTGAGATGGGCATCCAACATGGCCTCATGGCCCAAAACCCATGCCTATGGACACTTGTCCAACACTATAGGATGTTTACGACACTTGTTATATCACCCCATCTCAAAGAAGTCACCCATTCCCAAGTTGGGCAATGACATATACTCTTACGACTCTTACAACTGTCATAGAGTCTGTCATAACTATCATATCTTACAGCTATAAAAGAATCTATCATACACAAGCTAAAAATAGTATATTCTCTTACAACATGTCATAACCCTCCTTGGGGCACCCAAAGATGCCTTCTTCTAAGATTCCTTGTGACACATGTCTTCACCTATCATAGAATCTTCCATTTACGACTCTTACACGTCATAGATTTGTCATAGGAATCTGTCATATGACCGTTTCGGTCAATATTCCCTTACACACTATCCAAGATGCCGACACATGGAAAAATATTCCTATGACTAAGTGGGATGCCTATATCCTCATGTGAGGAAAAATTTACATGTTGTCACCTTCGACGTAGGATGACACATCACCATGCCAACTCCCACAAGATGACATTAAGGATTTGCATCCTAATTACAATAATAGGCAATAATCAAATAAATAAAATGAAATAATACAAGGAATTACCAAGGTTGAGACACCTTAATTCCCAACATTCTCCCACTTGTTGAACACCTTGTAAGAGCCAATGGAAATAATAGGATTTAACTGCTATAAGTTGAGAGGCCCATAGACTCCGAACACCATTTGAACTTCTATGTGCCCACTAGTTTTGCCAATGCATCTATAACATTCTTAAAAGTGTTTACCTTCTCCAAATTCACCTTCCCATCCTCTACCATGTCTCGTACGAAGTGAAATTATACATCAATATGCTTTGTTCTGGCATGGAAAGTTAGATTCTTTGCTAGGCAAATCGTACTCTGACTGTCACAACAAATCATAATCTATCCTGCATCAACACCAATATCTGAACACAATCTCTTAAGAGAAATGACTTCCTTACAAGCATGAGTTTCTGCCATATACTTAGCTTCAGTCATGGACAAAGCAACCACAGGTTGTCACTTACTCATCCAACTAATTGCACCACCAAACATAGTGAATATGTACGCATTGGTGGATCTCCTACTGTCAATGTCACCCACCCAATCAGAATCCAGGAATCCACGAATTCAAATAGAATGTGGAGGTCCTGTAGCATTACCATGATAGCATATCGAATACTTAGAAGTACCCCTCAAATATCTAAGCACTCTCTTAACTGCATCCCAATGTACCTGTCCAGGATTAGCCATAAATTGGTCCTAAGGACTCCCACTGCTTGGGCAATGTTTGGTCTTGTGCAGACCATAGCATACATCAAAATACCAATAGCACTAGCATAAGGTACTCTGCTCATGTCCTCCACATCACTAGGAGATTTTGGACAATCATTAATAGACAACTTTGTCCCCAATGAAACATGAACACACAATGGTATACAATCTGCCATGCTGAACCTGTCCAACATAGTCTTCACATACTTACTCTGGCTTAACCAAAGTTTTCTGTTTGCTCTGTCTCTTCTGATTTCCATTCCTAGAATGTACCTAGCTGCCCCTAGATTTTTCATCTCAAACTGTGCTGACAATTAAGACTTCAAATCAGAAATCATATTCTTACCATTCCCAATAAATAACATATTGTCAACATAAAATGCAATAATGAGAATGCAATCATTGTCAAATTTATAATACACACAATGATCTAATTTTGATCTTAGAAATCTAACTGACAACACAAAGACATCAAATTTCAAGTACCACATCCTAGGAGACTGCTTCAAACCATACAAAGACTTTTTCAGCTTGCAAACCAAATTTTCTTTACCTTTCTCTATGTAATGCTCTGGATGTGACATGTAAATCTCTTCCTCCAAATCACCATAAAGGAATGATGTCTTCACATCCATATGCTCCACCTCTAAGTCATAAGCTGTTGCAAGGGATAACAGAAACCAAATAGATGTTAGCTTTGCAACGGGAGATAAAATTTCACCATAATCAATTCCCTCCACTTGTGAGTACCCCTTCACAACCAATCTGGGCTTGTACTTTTCAACACTGCCATCTGCATCAAATTTCTTCTTGAACACCCATTTGTATCCAACAGGTTTCTATCCTTCAGGCAAAGGCACCAAGTCCCATGTTTTATTCTTTTCCAAAGAAGCCATCTCATCTTCCATGGCCTCCTTCCAGGATCTTGCATCTTCTATGCCCATAGCCTCTGTCACAGTTCTAGGCTCATCAATGTTAGTAAGCAAGTCAAAAGCACAACTAGAATCAAGCAACAAATAACCAAACCTATTAGGTTGCTTCCTTGTTCATGTAGACCTCCTCAATGACTGAGGTTGAGGTTCTTCTTCTTCTTCTGAGCTTTTAGAGCAGCTAGAGTTCTCCTCATCATGAGGTCTCACAGGGTCTGTCGGTTTAGTCTTCTCAGGGGTAGAAGGAAACTAAACCACATACTTTTTCTTTTCTGTTTCTTCTGGCTATAGAACAATAGAAGAAGGTGTTAGCTCTCTTAAGATAACACTTCTACTATACAACACTTTTTCAGCTAGAGGATCCCAAAGCTTGTATCCTTTCACACCGACACCATAGCCAATGAAGATACACTTAACAACCTTGCTCTCCAATTTAGATTATTTCTCCCTAGGCACATGTGCATATGCCTCACAACCAAAAACATAAAGATATCTAACTGAAGGTTTCTTACCAGACCACACCTCCAAAGGTGTCTTACTAATAAGGGCTGATGTAGGAGACTTGTTTACCACGTAGCAAGCAGTGGCTACAGCTTTAGCCCAAAAATTTTGTTCGAGGCTTGATCCACTAAGCATACTCTTAGCCCTCTCTATCAGTGTCATGTTCATGCTCTCTGCAACTCTATTTTGTGGCGGGGTGTAAGGAGTTGTCTTATGTCTTTCAATCCCTTGCTCTTTATAGAACTTATCAAACTCTGCCAAACAAAACTCACCACTGTTATCAGTTCTCAAACACTTTTACTAGTCTAATTCTCAACAAAAGTTTTAAACTCTTTGAACCGACTAAAGACTTCAGTCTTGCTTATGAGAAAATAAATCCATGTCCTTCCACTGTAATCATCTATAAAAGCTAGAAAATATACAGATTTGGAGATCAAAGGAACACTAACAGGACCAAACACATCAGAATGAATAAGATCCAATACACCAAAAGACTTGTGAGAACTAGAGTAAAACTAAACACGGTTTTGCTTTCCATATATACAATGTTCACAAAAGTCAAACTCGAGATTACAATCATTTAACCCCTCAACGAGTTTTTTTATTTTTCAGGGTTCTAAGACCCTTCTCACCAATGTGGCCATATCTCATATGCCATAACATAGTCTTTTGAGTAGGAAGCTTAACTTCCAAAGCATGTGCACTACCAACAGAAAGTGTTACAATAGATTTCTTCATTGCTTGTTCAGATGGTGGGGATGAAGTGACTGTAGATCTTTTCTTTGAGTTAGAAGAACTATTATACTGTGAAGTGCATGCCTCAAGCTAAAACAAAGTACCTCTCCAATTACCCTTCGCAAGCACTATAGATCCTCTAGTCATCTTGCATCCATCCTTCGAAAAGACAACCTACACACCTACATCATTCAACATACTTATAGAAAGTAGGTTCCGTGCCAAGCTTGGGATGTGCATAACCCCAATGATCCCCTTCACTCATCCATCAGGGAATTGGATTGAGACTCTTCCACGACCAACAATCTTAAGAAGAGAATCGTCACCCAGTTAAGAGAATCGTCACCCAGGTATAGTCTTCCACCATCGAACTCTTCATACTTCATGAACCAGCTTCGATGCGAGGTCATGTGGAATGATGCACCAGACTCTATCAACCACACATCATCAGATGCATGGGTTGCCAAGGTTGTGATGAAGGCATCACCATCATCTTGTGACTTGTTAGAATCTGAATCTGGGACATTCTTCTTCTTCTTTTTTATTTCCTCCTTGCATTCCTTTCAGAAATGCCCAGTTTTTCCACAGTTCCAACAAAGAGCCTTGGACTTTCTAGGAGATTTAGATCTCTAATAGGATTTGGATCTGCCCTTCTCAACTTTCTTGTCCTTCTTTTTCCCTTTCTCCTTGGGTCTTCCACGAACCGCAAGAGCCTCTTTGGCTACTTCATAAGACTTTATTCGCATCTCTTCAGATAACAACAAAGATACCACTTCATCCATTGTGAAAGTGGATGTGGTGCTCCCAATAGCCATAACAAGATGATCCCACAAAGTTCGGCAAAGAACAAAGCAAGGTAATACGACAATCCTCCTCCTCCTTCACACCAACGGATGTCAATTGTGAAATTAACATGTTGAAGGCATTCAGGTGATCTGCAATAGATCCTCCATTCTCCATCCTAAGAGAATACAACTTATTTCTCAGAAAAAGTTTGTTCACCAGGAATTTGGCCTAATAAACATCTCCCAACTTCTTCCAAAGAACTTTCATGGTCTTCTCCTCATGGACATTCAATAGGACAGAATCAGCTAGACTGAGTCTTATGAGACCCTTAGCCTTCTGATCTTTGAGATCCCAATCAGCTTGTGCCATTGCAACTAGTTTTACACCGTATACGGTTTCCCATAGGTCACGATCAACAAGCATGTCTTCCATCTTAAGTTTCCATAACTCAAAATTAGTGCCATTGAATTTCTCCACCTCTAATCTTCCGAATGTGCCCGCCATCTCCTTCCTATAACAAGATTACAAAATACTTTGTACAAAGCTCCCACTAAACCTAAGATTAGCGCAAAAAACCCCTACCCAACAACTAGGACCAAAGGTGATCAAGGTCTGATACCAACTGAAAGGAAGCTAGGCATGCAGAAATTGCTTTGTACACTAATCTAATGAGGAGAGCTGATTGCAAATTTATTTTAATCTTTACAATTACAAAATGTTTAACACAACAATAGAGATATTACAGCAATACACAACACAAGAAAGAAGACAAAGAGAGAGAGATACAAGATATACGTGGGGAAAACCTTTACGGGTGAAAAACCCCACACTCTAAAACACAACTCAAATGTATTATCTAAATAATTGTTGGGATAGGTGTTGTACACTGTCATGCCCACATTTCCCATGTAGTCACGACATGCAACACATGTGTCATGTCCACATTTGTCATGTGGTCATGACACGAAATATCAAAAACTTTTCCACACGTCCCTAGAAACCCCCTCACACGCGTCAGCGTGCTTGGTGGAAATATGCATAAGGCGTAAACATGTCAATCAAAACTTGGGGAAGAGCGTTTACATATGCAATCCCCTGCGTGATGATAGCCGACTAGGGGGTTATGCAACGCGAGGAGCGTCTCTATTAGAGTTATGATCAATTTGACCCGAACCCTAAGTTTCCTAGGTGAGTGATATGATTTCGACAAGAGTCAAAATCCAACCCTAATTCTAGAGCATAAAAATAGATTAAAATATGTTTGCATTAAAATAATAAGCACAAGACAAATTAGAATGTTAACCAAGTGCCAAGAAAATTCATTTAAAATAAATGCCCTAAATCTCAGAAAAATTTTGGCAGCATAACGCGTTATTAATGTTTGGAATAAATATTTTAAAAAGGTCTCCCTCAAAAATATTTATGAGAAAAATAAATAAAAAAGATTAAATTAAATTTACCTAAATACATTATAAAAATTACCCACCCAAATAATCGAAAAATCAAATTAAATGAAACTATTAAATAATTAAGCCTAAAATTAATAAAGTCCATTAATAAATATAATTCCAACAATTATATTTATTCAAAAACGTCAAAAGTAAAATTCTCAAGAAAAGGAATTAAATTGATATTCACCAATCCCTTACAAATCAAAAATCCATGAAGGGTACTTCCAAATTAAATAAATTAAAGCCCACTATGAAAATATTAATTTAAAAATCTAAAATTTAAAAAGCAAAATGGATAGAAAAATCACACATGAAATTCTAACTATCATACCCCAAATTTTAAATAGATGATTAAATTAAAATCACCTCAATAAGTTATTAAAATTGTAGATAACATAACAAAATCTAGTTTAAAATAAATAACCCCCCTATAGGAAAAGAACCCAAGGAAATAATTAAAGCAAAGAACTATAATAAATTTCAAAAAAGAAATAAAAGAGGGAAACAAAAAAATCACGTGCAAAGGGAATGGGGTAAAAATTAATTTATTCTATTTTCCTCCACTCATTTCCCAACCCTAAAATCCCTCTAATATTTTATTAGTTTCTTCTTATTTGCCCTAACCCTATTCTCTTCTTTTTCCTCTTCTCTATTCTTTTCATTTCATTTTCTCCATATTATTATCTCTTTGTTTTGTTGCAGGTTAGGGTTTTCTGTTATGATAATGGCAGCCATGCACATGCTACTCCAAAAAAGTATATACTCATTAAATATAGATACACAGATTTATTTTTCTTTGTTATATATATATATGTATGTATATATACATAAATAAATATATTTATTTATTACTGATATGAAGAGATATTTTATGTATATAAAGAAAAATATAGAATGTAGTATACACATACATACATATATATATATATATTAAATGCAAATATTATAAGAAAATTGCAATAAAGAGTAAAGACCAAACGCAGGGTCAAAAGGTATGCAGGGGCGACGGTATAGAGATGGCAGCGTCACCGCTATGAAGAAGTTTGTAGGTTTTATTTTGTTTGAGACTGTGGTGATAGGTGTGGGGAGGGGGGCCAAACCCCCACCCACACCCAAGGGTTCGAGTCCCCCTCCCCACATCCCTTAAACAACGGCTGATGGACTGTGTAGGTGGTGGCCTATGACCGCTGTCCACACAGTCCCTTGTCTTTTTTTTTACTTTAAAAAAAAACTCTAAACCCTACAATATTTAGGGTTTAGCCCAACAAAGATTTTGATCCTCTTCTTTTTTTCCCACTGTGTTAAATATGAAATGTGGACAGTAACATGCTATTTGATTTTTAATGAAATGCATATCATTTGAATATATATATATATATATATATAAACCAGTAAGATTAATGTTTCTCTTTTCTTCAAAATAACAATAAATACATTATATGTATATATATATACTGTATACTTAAATAGACAGATTTCAACTAACATAAAAATATAAGGCTAGGAGAGCTTTAGGAAAACTATTCTTTTTTTTTTGACAGCAGAATTAAAATATGTTAGTTATATTATTATTTTTTTCTTTTAAAGGCAGTAAATAATAAGAGGGAAGTAAAATTTTCTAAGAACCATAACAACATACAGTTTGTCTATTTTATTTCTCTTTGAAACAAAATGACAGCAACTATTCCTTTGAGTAAACAACTAACTTTGAATAGCAAATTATCACTCCTTTCTTTTCTATATAAATGCAATACATTAATATATCAAGAAATTAATATTTATCATAGGAAGGGATTCTTTTCTTTCTTTTACAACAACAACTAAAACTTCATTAAAATTGTAGAAAGACACTTGCATACATAAGGGAAGTTTCATTACATAGCTTCAACTTTGAGAGTACTTCATTTTACAACCAAAACAATAAGGTCTCCAAGACCATGGCTCACAAAACAGGCAACAAGATAATAAAAATAAAGCCACAATGACCATTTCTCCAAAGCTCCAAGACCACCAAAATAAACCTGCAAGATTTTAATACAAAGAGGGGGAAGCCAAGCCACAAAAACCGCTCTCCTCCCTACCATAGACCTGCAAGTGGGTCAACCCCGAGCTGGGAGGTAGATCTTCACACGGGTGCTATCATTCCACAACAAAATCAAAATACAAGCCAACAACACAATATCACCCATAGCTTTTACACAAAATAAAAATCATAGAAATGAGTTTGGAGGGGTAGGGGAGTGGATTGCTCAACTCAAGAGGTCACTCCAAAAACTCATAATCTCAATACCACAAGGCCTCAAGCCAAAAAAAGATATCTCCATGAAATACAAATTCACCATGGCACTCATGCCAACCAAAATACTCCCATACTCAAAATAATGCCCTCAAGACCATAAGAATACCAACACCAGGAGGGTGACCTCGAGGAGATTCACTCCTCCCCCACCCCACACAAGGAAGGACACACCCAAATGGGTAGTCTAATCCCAAGACACCAAAAAATTCACACAAAGAAAATACTCCCAAAACACAACCAAGCACATAAAGAAAAATATAACAAGCATATGGAATGGCTAAATGCCATGAGGCTTACCTTAAGAGCCCAACAATGGATGCAAGTTGAAGAAGAGTCCACAAGCTTTCTCCAAGCCTCCAATCCTCCAAATTCCTCTAACTCCTTCCCAAAACCCTCCAAAGATAGAAAAATTGCAAAAAACAAGAACCCTTAACTCCTCTCCAAGAGGAGTTAAAATAAGCCTCCAATCTAGGCCTTGAGGAATGAGAAGGTGACACATGTCACCTTCTCCTTCCTCACCCCATGCCATTTGCAAAGGAGAAGGAATGTGAGGGTGACATGTGTCACCCTCCTATCCATTCAAACCCTCACCCTCTCCACTTGTGCTCTTGGAGAGGTGGCATCTCTCCCCATGGCTCTATGAGGATAAGGGATGACACATGTCATCACCTTATTCTCCAAGAGAGCCCCTTCACTCCAAGATGCTCCCACATGTGTGTGAGAGTCTTGGAGGAAGGTTCCACACACTTGGGGGTGTTAAAGACTCCCCAAGTATTCAAGGTGGAGGAATTCCCAAGCCTTGGGAAGGGAGATGGGCCTTCTTTGAAGGCATGACTCATCTCCCACCCTTAGTCATTTTGAATTTTCGTCACTTTTATTTAATCCAAGTTTAAGGTGATTAGATGAGAGTAACCTTAGGGTTTATTAAGCCCAAATGGACCCTAGACCCTAGGGGTACCACCTAGGGTTAAATTAAACCTCTAATAAACACCTAAGGAGATATAAATTCACATTAAATGGCCCAAAAATAAAAAGGACACCAAATGGTGTGAATTAAAACACATATTTGACAACACATCAATTAAATTAAAGAACAATGGTGAACTAGGCCAAATAAGTAAATACAAGCATTCATGAAAATATCATTCAATCACACGTGATCCTTATCCCTCTTGGGAATGGATCGGCCTAACAGGGAACCACATAAGTGTGAGATCGACCTCCGATTTTCCATGACTTGGAAAATCGCCTGCGCACTTGAACAAATGGTCAATCCAACATATATATATCATAACCAAAGCAACAAAATGTAACACTCATGTCATCGCATAATTCATATAAAACATTAAACACTCACATCATAATTAAGATTCATGATTTCATTTTCTATATACTATCTCATAATCAAAATCACATAGAAAATTCATATAATGAGCTCATAATCAACATCACTAATAATCATCAAGTGTATCTCACATGTCTAACTGTTGGAAACATTTGTCGTTGCGCAAAAAGCTCGAGCTATCAACACTCGCTACAAATGCTAGACTTAACCCAGATCCACGGGAGGCTCACTGCCATGCCACAAATCCTGAGGTTAGCGTTGAACACCTCATTGACAAGGGGGCAGCTCACTGCCAACAATCCCCCCTCAACGCAACCTGAGGGATTCGAACCCATGACCCATGGGTCTGATACCAATTGTTTGAATCGTTTGCCGTTGCACCAAAAGCTTGAGCCATCAACGCTCGCTACAAATGCCAGACTTAACCCAGATCCACGGGAGGCTCACTGTCATGTCATGAATCCTGAGGTTAGTGTTGAATGCTTCACTGACAAGGGGGCAACTCACTGCCAACACTAACATCATAAGAGCATCGAAATAGGATATAATCAAATCACCATATACTAATCAAAGGTAATCCAAAATAAAGAGATATAGTCTAAATCTACATAATAGAAAATCAATAGTCTCTAAAGGTCTAAAAACGTCTCCAAATATAATATGAAATGATCAAAATAGGGAAGTGAAATATATAGGCCTCACATCCTCCCCCCTAAGACTAAACTTCCTCTTGGAAGTTGTCAAAGAGGTGAGGATAAAGTGCCCTCAATCGAGATGCATCCTCCCAAGTTGTCATGACCTCATCATAATGATCCCACTGGACCCTAACCTGGTCCAACTCTTGACCTTGAAGGCCCAACGTCTGACGAGCCAATATGCAAATTGACTCCAAATCCAACTGTCCATCTACCTCTACCTGTAGAGCACTCCAGTCCAATATATGAGATAAATCAGATATATATCGTCGTAATACAGACACATGAAAAACATCGTGGATGTGTGATAGGCTAGGTGGAAAGACTAGATGGTAGGCTACATGTCTTATCCACTCCAAGATCTCAAAGGGCCTTATGAACTATGGTGCAAGCTTAGAGCCCTTTCCATAACGGATTGGACTCTTGTGTGGTTGCACTCTTAGGAATACTCTGTCACCAACTAAGAAGCTCTGATCTAGTCTCTTAGTATCGACATACTTCTTCTGTCACTCTTCTGCCTCCTGAAGTCTCTGTCTAATCAGTGTGACCTACTGCACCATATCCTGAACCAACTCTGGACCAATGGCAACTCTGTTCTCTATCCGATCCCAACTCAACAGTGTACTACAAAGTCTTCTGTACAAGGCATGATAAGGAGGCATACCCAATGAGCTGTGATGCCCATTATTGTAGGCAAACTCAACTAGATACATATACTCCTCCCATCTAGATTGGTGGTCCATAACATACATATAGAGCATATCCTCTAACAGCTGATTCACCCTCTCTGTCTGACCATCTGTCTCGGGGTGATATGTGGAGCTAAATTTGAGCTGTGTGCCCAACACCTACTGCAAAGCCCTCCAAAAGGCTGATGTGAACACTGAGTCTTTGCCAGAAATGATGCGATGAGGTACCCCATGTAATCTCACAATGTTATCCAAGAGTACTCTCGCCACTGCTTGTGCATTGTACGTCATGCATACAGGTGAGAAATGCACCACCTTGGTCAACTTGTCAACTGTCACCATGATGGCATCATGGCAGCGAGAAGACATAGGAAGACCAACAATGAAATCCATGGAAATGGTGTCCCATTTTCACTCTGGTATCTTATGAGGGTATAAAAGACCTGCTAGATGCTGATGCTCAACCTTGACCCTCTGGCACTTAAGGCATCAAGCAACAAACTCTGTAATATCTCATCTCATACCCACCCAATGGTACATCTATTGTAAGTTAGCATGCATCTTCTTCACCTCCGGGTGCGTTGCATAAGGTGCTCTATGAGCCTCCGATAACACTATTGTACATAGTTCACCTGCACGGGGTACATAGATGCGCTGTTGATGTCGAAGTAGCCCATCTGCCTCAAGGGAGTATCCTGCAAATTTGCCCACAAGGGCCCTCTGTGACTGGATCTCCTGCTACACCTCAAGAAACCACTCATCCTTAGGCAGATGCTGGATAATGCATCCCCTCAAGTCCACATTTAGAGTCAAGGTCAGGGTCTCGTGGTGCCTCCGACTCAATGCGTTGGTAACTATGTTCTCTTTCTCTTTGATGTAGTGGACATCAAAGTCGTACTCGCAAAGAAACTCCATCCAATGCCACTAACAGGCATTCAGATTCAGCTACATGAATATGTATTGAAGGCTGTGATGATCTGAATGAAGCTCAAAGCGACGACCCAATAGGAAATGTCTCCAATGAACTAGAGCATGAACCATTACTGCGAGCTCTAAATCATGAGTGGGGTAGTTCAGCTCATGGGTCTTGAGCTTTCGTGACTTACACGCGATCGCTCTACCACCCTACATAAGTACAACTCCCAAACCCTCAAGTGATGCATCAATGCAAACCATGAAATCCACTACTGGATCAGGAACCACTAAGATGGGAGCGCTCATAAGACACTCCTTGAGGACTTCAAAGGCCCTCTCGCACTGCTTGGTCCAAGAAAAACTCTTCTCTTTCCGCTGAAGGGAAGTGATGGGGTGCACTATCCTGGAGAAGCCCTCAACAAATCTATGGTAATAACCAGCTAACCCCATAAAACTCCTAACCTCTGTCACACTGGTGGGTGCTGGCCAATCCTTGATAGCCCTAATCTTCAATGGATCCATAGAGATACCATCGCCAGATAGGATGTACCCCAAGTACTGCACCTCTGTCCTGAAAAATGTACACTTCGACAAGTTGCCATAAAGATTCTGCTCGCTCAAGCACTGCAAAACCTGATGTAGGTGCTCCTCATGCTCCTCCTCGATCTGCGAATAGATCAAAATATCATCAAGGAAAATAATCACAAACTGATCCAAGTAGGTATGGAACACCCTGTTCATGAGACTCATGAACACTGTAGGGGTGTTCGTCAAGCCGAAGTGTACCACAGTTAACTCATAGTGGCCATAACAAATCTGAAAGGCGATCTTATGGATGTCTGCCTCTGTGATGCGTAACTGGTGATAACTGGACTTCAGGTCTATCTTAGAGAATACCCTGGCTCCCTGCATCTGATCGAAGAGATCATCAATCCTAGGTAGAGGATAATGGTTCTTCACCGTCACCTTATTTAGTTGCCTATAATCCATGCACAGACGAAGAGACCCATCCTTTTTCTTCATGAAGATGACTGGTGCGACCCAAGGTGAAACGCTAGGTTGGATGTGCCCCTTCTTGAGAAATTCCTCTAACTGTAGCTTAAGCTCCATGATCTCATTAGTGGTCATCCTATAGGGTGCATGAGACACTAGCTCGATACCTGGCACTAGATCAATATGAAAGTCTACCTCTCGATGGTGTGGCATCCCTGGTAACTCAGGTGGAAACACATCGACAAACTCTCTCAATATGGGATGGTCATCTAATGATGCCTCTGGCTTATCCTTTGATCTATCACTAATAGTGATGGCAAACATTTGGCATCCCTTCCGCATGCAGCGTTTAAGCTACTGAGCGGATATCATACGAACTACTGTGGACTTCTGAATGCCCACTATCCTGACTGACATACCATGATCGTCTAAGAAGCTAATCGCCTTTCAGCGATAATCTAGCTTGGCTCTATGAGCCGCAAGCTAGTCCATGCCTAAAACCACACCATAGGATCCTAAAGGCATAACCCTAAGGTCACATAATGTAGTAAAGGCCCCCAAATATATCTCACAGTTGTGAACTAAGGCATCTACTACCATCTTGGCTTCTGTGGCCAACTCAACCTCCCACCTATCGCCCTGCCTAGAGGCCACCAGCCTACAATGCTCCACTAACGATGGAGATATGAATGAATCAGTAGCACTAGAGTTAAATAAAATAGCAATGGGGACATCCCCAATCATACCTAAGTTCTCAATCACTGATGCCTAAAAATTAGCCTAGCAATTATTAACTACTGCAAACATACGGTGGGACCTAGCCACATCTCCAACCATCTGCTCTGATCCTCCTGCACGAGGCTGTCCCCCTACCACAAAGCCTTGTGGGCACTCTCTGGCTAGATGTCCTGCTCCACCACAAACATAACATGGGCCCCTAGCCTGTACCTATCCAGTCTGAGTCCTACTACTCTGCTGCTATCCAGTTCGACCAGTGGACCCCTGAGAACCCCTGTAAGATTACTATGATCTCGTGAGTCCCGCAGGTGGTCCCTACTATCTCTGATCCCTACGCGGGCCCTATTGCTGCCAACCTTGATTATGACCCCCATGTGCCCTCTATTGGGGTCTAGACCTCTGCTGAAATTGCTGCTGCTACTGCTATGGAGGCTTAGGAAGTAAAGGTGCGAAACTAAACTCTCCTCTATGAGGTGGCAGTGGTGGTCTATAGTAACTCTACTGCTGCTGCTAGCCATGATCTTGAAACTGAGGGTGTGAACTCTGACCTCGTCCCTATATCTCCTCAGCAATGTATGCCTTCTCAACAGCCTCACTCAAGGTCTAGGGGTCTTCCATGCGCACAGGCCTTGCTATCCCCTAATTCAAACCTTTGATAAACTTGTGAACTAGAAGTTTTTCATCATGGAGATACTCCACATAACGTGATAGCTCAGTGAACCTGCCCTCATACTGTGCTACAGTAGACCCTTGCTGCTGTAAATCATGGAATTCATCAATGCGATGCTACCTGTAGTGGTCTGACAAATATCACGCATTAAAGCACTCAATGAATGTGTCCCATGAAAGTGTATCCAAAGATAAGCAGCGCTTGCACTCCTCAGTGCGCCACCAAGTTGCTATCACATCTCTCAACAGGTGAACCACCACGCGTGCCTTCATGTTTCCCTCGTAAGGATGCAATGCAAAGCACTTGTCTAAATTGATAAGCCAAGCCTCTGTCTTGTCTCCCTTTGTGGTCCCTGCGAAGGTAGGTGGATTCAACCTCAACAAATCTCTGATGGGGTCCCCACGGTCTCTGTGACCTCGGATAGGCTCATCCACACCAAAACCATAAGGTTCGTGAAAAACCTGCTCTACTCTCACCGCCTCCTCTCGCCTAGCATGATGTGGAGGGCTCCTGCTACAAGCTCTGTAAGTTGAACCTACCTCCTCCGCTGTCGTATCAGGTATCTCAACATAAGGCTCCACACGTGGTGCCTCTCGTGGCTCGACGCGGGGCTCCACACCTGGCTCATCTCATGGATTAACGTGGGGCTCAACACGCAGCTCGATGCGCAACTCAACTGCGGCCGGTGGTAACCTATCTAGCACTGCCTGTAACGCTTGTAAGATCTGTGGTCTGATATTAGGTGCAGGTGGTGCCTGCGGTGCCTACAGTGCTAGTGGTCCCTGACCCTCAGCTGATGAGTCGCTATGTACCTCTACGGACTCAGTGCGGTGTGAATGCGCTCGCCTATTTCATTGGAGAGGCATCCTACAAGAACAAGGTATTCACAAATCAATCAAAAATGCAGAATATATAATGTGCCCAAACAAGTCCAGTGTTTAAACTTTGGGCTCTGATACCAAATGTCATGTCCACATTTCCTATGCAGTCAGGACACACAACACATGAAATATCAAAAAAATTTCTACACATGCCTAGAAACCCCCTCGCATGCGTTAGCATGCTCGGTGGCAATACACATAAGGCGTAAATAGGTCAATCGAAACTCAGGGAAGAGTGTTTACATACGTAATCCCCTGCGTGATGATAGTTGACTAGGGGGTTATGCGACACGAGGAGTGTCGCTATTAGGGTTAGGATCAATTTGACCCGAACCCTAAGTTTCCTACGTGAGTGATATGATTTCGACAGGAGTCGAAATCCAACCCTAATTCTAGAGCATAAAAATAGATTAAAATATGCTTGCATTAAAATAATAATCACAAGACAAATTAGAATGTTAACTAAGTGCCAAGAAAATTCATTTAAAACAAATGCCCTAAATCTCAGAAAATTTTCAGTAGCATAACGCGTATTAACGTTTGGAATAAATATTTTAAAAAGGTCTCCCTTGAAAACATTTATGAGAAAAATAAATAAAAAGATTAAATTAAATTTACCTAAATACATTATAAAAATTACCCACCCAAATAATCAAAAAATCAAATTAAATGAAACTATTAAATAATTAATCCCCAAATTAATAAAGTCCATTAATAAATATAATTCCAACAATTATATTTATTCAAAAATGTCAAAAGTAAAATTCTCAAGAAAAGGAATTAAATCAATAGTCAACAATCTCTTACACATCAAAAATCCATGAAAGGGACTTCCAAATTAAATAAATTAAAGCCCACTATGAAAAGATTAATTTAAAAGTCTAAATTTTAAAAGCAAAAAGGATAGAAAAATCCCACATGAAATTCTAACTATCATACCCCAAATTTTAAATAAATGATTAAATTAAAATAACCTCAATAAGTTATTAAAAGTCTAGATAACATAACAAAATCTATTTTAAAATAAATAACCCCCCAATAGGAAAAGAACCCAAGGAAATAATTAAAGCAAAGAACTATAATAAATTTCAAAAAGGAAATAAAAGAGGGAAACTAAAAATTTACGTGCAAAGGGAGTGAGGTAAAAATTAATTTATTCTATTTTCCTCCACTCATTTCCCAACCCTAAAATCCCTCTAATATTTTATTAGTTTCTTCTTATTTGCCTTAACCCTATTCTCTTCTTTTTCCTCTCCTCTATTCTTTTCATTTCATTTTCTCCATATTATTCTCTCTCTATTTTGTTGCAGGTTAGAGTTTTCTGTTATGATAGTGGCAGCCATGGACATGCTGCCTCCAAAAAGGTATATACTCATTAAATATATATACACAGTTTTCTTTTTCTTTGTTATATATATACATAAATAAATATATTTATTTATTACTGATTTGAAGAGATATTTTATGTATATAAAGAAAAATACAGAATGCAGTATATACATACATACATATATAATGCAAATATTATAAGAAAATCATAGTAAAGAGTAAAGACCAAACGCAAGGTCAAAAGGTATGCAGGGGGCGATGATATAGAGATGGCAGCGCTACCGCTATGAAGTAGTTCACAGGTTTTATTTTGTTTGAGGTTGTGGTGATAGGTGTGGGGAGGGGGGTTGAACCCCCCTCCCCACACCCCTTAAACAACAGCCGATGGACTGTGTGGGCAGTGGCCACACAGTCCCTTGTCTTTTTTTTACTTAAAAAAAACTCTAAACCCTACAATATTTAGGGTTTGGCCCAACAAAGATTTCGATCCTCTTCTTTTCTTCCCACTATGTTAAATATGAAATGTGGACAGTAACATGCTATTTGATTTTTAATGAAATGCATATCATTTGAATATATATACTTAAATAGACAGATTTCAACTAACATAAAAGGCTAGGAGAGCTTTAGGAAAACTATTCTTTTTTTTTTAATAGCAGAATTAAAATATGATAGTTATATTATATTTTTTTTCTTTTAAAGGTAGTAAATAATAAGAGGGAAGTAAAATTTTCTAAGAACCATAACAACATACAGTTTGTCTATTTTATTTCTCTTTGAAACAAAATGACAACAACTATTCCTTTGAGTATACAACTAACTTTGAACATCAAATTATCATTGCTTTCTTTTCTATACAAATGCAATACATCAATATCTCAAGAAATTAATATTTATCATAGGAAGGGATTCTTTTCTTTCTTTTACAACAGCAACTAAAGCTTCATTAAAATTGTAGAAAAACACTTGCATACATAAGGGAATTTCATTACATAGCTTCAACTTTGAGAGTACTTCATTTTACAACCAAAACAATAAGGTCTCCAAGACCATGGCTCACAAAACAAGAAACAAGATAATAAAAATAAAGCCACAATGACCATTTCTCCAAAGCTCCAAGACCACCAAAATAAACTTGCAAGATTTTAACACAAAGAGGAGGAAGCCAAGCCATAAAAACTACTCTCCTCCCTACCATAGACCCGCAAGTGGGTCACCCCGAAACTAGGAGACCTAGATCTTCACACGGGTGCTATCATGCCACAACAAAATCAAAATACAAGCCAACAACACAAAATCACTCATAGCTTTTACACAACACAAAACTCATAGAAATGAGTTTGGAGGGGCAGGGGAGTGGACTGCTCAACTCAAGAGGTCACTCCAAAAACTCATAGTCTCAACACCACAAGTCCTGAAGCTAAACAAATGATATCTCCATGAAATACAAATTCACCATGGCGCTCATGCCAATCAAAATACTCCCATACTCAAAATAATGCCCTCAAGGCCATAAGAATACCAACACCAGGAGGGTGACCTCGAGGAGGTTCACTCCTCCCCCACCCCACACAAGGAAGGACACACCCAAATGGGTAGTGTCATCCCAATACACCCAAGACCCCACACAAAGAAAATACTCCCAAAACACAACCAAGCACATAAGGAAAAATATAACAAGCATATGGAATGGCTAAATGCCATGAGGCTTACCTTAAGAGCCCAACAATGGATGCAAGTTGAAGAAGAGCCCACAAGCTTTCTTCAAGCCTCCAATCCTCCAAATTCCTCTAACTCCTTCCCAAAACCCTCCAAAGATAGAAAATTTTTGAAAAGCAAGAACCCCCAACTCCTTTCCAAGAGGAGTTAAAATAGGCTTCCAATCTAGGCCTTGAGGAATGAGAAGGTGACACATGTCACCTTCTCCTTCCTCACCCCATGCCACTTGCAAAGGAGAAGGAATGTGAGGGTGACATGTGTCACCCTCCTATCCATTCAAACCCTCACCCTCTCCACTTGTGCTCTTGGAGAGGTGGCATCTCTCCCCATGGCTCCATGAGGATAAGGGATGACACATGTCATCACCTTATTCTCCAAGAGAGCCCCTTCACTCTAAGATGCTCTCACATGTGTGTGAGAGTCTTGGCGGAAGGTTCCACACACTTGGGGGTGTTGAAGACTCCCCAAGTCTTCAAGGTGGAGGAATCCCCAAGCCTTGGGAAGGGAGATGGGACTTCTTTCAAGGCATGACTCATCTCCCACCCTTAGCCATTTTGAATTTTCATCATTTTTATTTAACCCAAGTTTAAGGTGATTAGATGAGAGTAACCATAGGATTTAGTAAGCCCAAATGGACCCTAGACCCTAGGGGTACCACCTAGGGTTAAATTAAACCTCTAATAAACACCTAAGGAGGTATAAATTCACATTAAATGGCCCAAAAATAAAAAGGACACCAAATGGTGTGAATTAAAACACATATTTTACAACATATCAATTAAATTAAAGAACAAGGGTGAATTAGGCCAAATAAGTAAATACAAGCATTCATGAAAACATCATTCAATCACACATGATCCTTATCCCTCTTGGGAATGGATCGGCCTAACAGGGAACCACATAAGTGTGAGATCAACCTTTGATTTTTCGTGGCTTGGAAAATCACCTGCACACTTGAACAAATGGTCAATCCAACATATATATATCATAGCCAAAGCAACAGAATGTAACACTCATGTCATCGCATAATTCATATAAAACATTAAACACTCACATCATAATTAAGATTCATGATTACATTTTCTATATACTATCTCATAATCAAAATCACATAGCAAATTCATATAATGAGCTCATAATCAACATCACTAATAATCATTGAGTGTATCTCACATGTCTAACATCATAAGAGCATCAAAATAGGATATAATCAAATCACCACATACTGATCAAAGCTAATCCAAAATAAGGAGATATAGTCTAAATCTGCATAATGGAAAATCAATAGTCTCTAAAGGTCTAAAATGTCTCCAACTATAATATGAAATGATCAAAATAGGGAAGTGAAATATATAGGCTCACATACACGTTGCATAATATTGTACTATTTTATTTAGTTACCACTTGTATAAGTTGTATTGTAACATTGGGTTAGTTATTTTATGTGTGTGTGGGACATATAGAGTAATTAATTATTATTTGTATTATTTGGTTAATTGGAAAAAGTTAGTACCAATAGTCAAATGTGGGGTCAAGAGGGTTTATAAGTTAATGGTTTTGTGTTACCATGGGTTTTGGGGCACATGGTTTTATCCAATACCACAAGTTGTATTTGTGTGAGCTTGGTCTATAAAAGCAAGCACTGTTGATAACTGAGAGGGGGGGGGGGTGAATCAGTTATCCTAATTATTTCCCTTATTGAACTTTCTTATTAATTGATGCAGCATTGAATCAAACACTAAAACATTAACATGAAATAAGAAACACATAACACAGTATTTTTGACGTGGAAACCCTGTTAAGGGAGAAAACCACGGGGTGATTAACCCAAAATTATTCTCTGTTAGAAGAATAGGAAATTACAAAATGGCACTTGCCAATTAGGGCTCACTGCCCGAGCACACTGCTCACAAGAGGCCCACTGCCTACAAGAAGACACACTGTCTACAAAGTGATAAGAATCACAGTCTTGAACTGATTGGAAGCATCTGCATATGCTGGAGTTCAGTTCCGGTTAGGCTCAGTACACTGATCTGCTGCACTTCATCTTTCCTCTGTTCTTTATTCTGCTATCTTTCACATACCGGATCCTTTTTGCTATTTCTGCTCTGTTCTGGACTTCTTCGCATATATCTTCCCACCATTACACCCTTCACAACTAAATCCATCCTCTATATATATCCGCACAAGTAATTTCATCACCTTTCTAGTCGGCATCCGGAACAGTCTAGTTTCTTACAAACTCTTGTTCTGTCGGCTGAATCCTTCCTCACTAAGCAATGCGGATCAAGCATATACTTGTAGATATCATTAATCATGTCGGCCAAACATGATTCATGCCTTCACAACCTCTATCATCAATAGTAACACATCCGGAAAGTAGTCTGATACTCTGTCAGTCAGTTCTTCCTCTGTTTTCACTGTCTCTCAGGAATCCGGTACTCAACTATTCATATCTTTTTCCTTGTCCATCACCGGAGGCTAAATCCTTGGAATATACCACTCAAGGTAGTCCTCTTGACTTCCCCAAATCCGCACTGCACCAAGACACTTCCTCTGAGAGATCCGGACCAATCTGTCGGACCTTGCCACATGCTCTGTTCTTGTTCACCGGACCACAACATTCTTTATTCTGACTTCCGGTAGAGACACATCATGACTTGCGGATATGTGGGATGACCTTTGTTGCCATCAATGACAACAACCATGAATCCATATAGTGTCTCTTGCCAACAATCCCCCCCTTTGGCATTGATGGCAACACTTAGTGAAAAATGACTAAGTGTTTACACTATGCTCCCCCTTTGCTGATGCTCTGTCTTTATATACAATTTCTGGAACTCCCCCTTAATTGGATTCCTCATTTTTCACTGCTCCTCACTCCCCCTTTGACATCAATGGCAAAGGGTAGGGTCCGCATATCAAAATTTTCAAAAATTTTCTATACATAGCCGCATATTTACATACTCACATATACTGAAGAATGTCTGCAAAGGATGTCTGCAATTGGATCATTTCTGTAGCCCAACTTTGCTTCATTCTATCCAAAATTGAAATGTGACCACTCAACAAAAATGCAAAAGCTTCTGCCCGCTTGAGATCTGTCAGATCTTTTGTTTGGGCGGTGGTCTGAGCATCACTGATGGCCTCATGCATAGTTTCCAACTTAGGGATTATAATCCGTCTAAGTTCTCCCATCCGGTTAGTGATGTTCTTCCTTTCCTTCTCAAGATTCTTTATTTCATTCAAGACTGCAATAGTCTGACATTCTTGATTTATTATGGAGGAAGAGAGAGGATCAAAACTTTGAGATAAGCTTTGTAGCTTGTCCTGTTCCTCTTTTATTTTCTTGTCAATTGCTGCTGTTGCCTTTGGCCAGGATATACAAAATTTGTAGATGTCACCGCCATCCTTAAGAGCATTCTCTAAGCTCTTTATTCCAATGCTTACAATCTTCCTATCTTTAGAGATTAATTCTAATATTTCTGAAAATCTCTTATCCAAAAATTCCTTCCGGACCTTTTCTTCAGCTGATTTTTCTAGAGAATCAAAATGTGTATCAACACTGCTGACTAAGGTTTTTAGATTACCGGAAGTGGAGGCTGTCGGATCTATCTGGATTGATGGCATAATCTTTACAAGTACTCCGGAAGCAGCCTCTATCAACTCACAGTCTTCCATATGAGACTTCAGGAGTTTTTGATTTGCCTTGGCATTTGCAAATGAAGCTATCTTCATTGTTTGTACCGGAGAGAGAGAGTCAAAGTCGAATGGGCCTTTTAGAAGCTCCGGTTCATCAATCTCTAAAGTTTCTTTGCTCAAAAATTGTTGAACAGTTTGTGCAGTGTCTCTTGCCGGAGACAGATGTTTCTTTTCTTCTGCAGTCTTGGAACTGTCAACCTCTTTGTCTTTCACCACTGCTTCCTTCTCCTGTAATTGCTCTTCTTCTTTGGATCCGGAGACTGTAGGGGAAACCGGAGGAGAGATGCTAGCTTGTTCATAGGCCACTTCTTCTGGAGCAGAGGGTCCCAAGTCCTCAGCTATTTCTGTACCTAAGTCCTCTACAACATGAAGATTGAACCTTTTGAAGGCCTTCCGGAGGATCTCTTCTGTTTCTTGGGCCACTTTGTCAGTCTCACCAAGCATGAGTTGATTCATCCTGGCTTTGCTTCTGAACTCATCTTTGCAGTCCTTGAAAATTATGTTCATTGTCTTGGGATCAATTTGAGGATATAGCTGAATAGCTATCTGCTCCCGGATCTCAAGATCTTTTGCATGAGCATTGTTCTTTCTTACTTCCAATTCCTTTTCTAGGCTTTTAGGAATAAGAGATATGATTTCAATGAAAGCCTTATTATATATGTTCAGATATTTAACTGTGGCTTCCTGCAGAGTCTTTTGGTCAGCCTCACTGAAGTCATCATAGGATTCAGTCATTGGTTGAAGGTTTCCATCCACCGTGACCGACTTGATTATGCTCTCTAGAGACAGAGTGGGCTTTTCAACGGATACCTCTGCCATTTCATCCTTGTCTTTTCCTGAGGAGGGTTTACCGGATCCTTTCTTCTTCTGTTTCTTTATTTCTTTTACTCCCTCATCTGACTCTGTTTCCTCTTCATCCTTTTGGCTTCCATAAGCCCTTGTGGCTTTTGTCTTGGATCTCTTACCGGATGCCTGGACTTCCGGTTTTGAACTTTTGGTTGTGGGAGGTGCAGATCTCTTTGATGATCTGGTCCGGGTGGGAGCTTCAACCGGAGCACTTTCTTTACTTTTCTCTTCTTCCTCAGCCTTCCTCCTCTTTTCCCGGCTGGCATCAAGTGCCTCTTTTGAGATGCCTAGGCCTTGAGCAATGTGCTCTACTTCTTTTCTCACCTTTCTTTTAATCTCAGGTTCCCTGAGTTCTACATGTATTTTTACACTCAGCTCCTCAAAGGTTCCAAACCTTTCTGCCTTAGGATCTTTGGGCTGACTTAGCATGTGTTGAACATGCAGCTCCACTATCTGTTCATCCACTTCATACCCCATGGGCATGATCCAGACAGTCCTTGGCTCCACTGCCTCCATTAGGCACTGATCAGTGTCAACCATAAAGCACACTGAGTCTTTGTATTTTTCAACAAGAGACTGGGGAATTCTCTCTCTTGCTTGCATCATGCTCTGAAAGTTTTTGAAGTATCCCCATAGAGCTATATTTCTCGCTTTTGCATCCCCAAGTCCATGCAAATAGTCTCTTATCTGGACTGCAACAGGTTTGTCATTCTGCCATACCCATCCACTTGATCCGGGTAGCTCATTCATGAAGTAGAAGAATAGACATACAATAAGAGTACCATACTTAAAGGAATTCTTCTTATCCTTCTTGATTTTCTGTATATTTTCCATTAATTGGCTTAGCAGTAGTTCGCAGAGATCATATTCTGCATTCTTTCTTAGCATTTCATAGGCAGTGTATACTGCAGTTCCGGATACAGAATTCTCCCTGCTGGAGTGATAGATCTTGTATCCTATTATCATTGATGCATATTTGATATCCGGATCCAAAATATCTTCAATGGTCATTGCCCTCTTATCAAATTTTGATCCGGTGGCCTCAGTTACAATGTTGTTCTTGACAGATTTGAGGATAGGTATCCCTCCGGAAGAGTATAGACCAGTTACTGCTCTAATTGCCTCTTTTGTGATCTTGCAGGGTCTATCCAGCCATAGAAAGTTGTCATGCATCCTGCTCAGTACATACCGGACCCATTCATCTTCTTCAAAGCAGGGGAAATGAATAAATTGCTCAAATTGTTTCTTCTGGATATCCTTATACTCTGGTTTAAGCTCAAAAGCATTGTCTATCAGTTGCTTGTGATAGAGGTCTCTTAATTTGAGTTCCCCAAATTCCTCAATGCTTGCATGTATGTAAACCCTAATGTCTTCAGTATGTAAAACTCCGTGAGGAACACTAGAGAAGGCTCCTAGTGGATCTACCTCCAATGATTTGTAAGGATGTTTCTTGAATGTGGGGCGAGGTCTATCAGAGATCTTAACTATATTTGGAGTAGCCATTCTTCAAAGATTTGTAGTGAGATAATGAAAAATGGAGAATACCTTATGCGCCTTCGGTTTGCATGGAGTGGTTGGATTGATTTCTTTATGCAATAACTTCGGTAGGAGATCCTTGGTGTGCTTGATGAACCTTGTTGCAGAGCTCCACTTTTCGCTTCTTCTTGAGTGCAGAATGAGCAAATGACTTTTGAGAAATCCCTTAAATTGCTCCGCGAACCCTAATATCTGTCTGCAATAAATGCTTCACCTACATCATTCCGGTTTGCCTTGTTTGGATAGCTTGGAGTATCCCGGATTAGTCCTGATCTGTGGATATCATCCGGATCTTTCAATCATGAATAAATCGAGGTAACATATTACAAGAACATCCCAAACACTCTGTCCAATCCGCAGAACAAGATAGTGCACTTCTGGATCTCTCCGGACCTTTTTGTAATCCTTTATCATACCGGAGCATCTCCCTGAACATGTCTTATTTGATCGATCACAGCTTCTTCATGACTCCATGCGGACCTCTGAAAACTTGACTGAAGCATCTCAAGACTCATATCTGCAAACCCTTTAATCCGCATCTTGTGCCACATTCGGCACCACTTGTTTGGCTGGGGGAACAGGATTTTCTTTGAGTCTCCCCCTTAGCCTGAGCTCACTTTTTAATTTCTGGAAGAAATATCAGCACCAGAGTCTGGTGCGGATCCAACCTCTACATTCTCTGAACTTTTCTTCACCCAAATCTTGCTCATCTGATTCCTAACTTCATCCGCATTCATCTTTTGTTTACCCTTGTCTTGATTCTGATTATACACCGGACCTCTTTTGTCCTGATACTTGTTTCTGCAGACTTTAGCATTATGACCGGACCTATTGCAGATTTGGCAAATAACATTTCTTTGCATATTTGACTAATATCCTCTTGATCTGCATTGATTAGCCATATGACCTACTCTATTGCATGTGAAGCATCTACCTTTGAATGATTTCTTTACTTGCATAATTCTGCATTCATGGGATTTGTGTCCATACCTTTTGCAGTTGAAGCACTGTCCGGAGAAGGATGAATTAATTTGATTCATTCTCATTCTGCACTGATTAGCTTTGTGACCAAAGTGGTTGCAGCTGTGGCAGTATCCATTGAAGGATGGATATCTTTGAGCATTTGGCTGTCTTACCGGAGGTCTTCTAGGCCTGCTCCTTGGATTTTCTGATCCAGGATTCTTCTGACCGGATCCGGAGCTTTCTCCTTTCTCATATCCCAAACCATACTTGTCATCTGTCCTCTTTTGACTTCCAAGAAGAACTTCAAGTTGAGCAGAACTTATCTTGAATTTCTCTTTATATTCATTTGCTGTTTGAAGGTCTCTTTTGAGAGAGGCAATTTGATCCTCAAGTTTTTCTTCATTATCTTTGGCATCTTCAAGATCAGATTCAAGATGTCTGATAATCCTGTCCATCTGGTGGCATTCTTCTGATTTTTCTTTAAGAGATTGTCTTAGATTGTCTTCAGCCTTTCTTTTTTCTTCAATCTCTTGAGTAAACTTTATAGTTCCTGATTCCATTTCATGTCTTAACATAATGACTTCTTTTGATAACTTTTCACATAACTTGGTTTGCTCAGTCAATTCTTCATTTGTATTGCTTTCTTCACTTTGTCTTGCCAACTGTTGGAGCAGCTCCTTTCTCTTTTTCATAGAGAGACTTAATTTGTCTTTTAATTCTCTCATGAATTCATCAGCCTGTTTGAGTCTTTCCTTTAATTCACTGACTTCAGAATTTGACTGTTCAAGATCCTCAAGAGCAGTCTTGAGTTGCTCCCTTAAACCATATGCATCCATTTGAAATCCCAGATCTTCCTCAAGCTGTTAGGCTCTATTAGGAGGAACTTAGCTCTGATACCAATTGTTGATAACTGAGAGGGGGGGGGTGAATCAGTTATCCTAATTATTTCCCTTATTGAACTTTCTTATTAATTGATGCAGCATTGAATCAAACACTAAAACATTAACATGAAATAAGAAACACATAACACAGTATTTTTGACGTGGAAACCCTGTTAAGGGAGAAAACCACGGGGTGATTAACCCAAAATTATTCTCTGTTAGAAGAATAGGAAATTACAAAATGGCACTTGCCAATTAGGGCTCACTGCCCGAGCACACTGCTCACAAGAGGCCCACTGCCTACAAGAAGACACACTGTCTACAAAGTGATAAGAATCACAGTCTTGAACTGATTGGAAGCATCTGCATATGCTGGAGTTCAGTTCCGGTTAGGCTCAGTACACTGATCTGCTGCACTTCATCTTTCCTCTGTTCTTTATTCTGCTATCTTTCACATACCGGATCCTTTTTGCTATTTCTGCTCTGTTCTGGACTTCTTCGCATATATCTTCCCACCATTACACCCTTCACAACTAAATCCATCCTCTATATATATCCGCACAAGTAATTTCATCACCTTTCTAGTCGGCATCCGGAACAGTCTAGTTTCTTACAAACTCTTGTTCTGTCGGCTGAATCCTTCCTCACCAAGCAATGCGGATCAAGCATATACTTGTAGATATCATTAATCATGTCGGCCAAACATGATTCATGCCTTCACAACCTCTATCATCAATAGTAACACATCCGGAAAGTAGTCTGATACTCTGTCAGTCAGTTCTTCCTCTGTTTTCACTGTCTCTCAGGAATCCGGTACTCAACTATTCATGTCTTTTTCCTTGTCCATCACCGGAGGCTAAATCCTTGGAATATACCACTCAAGGTAGTCCTCTTGACTTCCCCAAATCCGCACTGCACCAAGACACTTCCTCTGAGAGATCCGGACCAATCTGTCAGACCTTGCCACATGCTCTGTTCTTGTTCACCGGACCACAACATTCTTTATTCTGACTTCTGGTAGAGACACATCATGACTTGCGGATATGTGGGATGACCTTTGTTGCCATCAATGACAACAACCATGAATCCATATAGTGTCTCTTGCCAACAAGCACATGGTTAGTGGTTTGGGTAATGTTGGTTGTTTCATTGTAGGTGGATTGGAGGTTTGCGAGAGGATGTCATTGTATTGAGCTCTCTCCTGTAAGTGCAGATTGAAAAGCATGGTAGGTGATGTGTGGATTCATGCTTGAACACATGGAGGCTGCATTGGAGGTGCTTGATGGTTCAGGGGTGTTCATGGAGGCTCATGGAATGTATTGTAATGTTTCATTGCTGAATAATACATGTGAGCATGGATGCTTTTGGAGGTTGGATTTTTCCCTGCAAAGGGTTTTCCGAGGGTATATCTTGTGTTATCTTGTTGCTTGTTCATTTGATCTTTACATTATGGTTTGTTTCAGCATCTTGTTTCTCTTATTGGGTTATGTGGAATTGGTTTAAATAGACATGCAATTTCCTAACAACAATGAGGCTTACAATATAGTTACAGAGCCAATGCTCTTGCAGGAGTCTTTGACACTCATATCTGGAGATAATCTGGTAGCATAACAGTACCTGTCAATCACATAATACATCTTCTCTTCAAAGCACCTGTTTATATAGAAGATACAAGGTAAAAATGAGTCCATCTTGGGATGGGGGTCCAACATGGCCTCATGGCCCAAAACCCACACCTATGGACACTTGTCCAACACTGTAAGATGTTTATGACACTTGTCATATCACACCATCCCAAAGAAGTCACCCATTCCCAAGTTGGGCAATGATAGATACTCTTACAACTATCATAGAATCTGTCATAACTGTCATATCTTACGGCTGTAAGAGAATCTGTCATACATAGGCTAAAAATAAATATTCTCTTACAACATGTCATAACCCTCCTTGGGGTGCCCAAAGATGCCTTCTTCTAAGATGCCGTGTGACACATGTCTTCACTTGCCATAGAATCTTCCATTTACGACTCTTACGTGTCATAGATTTGTCATAGGAATCTGTCATGACTATTTCTGTCAATATTCCCTTAAACACTATCCAAGATGCCAAAACATGGCAAAATATTCCTACCACTAAGTGGGATGCCTATCTCCTCATGTGAGGACAAATTTACATGTTGTCACCTTCCACGTAGGATGACACATCACCGTGCCAACTCCCACAAGATGACATTAAGGGTTTGCATCCTAATTACAGTAATAGCCAATAAATAAATAAATACAATGAAATAATACAAATAATTACCAAGGTTGAGACACCTTAATTCCGAACACCATTGAATCAACTAGCTCTTCACCAAGACCTTTGATTGCATTCACAAATTCATCTATTTGGAGTAGACAGTTAGCTATGTTCTCTTCTTCTTTCATTTTAAGATTTTTAAATTTACCCTTGAAGGCCCGCAATTTTTATTTCTTTACCTTATCATATCCTTCATAGAGATTTTTTAGTTTACCCTATTTGTCCTTAGCTGTCTTATACTGCATTATTTTGACAAACTCTGTGTTAGTCAGACTACTCAGGATATCATTATTAGCTTTAGCATTGTTCTCACAAGCCTTCTTATTTGTC
Organism: Cunninghamia lanceolata; assembly: GCA_027924645.1. Lineage (NCBI taxonomy): Eukaryota > Viridiplantae > Streptophyta > Pinopsida > Cupressales > Cupressaceae > Cunninghamia > Cunninghamia lanceolata. Next base: position 3,147,694 of record BSBN01000570.1, on the reverse strand, counting down.
CAATCTATGAGAGGACTTGTAGGAGCAGTATAAACATTGATCACAGATCTCCAAATATCATATCCTAGAGAGTTTAGATAGGCTTCCATCATTACACTCCTGAAAGCATAGTTAGATCCATCAAATAGAGGTGCTCTGTTAGAAGACGATCCTTTCTGTCTAGCCATGTGTTCTTATCCAAGATCTACCTGCAGCTATTAGACTATATCAGGGAACTTGGCTATGATAATTGTTGAACACACAGATATACTAAGAGGGGGGTGAATTAGTAAATATTCAACTTCTTGTCCCTTTAGATGCAATCAATCCAATGTAAAATTTCAAACCATATAAAGAAAATGAGCACATACACACATAATACTAGATTTACGTGGAAACCCAAAAAGGGAAAAACCATGGTGAGAAAACTTCTTGGATCTATTGTTTAAATCTAGCCTCACAAATAAAATAAAGTTTTACAATGAGTTTTATGGGCACCAACCCAAAAGAGACACCAATCCCCTGTTTTATGAGCACCAACTCAAAGGAAGCACCAACTCCCTATTACAAAGTTTAAAGGCACCAACTCCTTGAAACAAGGTTTTATGGGCACCAACCCAAAGGAAGCACCAACTCCATGAAGTGCAACAATACTTACAAGTTGAGGCATCAACCTCTTCTCTACAAATCCAGACTGATGATTTAATTACCTCCACAATAATATCTCTCCTAACACTCTGACTTCCTTGACTTGTTCAGACACCTCCGCACTATCATTCTTGATATTCTCTTGACCTTATTATTGACTAAAATACCTCTGTAATCCTAACTCTGTTATAGGTTTTGCATTATTTCTTACAGAGTTACATGTATCCTCTTGATTATTTTTCAATCATCGCACACACACCTTGTAGCAATATTTTTCCTTCATATATATCCTCCACAAGCCTTCCAAACTTCATCTTTGTCGACCTTAATGTAATGTGTATCATGAAATGTGTAACTGGCCTTACTTGTCGGCTCCCAAATCATCTGCGATAATGTAGGAGTGAAATCTTGTTGTACAATTCATACCGAAGAATCAACTAGACCCAATTTACTTTCTCCCAAGCTTTCCTGTTGGCACACACTTCCATACACAAGGCACAATCACTCAAATATACCATGTTGATACTACAAACACTTATCCTTTCATACATTAGCTCCATACCCTATACAGTTTTGGAGAAGAGAGATATCATCATGTGGTTCATGCCATGAACACTATATGACCTAAAAAACCTTCTCATGCACTCCTCTTTCTATTTTATTCTTCAGCTTGCTGGCACAAGCAATCAAACTTTGATGCCAGTATCATTTACACTATCTAGTCACATTATCTTAGCTTAGAACATTGAAAAACACGCTTGCAGTACTTTATATCCTTTGAAACTTGAACATATCATTCTTGTACCTTTACTTTTCATAATCTCCAAACCACCAAGTCATACATGTATATGCAGTGAAATGCGACAGCTTTGAGTTTCATACCTGATCATCTTACATAGTGATAACTTATTCTCACTCTGCTAACTCTAGAAAACTCTGTAGTAACTCTTATGTTCCGAAGCTTGGATCATACATACCTCATAGCTATCTCTAGATATCCTCCAAGACACGAGGCCATATCTTCATTTGTGGTAGAATGCAGTATAATTTTCTGTGTATCTGACACTTACAACTTGAATTTTTCACTAACAATTTCCTTCAACAATACTTTTCACCAGAAGATAAGAGGCCACAACTCCTTCATATCAACATGTCATTATTAACAACATTCCTTCATATCATCATGCAATACTTTTCAACAAGTAACAATGCAACAAGCATATCAACACTTTGACAACTTTTACCTATCCATGAACTTCAAAAGATAAGGTACAACTATGTACATATGATACTGATCCCTTCTCATGTTCATGTATTTCATCATCAAGTATTTCACACCACAACTCCTCTGATCATAACTCCTTTGACATCCATGAAAACATATGCAACAAATTCTACCATTTTTAAAGAAAGTCACTCAAAACCAAAAGTTAGCACCCAACTTAGGAGTTTTAAATGCATAAAATTAATGAATCTCAACCATTCAATATCACAAGTAGATTTAAAATAAAAGAGAGTTTTATTTCAAGTAATTTTAAAGATTTTGTCTCCTCTTTGCAAGAGTATGAGATTGAGTTGCTTTTAAGAGAAACATTATTTAATTATTATTTTCAGCCCTAAAAGTTGTTGAAAGTCTATAAATATTGGTCTTAAAGACATTGTAGAAGGAGAGAATTGGAGAGCATACTTATGCTAGAAAAATCATCATTCAAGGGTTGAAGTCAAGTCATCTTGTTTGTGTGTGTAGTAAAGGATTGTGAATGTAAATCTTATGCTTTAAAAACTATTGAATTGTTAGTATTATCCAATAATTATTAAACCCATGTTTATAATTTTATCAAGTAAACTGACTTGATTAGCTTAGTCAAACTCTATGTTGATGCATGTTGTTTATTAAAATAAGAACTTTGCGTATTGCTTTAGAAATTTATCTTTTGGAATTGTTTGATGCTCGTCCATTTAACCACTTCTTGTGATGTAAAATATTGGTCTTTGATTTAGCTACTAGTCAATATCCATCGGTGTTATTCAATCTAAACTTTGTTTGCATCTAAATATCAATCTTTGATTTAACTAGTAGGAAGTTGTGTTTGTATGTGCTTGGGTGATTAGTCCTCCTTAAATATCAAAATCTCATTGTAGCCTTGATTATTGATAGTCCAACCTACATCCAAGGCAAAAACATAGTCAAAGTAGATATTTACATTTAATGCAAACCTGAAGGGAAAATTTGTATAATGTGTATCTTTATGAATTATGTTAATTTTATGTTTAGTTCAATATCAAGGAGCTTCCCTTCATAATTTGAATAATGGTTCTATATTCACACTTCCATTTTGTGTTGTCATTGAAGTGACAAATTAAGACATTAACATTTTTTGGCAACTCTACTAAGGAATGAGATACAACAAGCCAAGCTTGCAAGCAGAAAATCTTATCTCCTCCAACTAAAGACTTTTTATCCTAGTTATTAAGGTATACATCAAATCTCATAGGAAGGCAAGGCTTCCTAATCTTTCTTTTCTGATGCCTACTCAAGCACACTCAAAGGAAGGTTTATCTTCGCCATTAGTTCATGAACTTATTGGCATATTTTTAGGAGATCAAGATAAAAGCAAAGAACCATTTCAAGCAATACATGATAATGTTCATAGCAACCCCAATAATCCACTTCCACTTTGACTACTATGGGGAGCCACCATCAGTCACTTACCACTTACACCTTGTCATGAATTTCCAGCAGGCTTAAGAAAAAAATTCCAAAACTCCATGGCAATGGCACCCAACACCTTGAAAAGCATATCTCGATATTCAATACAACTTGCAACATTATTAGAGTAGAACATGAAGATATTGCACTTAGACTTTTTTTTTAATTCCTAGTTGGAGCACCAAAAGAATAATTTCATCATCTTCTTGTCCATTCCATCACTAACTGGGAGACTATGCACATAAATTATTGACATGCTTCAAACTAATCTGGGGAAATCATATGTTCACTCAACTCTCCAATGCAAAAAAGGATAGAAATGACCCAATTAGGGAGATTATAGCACTATTCAATGACCTTGTTGGAAAGATAAACTCAACTCTAAATCCATCTCCAGAAATCCACTAGAGATGATTCATTAATGTGCTTCCATTAGAGATTACTTTCTTGGTCAAATCCATGCAAATTGATAAACTTCAAGAAGCTCAAGAGAAAGCAGTTAAGAGATAGAAGATAATATGATAACCACCAACAAAATCAAGAAAGGATCAATCAAGGAAATGTTCCCAAAATTTTCAGAGCCTCTCCTACAATAAGTAGTGACTGAATTGACAAACATGAAGAGACAATTTCAACAGAGTGATATGATACAACAATATTAAGGACAATTACAAAGGAATAACAAGAACAATCATTTCAAATTGGCTCTATGTGAAAGAATTGCATTAGAAGCACCTCATCAAGTCAGCTTCAACACATTTTGTTTGTTCCGTGTGACAAAAGTTCATGGTGCTATAAATTATTCAAAAATGCTTTGCATGATGCAACTCATAACTTCCTCCAAATCAAATAATCAAAGATTCTTGGGTAACTTGAAATAGATTTATGGTGAACACGAAGGCAACTCTATGACAGATTGTTTTTAAAATGGAGTCATTCATGCTAAAATAGTGGATACTGTCAAAGATTACACATGTTCATTGAACCAAGAAACTTTAAGGAGGAAAGATTTAAAAGAGGATCCTTGGAGAGAGACTCCAATGGTGACTTGTTTTCAAAAACCTACTCTTGGCCCTTCATTGATAACTAATGATTATGAAGAGTTTAAGTTTCCATCTACCTCACAGGCACTAGTAAATTTCCAGAATAAAAGAGAAACAACTTCCATGTCAAGATCAGAAGTAACTACATATCACTTGTTTTTTGAAGAAAATAATGTATTAGAAGCATTTGTTGAAACAAATAATGATTTAGTTATTCCTACTAGGACAAGAGGTACAAATTGTACAATGAATAAAGACACACCAAACAAATTATTTTCAACAATTGAGGGACACTTTGATGGACCTACACCAAATAGGACAAGGGAAATGACATGATTAGAAGTAAAATAAGACCTTCAGTTTGAAGATGGAGTATCTCTTGAAACATATATTATGACTGAGACATATCTGGGAGATTCATTACCAAACTTGGATGTTTTCATGCAACACCTCGAGAACGGGCCATGTTGGTGTGAACAGAGATATTACCTGAGTAAAGAGCTTCTAGATTTAACATATCTTGACATTTCGGATCATGCTCAATGATCCATCATTAGGAAGAGGATAGTAATCCTCTTCCTGATGATGGATCATTGAGCATGATCTGAAACATTGAGACAAAAACATACATAGTTAAATCTAGAAGCTCTTTACTCATTATCATGGACTGTGGAAAACTCATGCCTACTAGAGATATTACCTATCTAGTTTTCCCTTTGTAGTGTGAACTAGGCACATTATCTAACTAGTCATTAGTTATGACCTATTCACACATGTTCACATGTTAATTTTACTTAGGTCATTAGGACATTTAATATTTGTGTCATCTAGTTGGCATCTTATCCACTAGTTGTCTCATGTCATAGGATTAATACACTTGTCAACATCCTAGTTTGTTTTACCTCTCAACCTTACCTATATATGCAATGTATCTCATTGTACACTTCATCATTCCATTGTTGTGTATTTGCATCATTTGATAGAATAGTATTATTCTCTCATTTTTGGTCTCTCTTGTGCTGTCATTAAAGATCCTAGATCTTGGGTGGCTACCTTCATAGCCAACTCTTACATGGTATCAGAGCCATTATGATTGCTTCTTGTTAGTCTTTATTAAGAGAGTTAGATTGCAAATCATGGCGGATCTTGAAAAGTTGAGTATGCTCTTCTCTTGCATCATATGATGACCTGGAGAATCAAAAAAACTTGATAGAAATACTAGATTTGGGAGGGTTTCTTTTTTGTGGTTTTGTATTGCAGGTTCATATTGGAGTATGTTGGTGCAAATCTGACCTCACCATTGAGATCAGGGTGTCCAAGAAAGTTAGTTTAGCCTTTTTATTTGTCCAAATTGGATAATGGAGGAAAGATCTACAAGGGTTTGAATTTGGAAGGTGGTGACCAGATCTGGGAGGTAGTTGCATTTTTAGAGTATTTTGGGTCAAATTTGACCCTACCATCATGTCCAAAGGCACAAGAACCTAAGGATCGACTGTCAATTCATCAAAATTGGAAAACTTTGCCCCAGGCCATCAGGAAAAATCTGCCCTCCTCAGCCATATGGATCGTACCGTTAAAATCTTGCAAAGAATATTTTGTGGAATCTTTTAGCACAAGCACTATTCTGGTATGTGTCAACATGTTCTTTGTCTATAGGGTTTTATGCATCAGGTAATTAATTTATTTTTTGGTTTTAATCTTTACTCTATGGATATTTTTTTTTAAATTATTGTAGGTCATACTTGCGCAGAGGCTAGGATACACACCTGCACAGACTCAAGGGTACGAGACCCCTACATAGGGTACACACGGGCCTATCAAAGGGTGCTGCATGGACCCTTACAGCATGGGGCACATTTAAGGTGTGAGACCCCCATTGACTAGCAAGGTTTATACCTAGTCGGCGACCCTTTAACACCGACGACATTCAATACTAGCTAGTGGCCTCAAAACATACGCCAAAACCACTATTTTGTGCTAGAAAGTGGTTTTTCATTGCAAGACTGTGGCTTTTCAACTTCAAAATAGTGGTTTTGACCCTTATAAGGTGTTTTTTCAAAAACTGTGAGTGGTTTCAGGTGATCTAAGCATATTCTGTTGTCTAAAAAGAATATTTCGTTCATATAGCTGACATCATCACTGCATCAATAGTGACATCAACAGCATCTTCCCCCACTCTAAACCCTTGCTTCAATGGAGTTTTCATTTTTGTAGTCAAACTTTGCAGGCCTCTAACTTTCTCATATTTGCTCTTTTTTTCGAGCTTTTTTTTTTGGGCCTGAATTTCACAAGCATCACAGTGGTGCATACAAATTTTGGTTTTACTATCTAGTTTTTCTAGAATTTGTAGATCTTCATAATAGTTGTTGAGCAGTTCTCATTTTGGGAACTCTTGGGGCTTCGTTTGGGCTCATATGGTAATATTATTTCGTGATTTGTTTTGAAAGTGCATAAATATTTAAGTACTTCTCAGATCTGTGATTAGATTGATCTAATTTTTCTTAAAAAATATACTTTTAGTTATGGCCTGATTTTGGCATTTGCATGTACCAAACTCAAAAGTCCACTTTGTTGTTTTGGCTAGTGGCAACTGTAATCACACTAAGTATAAAGTGGCAAGATCATCATTTGTTGGGGTGATCATTGATTGAGTGAATTTGTGGGGGGGTGATCCTGTGGTGGTTGATTGCTTTCAATTCTTTGTTGTGTGCTCTTGCAATGGGGAAAAATCAAATTGAACTCCTAACTCCATATAATTATGCATCATGGAAACAATCAATATGGCATTATCTAAGGCAAAGAGGTTGTACTAGATATGTAGATGAATCTATTGCTGAACCTACTAATGTGAATGCAAAGGTAGTATGGAAGATAAATCGTGGGAAACTCTTGGTCACATTTGTTCATTACTCTCTTTTGATTTACAATTTCATCTTGAATCATGTAAAACACCTAAGGAGGCTTGGGAGACTCTTGAAAATTTGTATAGTAAAATTGATAAGATTAGGGATATTTGATTGAGAATGATTTGATGAATCTTGATCCTAAAGAGTCTGATAAAATCCAAGACTATATCTCCAAGATTAAGAAATTGAGAACACAACTAAGGGATTGCAAGATTGATAATGAGGATTTACAATTGATTCTAAATGTGTTATCCAAGCTTGGTCTTGAGTATTTGGTATTTGTTTATGGCTTTCACACTCATCAAGTTTATATGGTTGCTGCATATGCTAAGCCTACTTTTGATGCATTTCTAAATCTTCTAATCCAAGAGGAAGTGAATTTAATTTAAATCGGCATCCTCAAGTCTTCCAAGAGACAAGCATTAGTAGCTAGTGAACCTAAGGTACAAAAAGAATCAGGGAATCCTGAAAAGAGACAAAAGAAGAAAAAGAACAAGCCACATATAGATTTTGAATCCTCTCCCTCAAAAGGGGAATCATCTAAGAAGGAGAAGCCTAAGTGTGCATATTGTAAGAAACTAGGGCATGATGAGCATAAATGTTATATAAAGTAAATTGATGAATTGCAACATCTTCTAACAAAGGATCAAACGAATACATCTTTAGGGGATTCATCTTCTTCTTCATCTTCAAAGTCAGAGAACAGAATGGGAAAGAACTTTTTGCAATTATAGATTATGAGCCAGGGAGATGGATCCTTGATTTTGGAGCTTGACATCATATGGTTTCATCACAGAGTATGTTCTCTTCATATGAGACTTGTTCATCACCACACATCCTTATGACCAACAACACATATATGAGTGTTTGTGGGAAAGGATCTATCAACATAGACAAAGGATCATTCAATGATGTCCTTTGTGTGCCTTCATTCTCAACCAATATCCTTTCTATCTATCAAATCACACATGGCGGAGCTAGAAAGAGTGTTGAGTTCTCACCTGATTGTGCTATTATTCAGGATTTGCATAGCAAAGATATTATTGTAGTTGGGGAGGTAGATCATCAATCTTGAGTGTACACCTTCTCACATTTTTCTCCTATTGTTCCTTCAGCTAATGTACACACCAAGACATCTAGTGTGAAAACTATTGAGGAGATGCAGTATGGTCATTTATCAACTGAGGTTCTAGAGACATGTACTAACATTCCATCTCCTCCTCCATCTCTTGTTGCATTTGATGAAACTAGTGTTGCTACATCCATGGCTTCTATTGATTTAGTATAGTAGGATATTCATTGTCTTCCAGACATACCATCTTGGGATGAGTACTTCACAGACAATGCAGTTTTTTTATGAGTCCTATCTTGCAAACTTGGAGGACACTATTGAGGACATTCATATCCTCTTTGATGTTGAATCTCATGTTGTTGATTCATCTTCTTTGGATATGATGAGTGAACCTTCATACCCTCTTGTTATTTCTTCTCCTCTTCACTTGTTATAGTTTGGCATTAAGTTGGAGTATCTTGAGTAGCATTTAGAGTCATTTTCATTATCTTTGGATCATGTTCTATATTGGTTCCCCCTAGGTTCTGGATTGTCACATTCTTTAGTTTTTCCTGGAACACCTGATTGGATTGTGGCTTCTTTCTGCATTGACATGGCGACACCTGAGTAGAGTTTAGAGACATCATACATCTTGATCTTTCTTCCTACGTATTCCTTTCAAGAATGGGAAGAAATATTGCATACATCCTAGGTCTTGTTTCTTCCTAAGGGGAGAAATGTTGTTCATCAATCTTGGATCATCTTCAACATTCATTGTCGAGCATCTATCATTAGTGCAAGATATTCTATATTGAGGGGGGACTACTTGGTCTCTCTTCTTATTTCTTATGGGGGGACATTTTCCTCACATGGGGTTTTGTTCTTCTCATACTATAGAGAGCATTTTATGTTTTCTCTCTTTTGGGGAGGAGTTTTGTCCCACTAAGTTTTCTCCTTTCTCCATTTGTGAGAGATTTTTTTTACATGGGTACCTAACATGGCCTAGTAGTCGGGACCCATCATTACATCTTTGCATTTTTTTACTTCTACCTACGTTGCACTTAAGGGGGTGTTGGTGTGAACAGGGATATTACCCATCTAGTTTTCCCTTTGTAGTGTGAACTACGAACATTATCTAACTAGTCATTAATTAGGACCTATTCACACATGTTCACATGTTAAGTTTACATAGGTAGTTAGAACATTTAATATTTGTGTCATCTAGTTGGCATCTTATCCACTAGTTGTCTCATGCTATATGATTAAGACACTTGTCAACATCCTAGTTTGTCCTACCTCTAAACCTTGCCTATATAAGCAAGGTATCTCATTGTACATTTCATCATTCCATTGTTGTCTATTTGCATCATTTGATAGAATAGTATTATTATCTTATTTTTGGTCTCTCTCGTGCTTTCATTGAAGCTCCTAAATCTTGGGTGGCTACCTTCATAGCCAACTCTTACAGGCCATCCATTGAAGATATAGTGAATTTTCTCTCGAGTTTTGACTAATCATCACCTTCAAAACCCACCAAGAACTTCAACAAAGAACCAAAGGTTGAGTATTTGATGCTTGTCAATAGGCTAGAAATAGATATGGATGTTAGAAATAAAACAGATATCAATGCGGAATAATTTCTCAGAATTGTAGCTACAAGAATTATGAAGAAGATAAATAAAGAATAGAAATAAAAATTGCACCAATATGAAGACAAGATTTAACGTGGTTCACCCAATGTGGGCTACATCCACCAAGAAACACTTACTCAGATTAGTCTTCTCACAATTACAATGTACAAATATTGTTTGGAGCTGTGCTCAACAAACTCTCCCAAATTCACACTTGAATTCACACACTCTATTCACCTTCTCAATTCTTCTTGTATATTTTACCTTTTGTATGTCTGTCTATTTATAATTACATCAAAATAGGTAATTGACATAGTGGTATTACAAAAGAATGGGTACCAAACCATGGGCCAAGTTAACCCATAATAGTTCCCATTAATAATGGGTGATGACTCCATCCATATACAAGTATAAATCAAACACATAACTATAGTTGCGAAAAAAGGGGGATCCACACATATCTATACTTGCGAAAAAAGGGGGATCCTAAAAGTTTTTCGGGGGCTACCGCCCCCGAACCACAGTGAGAATACATTAAGAGTGTACAGTATTTGAAATACATTGTAATAAGGAAATAGGCTCCATAACATAACAATGGATATATTAAAAGAGGAGGGGTTGTTGGTTGAATATGAAGAAATGATTGAAGCAAAATAAATTCAATTTACCCAAAACCACCACCTTGTGAAGATGATTCAATATTAAAAAATGAGATGCATACATGGGATGATCATGTTGTTACTCCATCTAGGTGGAAAGATAATGGATTGCCAAATATATCAATTATAGAAGTTTAAACACTTTTTAGAAGATGTGGCTTTATGACAAGTATGTTTTTATGTAGATGATTGGTCAAATCCAAACTCAATTTTGGAATTTATCAACACATATAGTGAATAAGGATATGCGAGATGTAATACATTATCAATGCCAATTGTGGAGTTGGAAGGACAATAGGTAGGAATATTTCTTGAACAACTTCAACATTTCCCAGATCCTAGCATGGTAGATAATTTCACAATTGAATTTGGGCAAGCAATGAGACAAGATGGTCAAATTAGTTATGTAAACATTACTCTTCCATTGGATGTGATACAACTATAGGATATCCCAAGATATCTTGAAAAAGAAGCATAGTATCTTCATCTTATTGAATGGTTTTTCCATATGGAAGAAGATATTTGGTAGCTAATGCACATCCCACCATCTATCATGAGTTTTTATTTGAATGATCATGTGTACCCTCTTGGGCCTTGGATTTTCATAAGAATTATAAGGTGATTTTTAGGCAAGAACAAAGAATGAAAACTCAAATTCACCTAAGTGGTTGTTATTTTTCCCAACTTGTCAATAGTTTTGTCTAGCCAATGAGTTTCCTTTCCATTAGTAGGTAGGTAATTAGTATCTTCTTAGGTTCTTATGTCATAATATTTTCCCCCTTGCTGTAATGTGATTGCTTATTATTTTAATTTAAGTTTTTATTTAGTTTTAGGTGTTAGGCTTGACTTTATTACCCACAAATAAGACATTGGTTAGATTTTATCTATAGATTTAGAAGTTATCCTATGGCCTAAGTATGCCCCACAACCCCCAGAAAGAGCCATTGTTAGTAACAAAATTGGTACCCTTATGAAACTTTGCCTACAGTCAGATTTGTAGCCTAAATCAAGACTTACTTGTCATGTTTTTAGTGTCAATTGAATTCTCCTTTGGTTATTAAACTTTTCCTATAGTCATACTTGTAGCCTTAAATGGGACACATTTTTTGTGTTATCAATGCCAATTAAATCCTCCTATGATCAAGTTGAAAAGTTGTCTGTTTATGGTCTAGGTTTTCAACTAATGCTCTTGCTTGATTGTCTAAGATTGAGCTCTCCCAAGTGAAAGATGACAATGTTTTGTTGATTGATGATGGCTCTGGCAATAAAATGAAAAGATGAAGACCACAAGATGGGATCTAAAATTTCAAGGTTTCCAAATAAACCTATTCTAGTACTTTGATCAAATGGTAATGTCAAAGAAGCATGAAATGATGAGGACAATTTCACGAGATTTCAACTTATGGAAGGCATCAAAGTATGCTTGACAAAGAAGAAGATGGATGTCTAAGAATAGAAAAATCACAACAAAACCATGCCAACATGCCAAAAAAGATAGTTTTAATTGAATTTCACTTTTCATGTGGTTATACTAGATCGAATTTGCGACAAGGGTGGTAGACAAGTCATAAAACCATGCCAAGATGGAATCATGAAATGTTTAAGTGTTGAGCACACTTTTACAATGGTCAAGCCACAAGAGAAAGGCACCTACAAGGGCATGCTTATCAAGAAACCACAACAATTTAAAGAGAGACAACTCAAGTCATTATTTTGCATTTTTAAGATGGTACAACCACCTTAAAAACACAACTCAATTGACAATGGAGTGCTAAAAGTGCAACCAGAATGAAAGAGCTTTAAGTGTTAAGGAAATTTTATATTTCTTTCCTAGCATTTCCACTAAAAAAAGGTGACATAGTTGGCAACAAGATCATACAATTATGATAAACAAGGATATGACACTATTGAATCACACACCAGTTAGAGATATCTACAAATAAGAAGGAAACCATGACCTAAATAGTGGTAGGATCATCAGAAATCTGCAACAAAGAGAGTTATGCTATTAATGAAATGCAACACAATAGATTTCATAATTTTTAAGTGGCATGCGACCTATTCATAAGTGTGTCTACTATGCCAAAAACTTCCTAATATAGTGACAAGGGGTTAAATCACACCTTACACATGGCATGACCAGTCTGAAACAACAATAAACATGGCAAATACAATATAAAAATACACCTAGCTTCATCGCCATTTCTAAGTGGCAAAATTCTACCATTTTTAAGAAAGTCACTCAAAACCAAAACATAACACCCAAGTTAGGAGTTTTAAAAGCGCAAAATCAACAAATATTAGTCATTCATTATCACAAGCAAATTTAAACCAAAAAAGGACTATGTTTCAGGCAATTTTAAGGATTTTGTTTCCTCTTTGCAAGGGGATGAGATTGAGTTGCTTTATAGAACAACATTATTTAATTATTTTTTTCAGCCCTAGAAGCTACTACTTAAAGTATATAAATATGGGTCTTAAACACATTGTAGAAGGCTAGAGTTGGAGAGCAGACTTATGCTACAAAAATCATCATTCAAGGGTTGAAGTCAAGATGCCCTATTTGTGTGTGTAGTAAAGGATTGTGACTGTAAATCTTATACTACAAAAAATCTCCAATTGTTAATGTTATGAATAATTGTTAAACCCATGTTTGTAATTGTGTCCTGTAAATTGAATTGACTTAGTCAAACTTTGTGTTGTTGTCCATTGTTCATTAAAGTAGAACTTTGCATATTGCATTAGAAATTTATTTTCTGGAATCATTTGATGTTCATCCATTTAATCATTTCTTGTTGATGTAAAATATTGGCCTCCAATTTACCTTTTAGTCAATATCTATCAGAATTATTCAATCTAAACTTTGTTTGTAGTTAAATATTAATCTTTGATTTAACTGGTAGGAAGTTGTGCTTGTTTGTGCTTGGGTGATTAGTCCTTAACTCTAAAATCTTTTTGTAGCCTTAATTATTAGCAATCTAGCACTACATCCGAGGAAAATACATAGTTGAAGCGGATATTTATATCTAATGAAAACTCAAGGGATAATTTGTACAGTGTTCATCTTTGTAAATTCTACTAGTTTGAGGTTTAGTTAGGTCTCAAGGAGCTTCACTCATAATTTGAAGAATAGTTTTACCATACACACTATTTCTTTTTGTATTGTTAAAAAAGTGACAAATGAAAACACTAACAATGGGCATCAATGTATCCCATTGTGTCTTCTTTGTAATCATGATTTTGATGGAGAGCATTACTTTTCTAGTTAATTTGTTATGTTTAATATTTTTTTGTTGGAGGGTTTTATATCACCCATAAGATCATTTTTGCTCTTGGATACGGGAGCACGAGTCTATGTTGATACATCTTTGACTAACAGCCAAAGATTGAGGGGTATCCCTTCCACCAAGGTCACCCAGGGCACATTTTAACCTCATCTCTTATATACCGTGCCTTGGGTGATTTAAACCTTGGTGGATGGTGTAATCAAGGAACATACCATCATCCTCACCAATTATGCTCAACCAATTGAACTACAACCCTTTGGTTTTAATATAATTTTTTCATTTTCATTTAAGTTTAAAAAAATGAAAAATAGAGAAGGTTAAGAAAAATAAAATAAAAATATTGCTCATGGGACTTCAACCATTGGAAAAGATCAAGGAATGTCATGAATGTCAAGAGGTTGGGATAAAAGTGAATACTAGAAATACTACAGTCATGATCTTTACCCTAAAGAGAAAGAAGGATCAAATAGAATTTGTCTTTGAAGGCAACCCCTTGCAAGTGGTTAATGGATATAAATATCTTGGCCCCAATTTCCACAATAAGCTCAATTAGGAGACATGTAGAGCAAAAAGGATACAAGGAGGATGAAAATATTTATACTCATTGCAAAATAGATGTAGAAGGGTTGAATTGTGGGATTGGAAAACTACGAAAACTCTTTTTGGGTTCTTAGCAGTGCTAGTGGTGTTATATGGTGTGAAGTTTGGGGTGGCAACACATTAGATATAAAGTGGAGATAGATAGAGAGGTTACAAAAGCAATAATCACAAGTAGTTTTAGAACAAAAACATCTACTGCTTATGAGATTTCACTAGATGAAGTCGATTCGTTTCCTTTGGAGGCATCAAAGTTGATTCGATTGCTAAGTTATCTAAAGAGGGAAGAGAACATGAAGTTGCTCTGTTGGCCCAAAATGGTAGCAGAGGAAAAATTAGATAGAAGGAAGAGCACATGGATTAAAGAAGATGACAAATGGATGAATAAGTAGGGTATTAGCATGAAAGAGTGCCCAAATATTAATGGGGCAATCAAAACGTTTGTGCGAGAAAAAGTCAAAGTAAGCATGTGGACAAGAAAACTTGGGAGGAATAGAGAATACTACATAAAGCATTTCAATACTTCATATGACCACACACAAAAGAACTATAAAGGAGTGGAAATAAAATGGAAAGCAAAAATGTTAATGGTCCATTAGTAGAAATATGGCAAATAAATGACCAGGTGACTAAAACTTTTAGTCACGTGACCAAATTTTTTTGCAACACTGCTATAAATGACTAATTTGGTCATCGGTTGAAATGACTAAATAACTGACCAAATAAATGACTAAATAAATGACTAATTTGGTCATCGGGCAAAAACACAACTAAATAATTGGTCAGACAAATAAAAATGACTAAATAAATGACTATTACTCCTCTATTCTTTTTTCTTTCCAATTTGATCATAATCCATGAATTCAAAGACAATACAAGGCAAGGCAATAAATGTCTGCTTAGACAAAAGGAATAAAGGGAGAGAAAGGATTGAACAAAGGGTTAAGAAGAAAAAGGACAAATCATACTTTAATAATTTTAATCAAAATAATATATGAAATTAGAATAAATAGATATTTTTTAATGACAATAAATAATTTAAATATATATAAATATTTGAAAGGAAAAGATATAGCTATATTTAAAAAATATATCTAAAGTATGCCGAGATGGATCCAATGCGTCATTTAATTAAATTATTTAAAGTTAAAATTATAATAATTGTATACTTTAATAATTTTAATCAAAATAATATATGAAATTAGAATAAATAGATATTTTTTAATGACAATAAATAATTTAAATATATATAAATATTTGAAAGGAAAAAATATAGCTATTTGTAATTTTTTTTGGCCAAGATAAGAAGAGGCAACTAGTTTTCCCCACACCGAGGCTCCCAACTTAAAAGTTCTCGTGCCAATTTTATTGTGGTTAGTCATTCTTCAATGTTTCATGATTGATTTATTCTGATTTCTATAGCTACAATTTGTTTTAAATTCCAACACCATAAGAAGAGGGATTTAAACACATGTATGCATTCTAATTATAAATTTATTTTATAATTAAAATTATAATATAAGTTTTTGCCTTGTAGTGCATGAGTTTAGTTCACTTTAGTTATGGAGGGAAATAATGGAGGGAATGTGCGTTTATGTATTTTGAACAAAAATGTCAAACCTATGAAGAAGAAAATCATGGGTCTAGCAGGAGAAGATTGTTCATGGCCGTAGTTAGTTGAAATAGTTTTGAGATCATCATGTGAATGAAGAAAGGGATTTCTAGCTATAGAGGGCAGATATCAAAGGAGCAGAAATAATAATGAGATAACAAATGGTTTTATGAAGCAAAGGTAGGGTTTTCCACGTACCTCTATTCTTCTCTTATCCTGCTCTAAAGTTTTGTATCTTTGAAGCTTGGTGCTTTGTCATTAGTGACTGTTCTATCTCTTTCAATGACTGTATGATGAGGTCTCATGGTTCTTTATTGATAAAGTTCTACTTTTTCCATTCATGATTTATACTTAGAATACCTTGGCATGAAGGAATTTGATGGTCTTCAACCTATGACTTAGACACTGCCGGCCCTATGTGTGTGATTCAACCTTTGAAAGATGATTGTATTTTCAAAATGACTGCCAAAAAATAGAGAATGAAAGCTTGTTGTTGAGAATGCAAGACTTTTACATGATTTGTTTCATTCCTTAAATATGCTCTTCACTGTCTTTACTGTCTCTTACCGCTATCTTGACAATAACCTTTGTCATGAAAACCTTGTTCATTGCTTCATACATGAACTGATCTTTGTTGTCCTATCATGAATTCCTTAATACAAAGATATCATTGATGATGTCCTTTGTATGCAAAAATCTGTCACAGTCACATTCCCCTTGTCCATCTGTTGCTATGACTATCATAAAGCTTATTAGATTGATTTTTATAAACTTGAAGATTCTATTCATAGACTTTTGACTGTAAAAAATCCTCTATGTTACTTTTGTTATTGATATATGACATAGTTTTCACATAATTCACATTTGGATGCAAAAAGACTATCAATATTCCACTATCTTTTCTCTGCTATTGTAGCCCACTTTGATGACTATGATTAGGGCATCTCTTTGAATGGATAGTGATCTCCTCTTTTCTTCTTTGGTGTTGTGTATTACTCTTTTTGATGACTAATTTCACTATCAGTTTGATGACATGACTATCATCACTTTCAAAGGCACTCAAGTGTCACTGTTTCAGCATCTATATAATGAATATCTTTGCCTGATAAAATCTTCAAGGATCAGTTAACTAATAAGGTAAGGGTTTGTATTTTGACAAAAGTGTTTGGCTTCATGGATTTTGTATTTTCATCTTTTCAATGCCGCTAGACTATAATATATGCCCCCTCCTTTGCAATCAAAGGCACGACTGTATTCTCTATGCTATTTTTCCTATTGTCATGATTGTCATTTGAAATGGTTGACATCTTGAGTCCTTTATTTGGTGACTTTGCCTATGATTTTGGCAAGTGATTTGCTGCTATGAATACTTCATCACAATAGTTATTTAATTGGGGTTTTAAATTGTAATCTTGATAAAATGTTTAGTATTTCTTCTAAATGCTATTTATCTATTGGTTTACATAGCTTGTCTATATTTCTAAGTCAGACAACTTGTAAAATGTATAATAGTCGGCATGGGAATGAAATTGAATTGTTGTTGATGTTTGTTATTCTCATGGACATGTATTGAAGCACCTACTCTATCTGATGCGTGTACCTAAAAAAATGTTTTAGGTGCATATAAGTGTAGCAGCTGCTTGCATGGGTGATAAAGCTTGTTTGGAGAGGACTTGGAGACTTTTGAAAAGAGGGGCAAGGAATTTGAGTTTGCTATAACAAATTTGAAGTCAGCGAGGCCCTCTACAACAAAGTTGAATTTAGGGTGGAATGAAGAAAGGGATTTGCAGCTATAGACAATATATATCAAAGGAGTAGCAATAATAATGAGATAACAAATGGTTTTATGAAGTAGAGGTAGGGTTTTCCACGTACCTCTAGTCTTCTCTTAGCTTGCTCTAAAGTTTTGTATCTTTGAAAGCTCAGTGCTCTGTCATTAGTGACTATTCTATCTCTTTCAATGACTGTATGAATAGGTCTCATGGTTCTTTATTGATAAAGTTCTACTTTTTCCATTCATGATTTATACTTAGAATACCTTGGCATGAAGGAATTTGATGGTCTTCACCTGTGACTTAGACACTGCCAGCCCTCTGTGTGTGATTCAACCTTTGAAAGATGATTGCATTTTCAAAATGACTGTCACAAAATAGAGAATGAAAGCTTGTTGTTGAGAATGTAAGACTATTCCATGATTTGTTTCATTCCTTAAATCTGCTCTTCACTGTCTTTACTGTCTCTTACTTCTATCTTGACAATAACCTTTGTCATGAAAACCTTGTTCATTGCTTCATACATGAACTAATCTTTATTGTCGTATCATGAATTTGCCTACAAATTCCTTAGTACAAAGATATCAATGATGATGACTGTCCTTTGTATGCAAAAATCTACTACAGTTAAATTCCCTTTGTCCATCTACTGCTTTGACTATCATATAGCTTATTAGCTTGATTTAGATAAACTTGAAGATTCTATTCATAGACTTTTGATTGTAAAAAATCTTCTCTGTTACTTTTGTTATTGATATATGACATAGTTTTCACATAATTCACATTTGGATGTAAAAAGACTGTCAATATTCCATTGTCTTTTCTCTGTTGTTGTAGCCCACTTTGGTGATTGTGATTAGGGCATCTCTTTGAATGGATAGTGATCTCCTCTTTTCTTCTGTGGTGTTGTGCATTGCTCTTTTTGATGATTGATTTCACTGTCACTTTGATGACATGACTATCATCACTTTCAAAGGCACTTGTGTCACTGTTTTAGCATCTATATAATGACTATCTTTGCCTGATAAAATCTTCAAGGATCAATTAACTAGTTACGTAAGGGTTTGTATTTTGACAAAAGTGTTTGGCTTCATGGATTTTTTATTTTCATCTTTTCAATGCTGCTAGACTGTAATATCTGGCCCCTCCTTTGCAATCAAAGGCATGATTGTATTCTCTATACTATTTTTCCTATTGTCATGATTGTCATTTGAAATGGTTGATATCTTGAGTCCTTTATTTGGTGACTTTGCCTATGATTTTGGCAAGTGATTTGCTGCTATGAATACTTCATCACAATAGTTATTTAATTGGGGTTTTAAAGTGTAATCTTGATAAATTGTTTAGTATTTCTTCTAAATACTATTTATCTATTGGTTTGCATAGCT
Organism: Cunninghamia lanceolata; assembly: GCA_027924645.1. Lineage (NCBI taxonomy): Eukaryota > Viridiplantae > Streptophyta > Pinopsida > Cupressales > Cupressaceae > Cunninghamia > Cunninghamia lanceolata. Next base: position 3,128,411 of record BSBN01000570.1, on the reverse strand, counting down.
TGTCTATATTTCTAAGTCAAACAACTTGTAAAATGTATAATTGTCGGCATGGGAATGAAATTGAATTGCTTCAACATTGATGTTTGTTATTCTCATGGACATGTATTGAAGCACTTACTCTATCTGATGTGTGTACCTGAAAAAATGTTTTAGGTGCATATAAGTGTAGCAGCTACTTGCATGGGTGATAAAGCTTGTTTGGAGAGGACTTGGAGACTTTTGAAAAGGTGGGCAAGGAATTTAGAGTTTACTATAACAAATTTGAAGTCGGGGAGGCCCTTTGCAACAAATTCAAATTTGGGGATGCACTCTGCAACAAATTCAAAGGTAGTTCAAAACCCTCATTTCCAAAAGTGAACTGATATTTTCATGATATTTGGGGAAGCTGCTTGTGGGCACCCCCAGGAGATATTTTCATGATTGAAGCTTGAAAACTCAAAAGAAAATGTTATCTTCAGTATTTGTGAATTTGATCCTTAACTGATCCTTGAACTCAATTAAAACCACACCTCTACTCTGCATGATCTCCTTGCATGATGACTAGCCCAAACTAAAGGAAAGGTTATCCTAGCTTGACCATATGCATGATTAAAGGTTACCTTTTAAGATTTTATATTTAAAAGCCTTTATCTGTAGGATAACTTATTATACTAAATTAATACTGGAATGCACAATATTATAGATGGATCAGTGTCGAAGGTTGACTACGGATCAATATCATGCATATGATGAGAGAGTAGCCAATGAGAAGGAAATGAAAAAATATCCATGTCCATGTAATGACTGTCTTGGTGGAAATGTGAAAAAAAGAAATGTGATTTATCGACATATGATAAGATATGGGCATAGTGGTATAAGCCCTTGGGCTTACAATTATTATGAAGATATGATAGAATTGCAGACTATGAGAGATGAAGAGGCAACAAACATAGATGAAGTGGCACCAAACATAGACAAAGAGGCAAAAATATTAGATGAAGGGTTTGAAGTTGAAAGAATATTGAATGAGGGTCTAAACGATGATTGGGCTAAGTCAATAGAGGATTTTTAAAGCCTATGTATGCTAATTGCAAGTTAAGTCATTTGACAACAATCCTTCAAATTCTTAACTTGCAAGTGGTGCATGGTTGGACAAATGAGAGTGTAGATCAATTATTGGCATTATTAAGTTCGTTGTTACCAGCTGACTCCACATTGCCAACAAAATGAATTTAATGTAAAAAGCAGATCAGTAATCTTGGCTTGGGGTATGAAAACATCTACATTTGTGTTAATGGTTGTGTATTATTTCACAAAAATCTTGCAATTGAGAGTGAATGTCCGAAATGCCATGAAGCAAGGTATAGATAAGGGTTGAAATTAGCTATGGTTCCTAGAAAGGTTCTTCACCACTTTCTGATAATCCCACAATTACTCTGAATGTATAGGTGCAGAGACATTGCTGAACTTATGCAGTGGCATGCCCAAAATAAGAGCATTGATGGAAAACAATGACATGTGCCTGATTCTAAGACGTGGATGGAATTTGATAACAGATGGCCTAATTTTTCTCAAGATCCTCGCAATATAAGGTTGGGTTTGGCTCTAGATGGGGTGAACCCATTCTCAGATCAAAGTACTAAATGGTCAACTTGGCCAATGTTTTTAATAAATTATAACTTGCCTCCATGGTTAGCAACTAAGCCATTTTTCTTAATGCTATCATTGATTATACCAAGAAAGAAAAGTGTGAGTTCAGATACAATAGATGCCTATCTAGAGCCATTATATGATGATCTAATGGAATTGTGGAAAGGAATTGAAGCAATTCAATCTTTAAGTGATGGTCATTCAATCAAATTCACTTTAAGAGCTTCCTTATTGGTTACGATTCATGATCTTCCTGCATATGGTACATTGTCTAGTCTCACTGTTCATGGATACCATGGCTGTCCTGCTTGCAACTTTAAGGATTTTGCGAGGCACTCAAGAAGTTTGCATAAGTGTATTTATTGTGGACATCATGCTTACCTTAAAGTGGGTCATCCATATCGTCAACAAAAAACATATTTCAATGGTCAAGAAGAGAATCGTGAAGCACCTTTGCTAATAATGGGTGATTACATTATTGAGAATGGACAAAAAAGAATGTTATTTATTGAAAATGGTGGGATTGCTGGTAGTAGATATGATCCATGTAATGAAAGTGGTGTAAAATGGTTGTGCATATTCTATAAGTTGCCATACTTTAAGGATATAACCATTAGGCATACTGTTGATTTTATGCATACTGAGAAAAATATAGCCTATGCTATTATAAAAACTCTTTTTGGTTCTTTTGATACTATTTCATCACGTGAAGACTTTCGAGAACTAAAGATTCATCAAAATATTTGGCTTGAAAAATATGATGATGCAAAATATAGAAAACCCAGTGCTCCTTATGTTTGGACAAAGGAACAACATGCACAATTCTTACAGTTGATGTCTCAGATTCACTTTCCCATTGGATATGTAAGTAGTACTATCAGAAGACAAACTGACATTAATAGCTTAAGAGGCCTAAAGACCCATGACTGTCATGTTATAATCGAGAATATTTTACCTATTGTGGTAAATATATCAAGTTTGGCAAAGGGGCCAAGATTGGCAATTATAAGGTTGGGCCTAATATTAAAGAGAATGAGTTCACATGTATTAGATCCTTCGAACTTTCATAGTTTGAGGGAGGAGGTTGTTGAAGTCCTTTGTCTATTGGAACAAGAATTTCTAGCAACAATCTTTAACATTTCTATGCATCTTTTGATACATCTAGAATATGAACTAGAGAATTGTGGTCCAGTAAGAACGAGATGGATGTATCCTATAGAAAGATATATGAAGGTTTTGAAATTTTTTTTTTGTACTAGGGCAAGACCAAAAGGCGACATGTTTGAGGGATATTCAGTGCAAGAGACCATTGGATTTTGTACAGAATATATGAAGGTTTTTAAAAATGTCAATTGATGTGTATGGGATGATGATGAAGATGAGAGAGTTGCAGGTGAAGTATTAGAAGGAAATGGATGTTTCTTCAAGCTATCACATTAAGAAAGAGGTGCGATACATGCCTTTATTCTTGAAAACATATCTTTGTTCGATAAGTGGCACAGGTTAAAAAAATTTACACAATTATTTATTTACACATTTATATTATTAATCTTACTCAATTGCATTTACATATTTATATTGTTAATCTTACTATTTACACATTAATATTCTATGTAGAAACTATGAAGAAGAGAATACACATTGGATGCAACATCGAACTCAAAAGCACAGATGTCATGATTTGGTTGGAGGTGATTCTTTTCCAAAATTTGAAGAATGGATTCCTAATGCAGTTAGTGATGCAAAAGAAGGTGGTCAAGATATAACAACGGAGGGAAGTCAGCTTTCACAACCTCCACATTTATGGGCTATGCATTTTAGTGGAATGTGGGCCTATGGCAGCCATTTAAGAGTGGAGGAAAAAGACAAAGGAAAGACAAATTGTGATTGCGTTGTAAGTGTTGAATTTCTTCACGAAACTGAGAAGAAATTCTATACTGGATTCATCCAAGAAATTATTCAAGTGGATTTTGGTAAAAATAGTCCTGAATTATTAAAATGTAAGTGGATCTGACCATCCGCAGTACATTTTGATGAGTATGGATTTGTACGTGCAAATATAGGACAATTTTTATCAGAGGGATGAGCCCAATGTTTTTCCTTTTCAAATTAACCAATCATTTCTAATTGATGATGTAAGAAGCCCACGATGGTTGTATGTCATTCAAACAAAGTCTTGTTTGAAACAAAAATTCATGGAAGTTGTTGATACAATGCCTGATGGGCAATATGTTAATTTATAAAAAACATTCGAAGAAGTGGATGAAGATGATGATGGAGTGTTTGGAGAAGATATTTTGATTACCAATGAAGAGAATGGGAGAGAGAATGTATTGCATGACACAAATAAGGATGAGGAAGAAAATCAAGTAGATGCAAACATGAGTGATCATGATTCTAATCATTCTAGCAATGCAGATGATTAGTGATGAGCCCCATTTTATGAACTTTCATTTAAGACTTTTATGCTGTTTTAAGACTCTGTTTTATGTTTTAAGGACATGGACCTTGTTACTAATACCTGTTTCAAAGCAACAAGATAAGAAAGGGCATTAGTGTATAAGAATTTCTTCCACTTTGGGTTTTTCAGGGTAATCTCTTGTGTTGAGCTCTACTTTTTGTTGTTTTTCTAGTTCTTGTCTTGTTACAAGTCATGCATATAACTAGTTATATTTGTTCCAAAAATAAATTACTCATTTTTAAAGCACATATTGACTGTTTTTGTTTACTTACATTTGTGTGTTCAGAATTTCTACAGAATTATATAAGTAGAAATAAAGAGATTTTATAAGTAGAAATAATGAGGATTATATAAGTAGAAATAATGATGATTCACACTATCAGAAAGGCAATTAGTTTCTTCTCAAATAGAAGGATAAACAAATAGAGTTTCCTTTGGGTTTCAATCTGTGTGCCACATTTACTTACTAAATTTTTGCTCCTCCATATAATGCATCTTATATGCTATCATCCTATGTCATGTCACTTGTCATAGACTGCCTCCTCTAATTTCTAAGAATGCATCTTATATGCTTTGTGAATGTATTTCATATGGAGATTGTCCTTATATATTGTATCATTCAAATGGAAATGAAATCCTTATATACTATGACTGCATTTGTTTATATGCTTTAGTTGATTGAAAATAATGGCTTTGTTTATATTCCACTCTTGTTCTACTGATTCAAGTTGCTGATTTATTTATTATTGTTTATTTGGACTTCAGGAAATGAGTAAAAAGACTTTGAGGCAGCACAATTTAGATGATAGTGATCATATTGTTGAAGTTCCATTGATAGATTATGAGCGCTTTTGTAGAGAATGTGTGGCAAAGAATAGTGAATGTTTATCACATCTTGGTTTGACAAACAGGGAAGTTGTAAATCCACTAAGTAGTATATTATTTGTTTAATTGTGTTTATGAAATTTTATAGGCAAGAGGTTTATGTATATAAAACATAATATGATATTTTTTTGTTTTATAGGAAAGAAAAAGAGCTCAAAGAAAATGCAGAGAGAAAATAAAAGGAAAATAAAGATACAATGCCACCAACTTGTAGAAGCCAACACATTTGGGATTCAAGTACAAATGCAGTTGGTGAAAAGAATAGTTGTGATGATGTGCAGCCCGATATAACACATAGTGATGTGCAGCCTGATATAGCACATGGTGATGTGCAACGTCATGATGATCTTTTAGCACAGAGTGTAAGAGAGATTATTAAAAATAATGAGAGCAAAGGAACAGTAAGTCTGCAGACAATTTATTCAAGTTTAAAGGATGTGTTTGAAGTGAAATCTATAGAGACCGGTACTGATCTACCTACTCATAACACACCTACTCATGACACACCTGATGTGGCCAAGGACGATGAAGTTTCGGTTAGTGAAAGTCATGAAGAGAGACTACTTGCATCTAATGTTCCTGCTACAACTTTTGATGGAACTAGTGGATCAGCTAAAAATATTGGTAGTGGTTTAAATTTAATAGAAGATGTGCCTGCTTTTGTCAAAAGAAAAATATTGAGTCAAAATTATACAGATCTATAGAGAGGAATGCAAAGAAAGAAAATTAGAAGGCAAGAAGCCATTCTTGGTTGAGGTATTGAGAGATGGTGAGCCCATTGGGAAAAATGCTACAAGGTGGGCCTCTGAGTTGGGTGTAAGATGTAGGGCCCATTTGGATATTTGTAAATCAAATTTTGTAGATCAAGATCCAAAAAGTGTGGAAAATGTTATACAAAAAATGGAAAATGCTTTTGAGACTACTGGTGGACAAATCTCTAGAAGATATTACAAGTAAAAGATGAGACTTTTGATGAAAAAATTTAGATACAATTGTAGAAAAATAATCTTGGAGGGAAAAGAGAGGTTAGAATCCACTCTATCTCCCAAACAGTGGGAGGCATTGAAAGAAAATATGTGTTCTGAAGAATATTTGACAAAGAGTTATAAAGGAAAGAGGATAAGAGATAATGCGACAACTGGATATACATTTGGCCGAGGTGGGTTGCAGGCCAAAATGGACAAACCTGGAGTAAGTGTATGGCTTTTTAGTTCAATTTACATTGGTTATTTATTTCAATTTTTTATTGATCTGACCACATGTTGATATTGACATTGTATTTTAGGTGGAAAACAATAATAGAGAAGCAGGTGTGGAAGATATGCTCGATTATATGGCAGCACTAGATCTTAGTAAATCTAACAGTAGTATGAATTAGAAATCTAGTTCGTTAACAAAGATTTCATAGCCATTTGTTAGACGCCTAGTAAGAGCATCTATAGATCATGTCAACTCAAATGAAGGGTACCAACATATAATGAGTTGCTTACACAATCTCACTGAGAAAGTGTTACAGTTGGCTTCCTCCATTAATCCTATAGTTTTTGCATGGAATGACCATAATATTATGGATGCAGATGAGGTAAGAGGCTCTATTACACTATCCTTTCATTTCATGTGCTTGTTATTGGGTAAACTTGTACCATGTTTTTGTTATACTTCCTTGTGATTGCATTTTTTGGATACTTCATAGTTATCATAGCTCTTTAGAAGTTACTGTGACTGCCTAAAAATATTTAATTCTATTTGAAGGAAACCAACCAATTATAATTTACTTTAAAGGATTTTAACTCAAGATTGAGAACAGTAAATGTAAATTATTTAGCAGGAATTAAATCAACTTCTAATAGAAACCAATTAAAAGCACCCACACAGTGACAACAAATGTACCTTGATAAATCTTAGGGATTTAAATAACTCAAAACAACCAAGATGGAGACTATTAAGTAACTTATAAACTTAAAGACATGATATTTCCACAGTCCATGATTGAATGTAGAGCTTCTGGAATCACTGTGTATTGCTTTTTTATCGTCAACGTTTCAGATCATACTCAATGACCCATCATCAGGACAAAAGAGGATTATTTTCATTCTCCTCTTTTGTCCTGATGATGGGTCATTGAGTATGATCTGAAATGTTGACGGTAAAAAAGCAATACATAGTGATTCCAGAAGTTCTACATTCAACTTATAAACTTAATTATTAACAGAAAATTAGAACACCACAAGAATATCCATAAATTTATCCATCCTTGCCCATTATAATTTTAAAATATCATATGAAAGCAATGTCTTGGTATTGAAGTATAACTGGAGAGAATAATGTTTTGCATATATATATATATATTGTTTTTCTGTTGATTGTACTCTATCAAACTAGGCCTTGGTTTCCCTTATAAACACGAGAAACAAACAAGCTACAAGCCTGAATAGACACACCCCTTTCATGAGTTGCATCATTTGGTAACTACAACATAATTAAGAAAGAAATATTAAGGACACCATTGATTAACAAAGATATGGATCTGTTAGTCAACATAGAGTACCCATGACCGCTAGCCTGGCAAGGTACTTCTCTCCATGTTGCAAAAGTTGCTAAATGCGATGTGCCCACTCTGATCAAAAAATTTGTCAAAATTGATTCTTATTTTCTCGACCCCTCTCACCTTGTTCTGGCTATAAATAGGTTCACCTTGGCAATATGATCAATGTATTCTTGGGACATACAAGTATCTGTGGAAATTATATCTCACATGACAAATTCCAACTTAAAGATTTTATCTAGATTTCTATGTGTGTTCTCTATCACCATGTCTTCATTATTGATTTGCTCCAGGGTTATGGGTAATAACTGGGCCAATTCTTCTTTCTACATATTCATATCACATATATTGCCCTCATTATTAACGAAAGTAGGAAATGCTACATCTCCATGCAAGTCAAAATCACCGATATCATCTGTCAATATAGCATCAAACCTTTCATGTTCGATGATCAATGCATTGCAATCCTTAATTGCTTTCTCATCCCTATTTTCTTTGGTTCTTAGTTCTTCTTTCTTTTCAAGCATTCTGTGATGCAATCTTTTATGCTCTTGATAAGAACTATGGGTTCTTTTGTCTAAATTCCATATTTGGTTACCATGCTTCATCATCTCCTCAAATTTTCTCTTTATCAATTCAAAAGCCATTTGGTACTTGATAACTCTTATGTCACTTTCTAGCTTATCACTTCTCTTCTGAAACTTCTCGGCCTTAATTTTCCAATAATTGGCTTCGACTATAGCCTCCATCATTCTTTTATCTGGGTCTTGAAAAGGTGGCCGAGAACTAGATGATGATGACAATCTGTCATTGTTGGTGGCAGGCTCCTATCTTAACATGACATTCTCTTTCTTGTATGTATTATTATCCTTGATCAATCTCTCAATTTGGGCTTTTGTGAACCTTGCAACATTAACATTTAGGTTAGCAGTTTCAATGGGATCAGTGTCCTCAACCCTCTGTATCAAAAGGTGACCAAATGCTTTGTCTGGATTCTCAATGATTTGTGGTCTTTTATTAGGAGGGTACAATGTCCATATTAGTAGTGTTCTCTTGTTGGGATCATATCCTGATCCTCTTCTGATCTCATCTAATGCCTCCATGCTGAGTTACAACTTCTTGTCCTAACTTCTATTAAAAGTGTCAAATACAATGGCTGAGGCCATATCCCATCCAGGAATCAATAGTACACCTACTTCTTGCAGTAATGTCCCCCCTTTTTTGGAGTCATATTCAATCTCCTTTTGAAGCTCCAATAATGCTTCATCCTGTATCTCAAGAGTAATATCTTTCATCTTTTCTCTAGCCTGTTTGTCCTTGTACTCATACAAAAAGGCCTTAAATTCAGGGGTTTTAATAAAATCATTATTTGAAATGAATTTGCTACTGGCTAGTTGCCTTATGTGTCCTGACAAGCCATATGGTGCTTCCATGGTAACAACCTCTCTATCCATAGGAGGTTCATACCCCTTGATGATAGGGTCATAGCTTTGCACTCCCTCCTCAAATTCTTCCTCTTCTTCTGCAATATTTGTGTCTACAGAGAAACTCATTTCTGGTGTGGGCTGAGGTGACAGATGGCTCAGGGGAGTTTCATACTCAGCTTGAGTTTCTTTAATTTGTTTTCCTTTTTTATCAAACACATGAGGGGGAACATTCATGATCAACTCTAATGCATGTGTAATCATCATATCCAATCTTTCAATGGGGTCATCAATATCTTGAAAAGCTCTAGTGTAAGTGGGGTTTTTGGCTACCCTCCAAGCCTTAACTAGAATTGCATTATGGTATAAAATTCTCCTTTAGATTGCTGTGTTTTCATCACAATTCCTGATTAAATCATTATCAACAAATAAAACATGCTGATATCCTTTCAACTTTTGTTTTGCTTTCACACTGTTTATAAAATGCTCCAGGTCAAAACTTTCTCTAGCATTTCCAAGAGGTAATCTGAATTGTTCTAACTTTTTTTCAACCAATTGATAACCTTTATCAGAAAGAATTGTGAAATCTCCAAAGCATAGAGTTCCAGGCATGAATGACTATTTTTTATGACTCTTAAGGTGCATGAAATCTGAGCAAGCCAATTGCCTGACAATTTCTAAGTATGCAAACCTATCTGGACATGTCTTTAGTAGCAAGAAAGGTTGTCCTTCGTATCCAAACACTCTTATCATAGTACAGTCATTAAAAACATACTAGTCACCCCAATTGTGACTAAACTTTCCCTCCTCATGTTTATCCTTTGGCCTTAGAAATCTCTGTATTTCTGTTGACAAGTTGTGATTACATGGACGACCTAGCTTTTTGTATAGAGGTTTCACAAAAAACTCCTCAAAATATAAGTAATGAGACCTATCACATCTACTATCCTAGATAGAAATCCACATTTGCACATGTTTTATATTTCCCTAGTTGTCCAGGTCTCTTACTCTTAAACATTTATCCCACAGGCACATATTTTGTCCTTTATACAATACCATATGCATAAACAGGGAATAATGCCTGAACTTATTCCCTCCATTATTTAGAGATGTTAGCTCATTGTGTAGGCTATTTGCTAGAAGATATTCAGCATAATAAAAATATCGTGCATCATGATTTTGTATATCTGTAGTTAGAACCATAGGTTCAATCTCCATGAACATAGAAGCTTTGACACCAAGTATTTGACAAACCAAGTAATATGTACATTTAAAATAATCTTCAAATAATTCAATTGAATAGGGTGGATCCTCAACCCCTGAAAATACCCTGAGCTTGTTGTTTTCATCATGAGGCCTGTGCAGGGGTAATTTCCATCTTTTCTAACTATTGCTCATATTACAGTACTTAGTCAATAAATCCCTGATTTTGAATTTTTCATCCAGGCTTGAATCCAATTGAAACACTATTGCAATTTAATCTCTGGTAATGGGAAAGAAACTAGACTCGTCGTCCAACTCAACCAAGAAAGTTTGAGGGTTGTACTTTTCTGCAAAGAGTTTTAACAACTGGACATTTACAAACACATTTGGCACTATCAATTTAGCCAAATTTAGCCACCAAGGATTCGAGATGGGCTTAAGCCTGTGCATCTTTCTATAATAATAGATAAAGAGATCATATCCTCTAACTGGAGTCCAAATATCCCCTATCTGTTTGTATAAATCATCTCATTTTTCAGCGTGCGGGTTCAATTGATCATTCCTTCTAGATTTTTGTCCCGACCCAAGGCATTGATCTAATAAATCTTGGTTCAAATTCCTCTCTCCCATTTTTTGCCTTTTACTTTTAGGGTTTTTGACCATTTCTTCCATGTTCTATTATTATGCAAGGAGCTCAATTCTATGAATGTGAATGTGAACCAATATGTATAAGCTAGTCATAAGTACTTACTTGATCAATCGTTCTGGTTCTAAATTACTATCCCGCTGCGCCTTGCAATACCCTCAAGACTTGCATTCAATAAAATTAACTTTGGTGTAATTAATGGTGTTTCACTATATTTTTCACATCATCAGAGGGACATTTAATTATTTGAATAGAGGCCGTTGGATCGTTGCCATTATGTCTTGTCACTATGTCTTGGGATGGTGTGTTTTGCGATCTCATTTACTTCACTATTATGTTTGTTCGGGACTTCAGTGTGACCCCAAATGGTGTCACACCGATAACATAAGTCTCTTCAATCAGGAAGTCCCGTCGATATTTACTCGTTCTTCCAATGTCTCTTATTTTTATTTCGTCACCTTTTCGAAGAGACTAAGAACCCCTCTCTTCGATACAGTAGATTCACTTTGAAATCTCTTAATACTCTTCATACTATCTGTTTATTGGTGAGACTCCATTTATCAGTGAGACTCTAAACAGTTCACCCCAACATCCCAAACTCCCTTTGTGAATTATTTTTGATATTTTTTGTTTGATCGGCGTGACACATTTTGGTGTCACGCCAATATGCCTCGTCTATTCAATGTGTTCAGGGTATCAGTAAGATTGCCAAGTGACTCTTACCAACATCCCTTGTCTCTTTGATCCTTTTATCGGTGAGACTTTAAATAGTGTCACCCTTACATCCCAAACTCCCTTTGCAAATTATTTTTGATATTTTTTATTTGATTGGCGTGACAAATGTTGGTGTCACACTGATATGCCTTGTCTGTTCGACGTGTTCAGGGTATCGGTAAGACTACCAAGTGACTCTTACCGACATCCCTTGTCAATATTTCATCCTTTTATGCCTTTGGGCCATCGAAGAGACTGGTTATTGAATCTCCCCAACATAGTATCATCTTGTCGATATTAGTTATAACTTTGGGAGCATAATGATTCTTAATACAATATTTTATGGTGAAGGTGAAGGAATTTAGGATTAACGATATGAATGGAATGGTGGTTTTTTTCAAGCTTATTGGGATTATGGTGGGAAATGGCAAAATTTTAGGGTTTTGAAATTTTGCTCCAATAGAATGAACCTACCCTCAACGTGCAATACTGCAATTCTAGCCATTATAATCTCTTCTCTTTGTTTGGTGAAACCCTACTAGTTGTTGCATCTCTTTATCTTCTCTTATACCTTCCATGCTATGGACTGTCCTAAGACAAAGATGTGGATTGCCATCTTACAACTTTTACTGCCTTCCTTATCATTATATGAAGGACTGGGACTGTCCCTTCTTGTTGAAAATCTTATGCTCATTACTATAAGATTCCTCCTATAAACTAGAATCTATTGCTTACAATAAAGGAAGAATCTCACAACATACCTTGACTTAGTCATTTAAGAGTGGAAGAATAATGTTATTTTGAACAAAAATTTATAGTTTTTGCATTCTTTACTTGACTTATATTAATTTTTGCATGATGATTAAACCACATGCAGAGAAATTATATGAAAGTAGAACGAAAAGAAAAAGGCCCTATCAATAGAGCTCTCTACAAAGCTGCACAACTTGAGGACAATGATGATAGTGATTATGTTGAACATCTTGATGAGAATCTGCATGATATTCAGAGTAGTAGTATGCTGGTGCTGGAATTGAGGTGAGTGTTATTTATTGTTTTTATGTCTTTCATGGTAGTCATTATTATTTTAACACACACATGCAAGTAAATACTATTCAAGTAAGTTGTTAGGTCACTTAAAGAGAATTACATCAACTTTTAATAGACAATGAGGATGACCTGCGAGATTGTGATAAATTGCAAAAACATAGAAATGATTAAGAATAACTGCATACTTCTCAAAATGACCATGTTATGTGACCCCGGGAAATAAATGGCATAAAATTTTGGCATGAAAGTCTATTAAGAAATGGTCATATACAAGTGAAAAGATCAAGTAGGATGGAAATGTGTAAATTTTTTGAGATGTCCTAACAGGTGAGACATTAGAATAGTTTATTTGGAATAATGGCGAGAATTAACAAAATTTTAGGGTTTTAAAATTTTGTTCCAACATAAGTAATGGTTGTTTTATTTATTTATTATGTAAATAAGAGTAATCATTACCTATGTAATAATTATTATGTATTTCAAGATAATGTGTATTTTTTTTTGTTTTTGCAGAAATGTATTGATAAACTCCAAGAAGGGGATGAAGTTAGGGTGTTGGATCTATTTGATGGTGGTGCTGTGGGCATTGGGTGGATTCACTCACTATCTATTATACATGGAGTCAACTTGAAAGGAACAGGATATGCAAATGTAAATATTTTAAAGGTCACAAGTAACGTACCCCTTGCTTATGAAGACAAAATAGATGGAGCCGTCCGTCTGAAAGAGAAAGAAGGAACCTTCACACAGTGGCCACTACAATATTTGCAAAAAATGGCATAGTTGATGTTTATCATGTACTAGTTGTTAGACATCTTGGGCCACTTCTTTATGCAATATTTTGAATGTGTTGTTTAGGAATCTTAATTTTTATGGTGTATTTGAAAGAGTTGGAAACTCTTAGACAACTTTGACATTTTTGATTATATTTATATATATACTCTTAGACAGATTTGATATCTTATAACTTGATATATATATATATCTATATATCTATATATATATACATTATATTTTTTTATTACAGATTACCTTTCTTTATCATGATGTTGAATCAATCTTTTAATTCTAGCATGTTGTAACTTGTTCGTATATGTAATTTTTTAAAAAAAGTGCATTGAAAACATTACCTGCCTCTAGAATCATCATAGAAACTTCTTCAAAATGCCACATCTATCTTGGAGTCACTGAGGTTTGTACCTCAATGATTCCACACCATTTTAGGCCCAAAAAATCCCAACCATGCCCAATTCCATAGGTGATTCGATTCTGAATTTGATTATGGGATGAATAGGACCTGGAAATGCCGTGTTTTTCTGCCAATTTGGTAACTTAACAAATAATAAATGTTATATCCAAAAACTTGCACTGGAACTTTGGTAAAAGCTTACCATACTATAGCATCATCAAGTCAACCTTGGATATAGAAATTGTTTAAAATAGAAAATAGTTTGTAAATGTTGAATGGTCAGATAGTATGAGAAATTACAGACACCAGGAGTTACCTTTTGAAACATCAAGACAAAGGGAGGATAAAATTGATATATATGGTGTAAAAGCCAAGGGATTGCCTTTTGATTTCAAGATCCAGGTGACTTTGATCCTGATTTAAAATGTTCCTTACGAGTGGTCCATTGTGGTAACCTACATAGTGGTATGTATTCTTGGAAGCCTTATGGTGCCATATTATTTATTGGAGTATATGTGGCATTAAAAAAATTGAAATGCTCTTTTATAGTAAAGGAGAATGGGTGGTATTTGTGATCTACTATGTTAGAATACAATAATCTACACCTCAAATTTAGATTACTCAAACCATGTCACATTGATCATATTGTTAAAATAATATAATATATTCCATAGCTTAAGATGTTTTTTGGTTTCAGGGATTATCAACATTATAAAGAGTTGAAGGTTGCACATCGAATCAAGATAATCACTCAGGTATCAAATTTTAGGCTAATAATTTTATGTATATGAGTATAAATTTATCAAATATATGCAGGTAATGAAATTTAGCTACAATTTCTTGATTTCAGGGTCTTGAGCATGCCATAACAGGAACTCAGTTATATGTTGTTGGACCTGATGATGATTTAGAGGATATTAAGGAAGAAGCAATGCAAGATATCAATAATGTAATGTCTCAGATTGACAAGAGTGGGGAAGGAGTTTATGTTCAAGCTTCAAATATTGGATCTTTGGAAGCTTTACTTGAGTTCTTGAAGACCCCAGCTGTAAGCATCCTAGTTAGTGCAATTGGTATTGAGCTTGTGCATAAAAAAGATGTCATGCGTACGAGTGTAATGCTTGAGATAAAGAAGAAAGAGTATGCTGCAATTTTGGCATTTGATGTCAAAATTACTCCTGAAGCTTAGGAGCTTGCAGATGAAGTTGGTGTCAAGATATTAGTAGTAGACATTATTTATCATCTGTTTGACCAGTTTAAAGCATATATTGACAATCTTAAGGAAGAAAGGAAAAAGGAGGTTGTAGAAGATGCTGTTTTCATCTATGTACTGAGCATTTTGCCAAATTGTATTTTTAACAAGAAGGATCTTATAATTGTTGGTGTTGATATTCTTGAAGGTATTGCAAGGGTCAGTATCTAAACCTAGTCTTTTTGGTGTGTTGACTTATGCATGTAAAAGATTGTTGTATCATTTTTGGTTTGTATAAAGCCATATGTGGTGATTGCATCTATAGATTGGCACGCCATTATGTGTTCCCATAAGATATTTCATAGATATTGGCAAAATAGCCTCAATTGAGATCAATCATAAAGTTGTCAAAATGGCTAAGAAGGGTGAAAAAGTGGCCATAAAGGTATTTTGAGAAGCTATCTTTGTTGTTAATAGTTTTATATGATTTTGGATGCTACTTTTTGAAATGTTTTTGTTAATGAATCATCATACAAACATTATAGATTGTTGGGAGCAACACTGATGAAGCACAAAAAATGTTTGGTAGGCATTTTGAAATGGAGGATAAATTTGTGAGTCATCTCACCAGAAGATCCATAGATATATTGAAAGAAAACTACAGGGTAAGGCTATTTGATATCCACATTACGTAATTTTACAATTTATTTACTATTATGCATTGTATACTAATTTAACATTTGTGCTTTTCATTTTTGGCTAATAAAACAACTTTTTCATGTCTAAAATGGAATATTCTTCTTATTTTTTCAAGATGATTTGTCTAATGATGATTAGAAACTTGTGGTGAAATTGAAAAGCTGTTAAAAATTCCTTGAGCTACTACTAATGATGCATTGTGCAATGGAACTTTGGATTGGAGCAAAACCTTCTGATAAAAATGGGAAAATGCACCCTGCAACATTACAAACACCACAATCAGGATAACAAATGGTGAATTTTGTTGATACCAGAACAGTAGCTTCTGCATCATAAGCTTCTTCTATATGTTTTTCTATGTGGTGTACATGCTCACCTCTGGCTACAATAAGAGAGTAGTGAACTTTAGATCCTATCTATGCAGGAGGTCATTTGAATACCTGTTATTTAGCTCATTTTCTAAAATTTAATAGTTTGAACATGCAAGTGTGGTATTGCCATGTGAGAAAGGAAAGAGATTGATTCCAAGAGTAGAGATTTTGTGTAATGATTTTATGATTTCTTGAGGTAATGAAGAAAATATCATGAAAACGTTGTTTTAAATAAATTCATATTTTACTACAATTGTATGAAACCAAAAACATTTCCATGTTGTCATCTTCAGTATGTCATTGACTGACTGGATTTCATTGTTTCAAGTGCCGCTTTTGCTTCAGCTATTTGGGACCATGTTATGGAAGGTTATAGGGAATGGTGTGTTTTCTTGTTGCTGTAGGGTCACTACTATAGGGGCATCTAAGTAGCATTCTCACGTTGTTATTCATATATTGTTCACAGTGGTTCAGGGTTGTTTGAATACATAGGTAACACCTCAATGGCTTGTGTGAAGGAGAGTATGGAATGCACCAAGGTTGCAGTCAAAGCACCTGAACTGGTTAATAGAATGCCAAAAGAAATGATGTCTCATGGAATGCTTAGTGGCAACATCTCTTTTCTAAGTGTCAAAAGATGTGAAGGGCTTCATTGGTCTGACCTGCCTTTCCATTGTTTTGCTATTGTATCTAATGTGGTTGCTGAACTGGTTTTTTCTTCAGCCAGTCCTTGTAGTTTGCTGTACATGACATAGTTGAACTAGTTTTTTCTTATGGCAGCCTTGTGTTACTTTTTTATTAGTTGTAATTCTTTTCCTGCATTGTTCCAATACAAAAAATATTTATTGCCACTTTGCTTTGTCTTGTTTCATTTTCTTATTGGCTGATTCTCAAATAGAAAGTGTTGGCTCAAATTTATCAATCTTTACTTGGGAGCATCATAAAATATATAGTTTTCCAAATTTATTTGCATTTATGTTTTAATTCAAATTTAATAATATGTTTTTTCTGCATTATAAAATTTATGGTATTTAATAAATTATTCATATCATGACTAAATTTACTACCAATTAATGGAAACCAGTAAATAAAAATGACTACCATGATTAAATAAATGACCAGTTAACAAAAATCAATGACTAGATTAATTACTAAATATATTACCAAATTGATGACTAAATATACTACCAAATTAATGATTACAATGACTAAATAAATGACTAGATAACAACAATCAATGACTAAATTAATGACTAAATATACTACCAAATTGATGACTAAATATACTACCAAATTAATGACTAAATATACTACCAAAATTAATGACTAAAATTTGTTTGGTCATAAATTTGGTCGTGAGATAAATGACTGACAATAAACTACCAATGGTCACGTGACCAAACTATTGATCACATGACCAATTTTTGGTAGTTTTTTTAGTCATTTATTTCTATTTTTCTACTAGTGGTCTAGCTAAGGACTAGTTCACACTAACTTAGGTGTGAAACTAAAAGGTGGACAAGGCCTAAAGAAGAGTGGGCAGAGAGAACATGTTATTTTTGTACTTTGGGGATAGTGCAGATGGAATGGCACTACATCATGGAGTGTCTAGCTTACAAGGATATTCAAGATTAAATTTATTCATTGAATTTGGGCTCCTTGAATAACTTGTTTGAATAAGAAAGGATAACAAAAATTGTAGATTCTACAACATAAGATCCAGGATCCAAAAAGAAAGAGAGATCAGTTAGGCACTATGTGGCAACCTACTTGTTTGGGTCTCTTGTGCTTAGTAGTGTGTTTGGTCTTCTAGTGGTCCCATAGGCTGTTTGGCCTCATGGATGTTATTAAAAACCTTCATTCATTCATACTACAAGTCTCAACATAACTCGTCAAGTCCCGAGCCAAGGGAGCCCTGACAAGGTGACTCAAATAAAGAGACTTGTCAATCAACAAAATAACACACATGAAATAAAGAATAAAAAAAACTTAAGTTGTATAATTACCCATCCTCCTTGATGTTTTACATCTAAATTTATCTTGTAGGAGCCATGAGAGAAAAATAGAATTGTAACATAAAGGACCTTTGTTGGTTCTCTGAGCAACTTTGGAGCAATTTTGTTTGACTTTTTAAAAAAAATTGTCAAAGTTTTTTTTTCCATTTTTACAAGTCCAAGTCTGATCCCAAAATGATCATGCCAAGTCCAAGTCTCCACACTATGGGTAGGCTCGCTATCAAACATGGGTCAAAACTAGTTGAAGCCAGACATAGGCATAGATTTCCCTACATCTTCCAATGGAGATTTAACTTCATCCAGAAGTTCTGATTGACTCTCTCATTGAAATTAGGCCTCTTGGGATTTATCAGAAAAAAAAAGTATATACAATTCTATTCCTTTGTGTAACCCACTTATTTGATGCAATCTCGCTACAATATATCAGAGTTACATAATCAAAAAATTTAAAATGATTAGTAAAATGGAAAATAAAAATAGAATAGAGTTTTTCAAAATAAGTTTTCTGCACAAAATCAATGACTCTTTTATGTGATTTATTCCCGTTTACTTTAGAATAATGTAATTTAACAAATAACTAGATTTCCTGGCTATTAATAAAGTATAAATAACAATGTTATTTCCCATCTAAATAGTTGTAAAAGCAAGGAAGTACACACCATTTTTGACTGATGAGACTAATTATAATACGCCAATGGTAGTTTATTGCTGTCATTGCTAATTGTAATTATTTGTTTGTTGGATCATGTATGTGATGTTCTCTTCAATTTACTTTGTATAGGTGCCTCTTCCATATAGGATAGAACAAATGGGCAATAGATTGGTATATTTTTGTGAGTATGGTCCATGTGGTGTGGTTGGGGGTGTTAAGTTTTGAGATTTGCAAAAGTTAAACATCCATAGAATGCTTAAGCACAACACGCCTTTTCTATCATCACAAGTTTAACTAAAAGTATGAAGGAAAATATCTGCCTCTTCCCCCTAAAAGAATGAAAAAATATATTGAAAAGAGGCAAATTAACATGGAGCATGTGATGAGGATGTGCTACAATCAACAAAGAAGGTTTTCCATTGAAAGAATATGTAGAAGGTATAGGAAGGAAAATTTTGAACAACTTACTACCAAAGAAAAGAAATAAATGGATGCTATAATGCAATCATATGATAATGAGGACAAGAGAGAGAAATGAAGGGAAAAAAAGTTTAGAGAACACAATGATAAATGAAACATGAAGCAATAATTATCAATAATGGTTGCTAAAAGTGTTGTTTATTTTGTAACATGCATATGAATACCATATAAATTCATCTTCTATGCCATCACAATGTTGGGAGGAAGATGAGAGACTATGGTTCACCCAAGTGGTGATGAGGATGTGGGAGAGGAATCAATAATTTTTTGTTATATGTTTAAATTTTTGGTAAGAATAACACATGTTCGTTTGTATCAATTGATTTTAATCCCTTGAAAATAATATTTTTTGTAGTATGATAATATTTCTCTCACTAAGATTCTCAAAAATGAAAGAGAATGTTTGATGAAACAAAAGTGGAGGACATTTCTCAATGAGAAAAGGTATAAATTACAAATTACAATTTTGAAATAAATTGCTTGGTTTAATTTTTATAATTTATAAACTTTTCTTGCCTTTTCTAGGGTAACATGGATGAAATGAAGAAAAAAATGAAGAAACATGTTAGATTTGTTGAGCAATTATCTCCTTCTATTAAGAAGTCAAGGATTGATCTTATTATGGAGATAGCTACAAAGACAATGGGACAGTGCGAGGAGAATGGTGGTGATGGTGATGACATTTAGCATCAGTGTGCATTGGTATTTCAATTATTTGTTATTAATTTATAAAATGAATATCTAATATTGTGTTATGAATTGATCAACATTGACATAAAATGATAATTTAACCTTTTAATTATTTGATTGTAGTCATTTATTCATGAGGAAGATAGGAGAGAGGATGATGCCAACAATTTTTCTATTGGAGAGGAGGTGGACATGTATACTGTAATACCTTAGGATTTCACTCAAGACTAACAAAGAAAAACTAGATGAATAATTTTTTGTGATATAGATGTGTCATTAAGCAATCTACACAATACTCTTACATGCCCAAGGTGTTGTAACAATATTTAATGACACACTTGGCATGCACACCAATGCATGATGTAAGGTGACACAAGCAGATGACTAAAAAGCACCATGGGACAAAACACCGTGGTTGACACAGAAAATGAGACATAGAGGAGAGTTGGAACATCCAAGGTCATTGAGAAATCCTTAAAACATCCCTAAAAGACCACCCCTTTGATATCTCAGAGTTACAAGAAGCACAAAGACAAAACTACCAAAGGTTCAGACTTCAAGGAAGGACTTGCAAAAGTTTGAACTTCCCCTTTGGCCTTACAACTCACATTTGTAGGCAAGACTTGCCATTTGAGTTTCTTTCTTGAGTTGTAACTAGCACCAACACTACCTTAGACTTTGACATTGGGTTTGCACTTGCAACTCACACTCACTTGGGTTTCATCATGTTTAGGGTTAAAAAGGGGGGAAATGTTTTGGTCTAGATTTCAAAGGTAAATCCTCCCTTCTCACCAAACATTCAAGGGCATATCAACTGAGTTGAATCTCCACTAAGCAGGAGTAATCACCTAATAGGTTGGGCTGCCACTTGGAATGATGTAGAAGTTCAGATGTATCAAATAATATCTCAATTTAATGCTCAATTACTCTTAAAACCCTAAATAAGCAAATTAATGAATTACGGCAAATCCTTTCAGACTGAGATGGACATAGATTATTAACTCACTATTTTTTAAAATCTGAAATATGGAATAGTCGGGGGACACTGGCACTAGCACCCCTGTCCAAGGTACAATTTTTGTCACACAATCTAAATCTCTTTTCGACACTGATCTGCACGGTATCTTCCATTTCTACCTCAGAAAATATGGAGGACACTGGCACTAGCGCCCTTGTCTTGAAATGTTCACCTTTGTCCTCTTTCTTTCAGATCATGAATCCTTGTCGTCTGCAACCTCCTTTCCGTAACCCCACTCCACGAAACTTGGTACCTATAACCTACAATCACAAAGGAGTGTGGGAGGGGGTTGTGGTGTTTAGAGGCATGCCTCGGTCAAGCCCCAGAGAGACATTCAAGTCTTTCGAACACCATTGTTAGATAAGAGTGTGTATCCTGATGGGATAAAGGCAAAAATCCAAATGATAAATGATTGAAAAAACAATAGATATCACCTTGTAGTGTAGATCTCATGGAAGGAATATGCTCTTCATGCCATGAGGAGATGGAGTCCAATCTGCAATCACAAACACAATAACAACGCAAATTACTACTCTGCAAAACAATGAATGCCTTAAATCACTTTAACATCAGCTTGTAGATCAAAATGTCCATCTAGTTTTTCAAATGAAATCTATACATGCTTATATATGCAACTACAAAGATTCCCGCTAAGAATTTTGTAATTCAAACTTGAGATGTCAGCATAGGACCCAAACAATAGTCATAAAACTGACATTAAAATTTAGGGCAAACCCAAAATAGGGTAGGACTAGGGCATTAGCGCCCAAGTCCACCCCCTTATTTTTGCTTAGGAGTCATCAAAATGTCACCCCTAGGTCCTATTTGCCATAATACTTCAAGGTTTTCTCATCGGGAGTCAAAATTAACATGCAAGATGCTCTAAATGCACTCTAAAGACCCGGGAGCTAAACCTTAAGAGGGAAAAGCCCCCAAGGGGACATTTTCTGACATAACACATCCTTCAAGCTATAATTTGCATCTTGAAAAATGTTAAATAATGTCTAGACTCTAGTCTAAGAGTAACTTCAAGTTTTAGGAAACATTTAAAGTTAACACTTCTATAACATGTGAAGAAACTCTAATTCCAAGGCTTAAATTGACTATGGAATTTAAGGTCCAATTGCAACATTCACTTCAAATTTCAAGTCCAGAAAGTAACTCACACTATGCAAAGGCCTGGAAAAAGTCTAGAACAAAACACCTTCAATGGTTCTAACCTCAGGGTCTAACTTACATTTGAAACATGAAAAGTGTCAAATCAACTTTGAACCCTGACCCCTTGACAACTTGGACTTTGAAGGACGATTGCAAACTGCCCCTATGCAATATACTATAGGACTTCCAACTTTGGACTTCCTACACTTTGGGTTTTAGTAGTTGATCACAACTTGTAGTTCAGACTAGTAACTAGTTTGCTTGAATTTAAGTCTATGTTTCTAATTTACAAAAATAAAGCACAGAAAACAACTAAGGCAAGTAAAACAACAAGATTTAGTTTCTCGCTTAACAAGGCATAACTTCCTCAATTTTCATGCTATTTAAAATAGTTTGGGTCAAACATTCAAGGGATCGAATTAGGTATAATCACACTCACACAAAACAAGGAGAACATGGAAAAAATCATGCCAATCAAATACATATAGCATCACATTTTGCAACTGACACCAAATCAAATAATATGTGATAATATGTGGCACACATGCCAATCAAGGCATATATAAATGATCACAAATCACGTCAAATACAAAATTTGATTGAAGGAAAGGATGAGGATCTTAGAGATAAGACATGGAGTGTCATTACAATGGAATGATAGCCACACAAGAATTTGGGAGTAGAGATTCCTAATGCAAAGATACTCAAATGACATTCACCAACTTCCAAGAGTTGTGACATGTCCTTCATAACCTAGATGAACCCATACTAGCATTCAATCAAGGTGTGACATCTTAATTAATCACATTTTATTTACCTAGTGTGTATTATATCATCACTTAATTAAAACTCTACCCCTGATTTATCCAACAGATCACTTTATATCACAGAAAATTGTGAGAGCCCACTCCTCTCCTACTCTATAGCTCAACCTAAAAGTCCAATGCTCCAAATTTATGATTTGGGTGAGTCACAAAAATCAATGCAAAAAATTATGACATATTACCAAAAAGATGTAGAATTCTAAAACATTAGGAAGAAAAATCTTCTTGCAAAATAAAACTTTTATTTAAGGTCTAAAATGTAAATTTTATTTATTTTCTAAACCAAAAACTATAAAATATCCCTAAATTCTCCATTAATGGAATTAGGATGCAACCTTAATTTTCTAACTTTTGAATTAAAATAAATTTCGAAATTTCAAGAGTGCCCTTTTGATTAAAAAATACACAACAACACTATATTGCAATCAAAATTTCCAAATCTTAAGGAAAATGAATTTTAGAAAATTTTGCCATAACTTGGCCCCAAAATGGAAAATTTCAAATTTAAAAAATGGAAATTAAAATCTACAAATTAGAATGTAAAGCATTCCTATGGAATGACGACATATGCCTCCACCAAATGTGGGCATGGAAAAAGGAAGAGAATTCATTTAAAACACAATTTAAACAAGATTACCTCTTCTTCAAGCTCACAAAATGGAGGAAATCTTCCTCTTGAGAAATACACACACACACACACCCATGCAACTCTTATCCACTTTCAAGCATTCCCACTCGAAGCACGAGCAATTAAAATACAACTTCAAGTAATTTCATCCCTTGTTTCTCTACAAATCAATTTTTATAAAAAGGGGAAGACAAATGTTTTTTTGCAAGAAAATGCAAAAGTGCCTAATATAATTCCTTCCCTTTTCCTTTTCATAATTCCATAAACCCTTTTGTCCTTTTTCCTCCTTTTCACACTTTGAAAGATATTTGAAAATGACTTTTTGAAAATTAAATCATTTAAATAAAACATTTGCATTTTCTTTTCTTTCAAACAATTAGCAATTACCTTTACACAAATTTAAAGAAAGCTAATGCATTACAAATAGGTTAATAATATTTTCTAACTATAATGTAAATTATTCTAATTCCATAAACACAAACATGGAAAACACACATTTTGAAATAAATCTAAATTTAATGTAGAAAAATAAAATAAACACATATAAATGACTCATACACACTTTACTGGTTTCCACGACATTCCCAATCACTAGAATCACCACTGATTTAAATCTAAATTTTTACAAGAATTCACAAGATTCATCTCATAGTTAAACCAAGTGAGATAGAGGTTGACACACATGTTTTAACCAAAGATCATCTCCAATATAACCGCTGCTGAGGAATAACCTTGTACCTACACACTCAGGTCAAACATCAGGTGTACCTACTCCACATAATAATAGTTGAAGCAACATAATCCACCCAACATGGTATAAATCATAACATGATATCAAGTCATCACATCTAACTATAAATCATCTACGACTAACATAATTTGGAAAAATAAGATGCATAATCAAGTATAATTCATCATGTTAAAATAAATATAATAATCATAACTATATCAAATATAGTGAAAATATTAAAGTTGAAAAACTGTACAAATGATCTAACATACAAAGGTATAACATATGCATCCCATAATGCATATTCAGAAATCCAATACCAATACAAAGCCTCATTGGGAACACACTAATGGTCATACAAAATATCTACACAAAAGCATCTAGAATACACCAATATAACACCTCGATGGTACAACACACCTCATCAAGAAGCTTGGGGCAACAAATCAGAACACATAAATCACACAATACACTAATAACATGCTCAACACACCATATATCATATAAATCAAAAGACATACAAATAATACACACTAGTGGGCATTACATCCTCCCCCACTAAAATTAGGCTTACTCTTGGAAACCTGCAAAAAGATAAGGTTGAGGTACCCATGGTACACAATCCTCCACAAACACAACAAATCTCAAAAGATCAATCCTCTAGACCATCACCAAGTTGAGATCTTAAACTGACAAAACAAGTCTCTAAAGGTGCATCAATTAGGTGAAAACCAACATTGTGCCTACTAACTCCTTTGAGACCACATCACTGTATCCTCCAACTACCACTACAAATGAGGAGAAGATCTAGCCAAAAGGCCCAACTGACCATCAACAAATAAAGGTCCTAAAACCTAGGACTACTACCCTACAGGGTAACTCCTTTGGCTCTCTACTAAGCCAAGGAAAACCACACAAGGGAACAAATTCTACCCTAAAAAAGATTCATCAATGCAAGGTTACACTCCCTATGGTCCTTCTTGAGACCGAGGCCTCTACCCACAACACTACAACTCAAAATCCAGGGCAAACCAACTCTTAAAGGCTATAGGTATAAATATGTCATCTTCATGCTCACTAATAGCATGCCTCACTTCCAGTTGTGGTTTCTCTCCGTTAGGTCCTTCCTCATGTTCCACTCTTAAAAAGAGAGGGTTTCTCCAACACTCTAGCTCCACATCAATTTTTTATATTTTATAAACCCTACAATTTTTTTGTATTTCCTCTCTATGCAATACATGAATATAATGAAAACATTGTATTTTTCTATTGTAAACAACAATGTTATTAAACACCCAAATCTATCACTTGTCAAACAATATGGGGCTAAATACAAACTACTCTTATTAATGTTTTAGCAATGCTTGATACAAGAATGAGTATAATGGAAACTCTAACACACAACACTAAATACATTCAATGTTGTTTCTACTTTTATAAATGGGCCACAAATGAAGATGCAATAATTTTATTGAAACTCACACATACTTGTTACAACTAAGAAAGGAAGACTTAAATGATATCATAATATATAATTGTTACCACACACTAGTGTGTTATAAATACTTATCAAAATGATAGGGTACTGTAATAGTGCTATAGCAAATTGAATTGTTGAAATAAGGACACCACATTGAAAACATATTAAACTTACACACCAAGTTGGAAACTAGAAACACACTACAATTTTCTTAGCTCAACTGCAATTCCTAGATGAAACCTCCTCAAAGAACAAAGGGTTTTCATCCTCTGCTCTTGCCTAGAAACTAAGAGGGTTTTCATTATCCAAATATCTGCACTCTAAGGGTTTTTTCCCCCAGGTGAATAGATGAAGACAAATTCTCAAGCTATTAGAATAAAGGGGGTTTGATTTCATAAAAATAGATGATTTCCTTTGAGAAATTCCCTTCCTTTTATAAGCTCCATTTTGATCCTTTTAATTTGAATTTCCTTTTCCCTCCAAAAATTCCCTCCAAAAGTGTTGACTTAAAACACTTTAATAAAATATTACAAAGGCCTTTTATGTTTCATTTAGACGGTCCACGTTATCTAACTAATAATAATATTTAAGTTGCCCTTTTACAATGTTTTAAAATAATATTACTAGGACTAACTTCAAACATTATTATTAATCTATTTCCCTAACTTATCCCTTAACCTATGAAAAATAATGAAACAGACTATTCCCAATTAATATAATTAGAAAAAGGGAACATGATAGTCTACCCTTCCCAAATTGCTTGTCTTCAAACAATGCAAGTTTAGTAGCCCGGACTCTTCCCAAATGACAATATTTGTAATACTAGGATCACAAATCATCCTTGAGAGTAGGAAAATCCATGTCCTCAATTTCTTATGCATTGCAGTATTTTCCTCCAACTGCATAACTTTTGATGAGGTTTGTTCATGGAGTTCCTATGAAGCCTTCTCCCCTCCTTGTGTGTTGCATATATTTCATTCTTAAATTTCTTTGCTTACTGATTTGCAAAGCTTTTGTAGATTCCTTAGACATGCCCAAGTCTATTGTTTGTATTGTTTCTACAACTTCTAGCTTTCTTGATGGCTTCTTTATGTAGAAAATGAACTCACCACCATGTTTTTTCAACACTACTTTGATATAATTAGAAGCTGAACAATCTATACTAGATGATACTTTTGCAACTATGATTATCAAACTTCCTCTTCCCTTAGGTTTAGGATCACTTGAAGCTATGGCATTGAATAAATAGAAATGTAAAAAATAACTTCATCTATAACCACAATGGCTCTTACCACGCTTCATTTTGTGCTTAATATGAGTTGAAAATTTCCAAGCTTCTTTATCTCTATTGGAATTATAAAATTTTTACTTGGAAGCTCCAAATGAGCATTAAGAAAAGAATCAATATAATCTTCTTGAATTATCCATACAATAGGCATGAATTTACTAGAGATTTCATAATGCCTAGGATGCATCTAAACAAGCTTTGTTAATTTTACAGCCTGATTTGTCATTGAATCTGAAATGTAGATATGTGGCCGTTGTTGATTGGTAGTTATGGGAACATCTCGAACTTATACAAAACTTTCTTGTGCAACAATGTATTCAAAATATTCTATGAGAAAATCATCTAATTTATTCATTGCTTTGAAAACTTCATTATTTTATATCAACTCATTCTAAAATTTCTAAAATGTTGTTCCATTAGCAATCAACTGAAAATGTAATTATGAAATACATAATCATACCTTTTCTTGCCCTTGGCTAAAAACTTCTTGTTGTTTCCAAATTTTAACTTTTGCAAGTTGGGAATCTAGTGTTTTTATCTATTGTGCAAATTACTATTTAAAAAATACACAATGTTCTATAATTTTCTTGGGCCTGCTCTTAAGCCTTTCATTTTATTTGAGCTAGAAAAATTGTTTCCTTCTTTGTTCCTGAAGTTTTTTTTCTCACCTCATTCTAAAATTTATTGGAAATCTCCAATCTTTCCTATTGTCCTTTTGTTGAGCTCCTCCTTACTCGAGAATCATAGATTGTATTTGCACCAATTTCCACCTCTTCAATCGACTTTGCACATTTGATTTTTGCAACATATTCTTCTTCTACTTTACTCATCTTCATCTTTTGTTGAAATTGATTAGCTTTAGCAACATTCTAGCTAATAGTCTCATCCCTAATGTGAAACCTAGAATCTCTACTATATTATCTAAAAAATGTAAAAGCTACATAGATTTCATATTGCCCCATAGTCTCTGTACTTCCTATGATTTTATGATATGTTCTTGTAATAATAAAATTACCTTGATTTATTTCAAGAATTTCTATTATGAATTGGCATGAAAAATGGTACTTTTCATCAAATATTTTCTAGCATATTGTTGCAAGTATGTGCCTAATCAGTGTTGTCATTGATGTCAACATATCTTTGCTGTCATTGGTGTCAACTGTAACCTATTTTGTTACTTGTTTATAAGATTTTTATGTTTAGGATACTGAGAAAATTTGCCTGTTGGTCATGATGTTAGTCGTTCGCAAACATAGAATAAAAGTTACACAACAACCTTTACTCATCTTGAAAGATACGATGAATTCAAAGAATTCATGATCCCAAGTCTCCGTTGATTAGGTCTTAATCTACTGACGTTACTCAGTGGTTGATGTGTGTTGCTGTTTTCCATTCAGGGGCCTTACGTGTTTCTGCACTGTTCATCATCATCATCTTCAAATATCCTGCTCTGGATGTTCGCTCTGCATAAGTCTCCAACAATTCTACCTCTGCACTGTAAATTTAGTCAAATAATGTGCATACAGGCTGATATTTGCATGATTTCTACCATTATTTATGATTCTTTGCATGATATTTTCAATACTACATGCATTTAACCAAATATGCTAAGGATCTTCAGTTACCTACGAGATTTCAGCATATTTCACTGTTTCTGCTTGTTATTTATCATGATTTGCAGTTATGGTGGTGAATTAATGAAATTGAAAAAAAGGAAAAGGGTTAGAGAGTGAGATTCCTAAAATTACTGGACTTAGATCACTGATTCACATACAAGCTCCCATACTTGCAATGAAAAGAAGGAAAACTAGAAATCATACTTCACCAGGACATTCCACAAATCCGCATGATCTAGTGCAAAGCTTCAAAGGAAAGTTGACAACAACATGTAATGAAATGAAAGCGCTTCCAGTTGAACACAGCATTCACCAGTGCATATCCAGAAATCAACAGAAGATTACGTAAAATTTACAATCAGGATGTAATCTGGAACTTCATATTCATTCAGTATGCTCAAGAACAGGTATATTTACAGTGATCTGAAGAAAGAACCTTGACATTTCAACAATTCTATCCTCATTAGTCTCAGTAATCCGATCTCCTAACTTATTCTACAGTAATGGACTCTTTGCGCCAGATGCGTCTGTGTATTCTAATGTATTTTTTCCCCCCTCTCTTTTTAAAATGACAAGCTCTGGATGTTATATAGAGCAACTGCCAGAAAACGGTTACAATGATCCAAGGATCAGGATCCTCTCACAACAAACAACGGCCCAGATGAAAAGCACATGCTTCGTCAGTTAGCAAATGTACAGCTGGCACAGAATATTCCAGCATCTTCAACTTGATTCGGCCTCCAGCTGGCGAACAGCATATTTGACAATATCCTCTTCATGTCTGGTCCATGTTGACTCTATGCGCAACTTTGTAATGCTCAGCTTCAGCAGCATCATCATGATCTCAACGTTCAGCCTCAGCAGCATCATCATGATCTCCTGCAAATAAACAGACAAACACTAAGTTCATCATCATCATGATAAACAACAGGAAGTAAACACTTTATTAAACATACCTCCCCATGTGCAGCTACAGGCAATCAAGCTCTACCTGTGAAAAATATGCACTAAATGCATAAACAGCATGAAAACAACCAGGTCAACCCTCGTTGACCAAAATCAGGTAGTCGGGCTTTCAAATTTCTATCGCTTCATGTTTTTGCCCATTTTCTTGTATATCGGGTTCGAAATATGATGATGATGATCTCAGATAAACAAGGAAATAATCGCCTTTCAACCATCCTTAGAAACCGGCCTTGCATCATCATCATATTTGCATCGGCGTGACTACATATGATCAGTGTGACAATTTCACCTTAGGCCGACGGCAACAGTTATACCGACGCCAAAAATATCATGATGATGACCAACGACATATCCTCAAAGTGGCCGCAGGATATTGTGAAATATGATGCTCCTCCCCTCCTAATGCTCTGATGAAAAGTACATCAGGATGTTTTGTTCTTGCACATTCGGGAAAGAAAGACATCGTCATCATCATCATGATGAAGACAAACAGGAGGACTTGGAAAATGATCCTGCCGCTGAGGAAAATCATGATGACGTCATCGTCATCATCAGGCTTGGTTAAAATGCAAAGGGATGACGTCATCGTCATGTTTCGTTAAGATCAGGAGGTAACTGGAATATCGGGTTCCCTCTAAGGAAGATGATCAGGTGGATAAAAGCAATACGACCCTTTTCGGCCAAGGCGATTCGCTCAAAAGATCAGGATGATGAACATCATCATCATATTATACGCACTGGGTGATCAAAAATATGATCCTGCTAAAAGTCCTGATGACGTCATCAGGATATCCGGGGCTTGTGTTAATCTTCGAAGATGACGTCATCGTCATCATCATATTTGTTGAACAGGATCATGCCTTGGAAAATATCATGCCGAAGGAGAAGGTGATGATGACGTCATCGTCATCATCATATTCGCAAAAGTTTATACTCGTCGGCAGGAGGATATTACGAACTGTTGGGAGAGACGAACAAGATCATGATGATCTTGTTCAACAAGACTTAAGGAAATGAAAATCACCCTCCGCTTCGAAAGATAAGGTGATCATCATGATCATGCAAAAGGAGGTCAGGAGGATATTAAGAAATGTCGGGTCTCGAAATATCATGATGATGTTGATCACCAAGACCGTCGTGCGCGCGCAAATTATGCAGATGGCAGATTTCTCTAAGTAAGGTGATATTATAATATCAGCGTGATATTATAATATCGGGTGATGTTGGAATATCATGATGCTGATGATGTTAGAATATCATGATGCTCGCTTGACGGGCAAAACACACTAGCATTTAAGATTGACGTCCGGATGTTTCGGGACTGCATGATTTTCATCAGGTGATAAAGTAAGATCATGATGATGACCTCTGGCGATATAAAAGACCGCCCGATGGGGAGAACCTACTACGACTTAAACTTGACGTCCGGATGTTTCGACCTCAGGATATTTATCGGGGGCTTTTCAAATATCATGATGATGATGTTTACACAGCAATTATCAGGTTTGACCAAAACTTTGACTGCTCGCAACTCCCTCATATGGACGAATTTTCAAGTGATGCAAAAGGCAAACCTGCATGAAATTTCAAGCTCTTTCTAACCATGAAGTCATAGAAACAAAATATGAACTTTGACAAACTAACCTCATGATGATGACCTACCTCATCCTGACCTTCATGATGATGATGCACCTGACTTATTTTACCAAAACCGCCAGAAACAGACAACACAAGCCAAAACAAAAGCTGGGTCCCTGTTTTGCCAAGTCAAAATGGGGCGTGTTGTGTAACCACACAACAACTTGCCACCAAAGAAAACAACAAAATTCAAATGATTCAAGTGATGTGATCATATTCATCTATAGTGTTCTAATTCTATCTAAGTAAATCATCATGATCTTTGAATGATAAAATTTCATTATGGTGATAAAGCTAACAAAGGATCATGTGTGTGCAGATGATTAATTATCCTCATCTTGAAAGCAAGTTGAAAACATAAGTAACTGGTGTTAAACTACATAGTTGGAGATCATCCCTCATAGCCAACCTGGATAGAGCCTTGCTGCCAGCAGGTGTCTATAACCCCGGCAAGGTTATCTATACAATCTCCCTAAGTAGAGCCCCACTGCCAGCAGGCGTCCATAGCCCCGGTAGAGTTACTTAGAAGGCCTAATTTTTATTTTGTTTCTGATTTTCCTTTAAAAATTTAAATTTGATATCACATGTCTGCTCATTTGTACAAGGTGTAGTCACTTGCAGCTTTAGGTTGGAGATTGTATTGGTAGCAAGGGAGTCCCTTTAGATTTTTCACTTAACACCTATACTCATATCTTCAACAAACCCAAGGCTGTTAGGTGTTTCATTGTGTTTGATTCACTTTGGACAAGAAAAAGTACCCTGGTGAAAAGACATCATAAACCTGATCATGATTATTTATCAGAATGAATTACAATCTATATCTAAATCTGATCTCATCACTTGAATCCTAACAATTTAGTTATTTTCTTAGGTGATGAAGTGCATCATCCTGACTTACCAGAACAAGGTCCCAACCAACAAACAACAACAACAACAACAAGCAAACACTGTACAAACAACCACACAAATATACAATATGATACACAAGACTGCCATGAAGTCACTCAGGCCTGGAAATAATGTTTGAGGAATTGTCCATTGACTGGCAACGGGACATCCTCACCTGTCAGGTTCTTAAGCCTATAAGTGCTGTCTCCTAAAATTTCAGAAATCTGAAAGGGACCTATCCATAGTCTATCAAACTTACCATGATCACCTTTCCTTTCATGGGCTTTATCCCACATCAGGACTAAATCTGATATCCTGAAAGCTTTAATTCTGGCTCTCTTGTCAAACCAGCGTTTGACAACAGCCTGATGTTTTGCAAATTGGTCAATTGCTTGGCTTCTTTTTTCTTCCAGATGCATCAACTGAAGCAACCTGACTTCTTGTTTATTATCTATGCCTAGATAGTCTTGGGCAAACTGCAGAGTAGGAATTTTCAAGTTTACAGGGAGGATAGGATCTACCCCATATACTAGCTGGAAAGGTGAGTTTCCTAATGCAATTTTCATTCTAGTTCTGTCTACCCATAAGGCATACTTCAGAAACGAGTTCCATTCCCTGGGATTTTTCTCTATCAATTTTCTTATGATATTCAGTAAATTCTTATTGGTGGATTCTGCTAATCCATTTCCCTGGGGATAGTAATTGGATGAGAACTTAAGTATGATCCCATGATCAAAAGCCCAACTTGACAATTTAGTGGAAATGAAGGCAGAACCATTATCACTTACCAATGCATAAGGAGTTCCATACCTGGTGACAATGTTGCTTTCCAGAAATTTAATGACATCATCAGCAGTACAAGTTTTGCTGCTGATAGCCTCAGTCCATCTGGTACAGTAATCAGTAATTGTTAGGACATACCTCTGACCTGAAGAAGATGGAGGATTGATTGGTCCTATGAAATCCATGCCCCATTGTGCAAATGGGCGCTCTTCCATCATTGGCTGCAATGGTTGTGCAGCATATTTTTCTCTGTTGGCAGCAACCTGGCAAACATGACAACATTTAACATGATCAGCTGTGTCTTTAAAAATGGTAGGCCAGTAATATCCTGCTCTGAGGATTGCATGTGTTGTGGCCAACGCTGATCCGTGGGCAGTTCCAAACTTGTCATGTAGCTCTGCCAAAACTTTGTTAGCTTCTGGTTTCTCTAAGCATCTCAGGTATATCCCTTCATAATTCTTTTTAAACAGGGCTCCTCCCTTCATCATATATTTCTGGGATCTCATCTTTAAGGCTCTTCTCTGTGAAGCCTGCATCCTCAAAGGACATCTTCCAGTGATCAAGATGTGCCTGATGTCTGAATACCATTCTTTATTGTCTTTCTCATCTATCACATACTGCTGACTGATGATGTTTGGATCAGTTTCAGATATCATTTGGCTCAGAGCCTGTCCTCTTACTAGCTTCATGGGTGTGATCTCCATGTCATATTCTTGTAGTACCGTAATCCATTTGGCCCTTTTTTCACCAGGTTCACTCTGCATCAGCAGCATCTTTACTGCTGCATCTGGTACCACAGCAATCACTTTGCTCCTCAGTATATAATGTCTGAACTTTTTTACTGCTCTGACTAATGCAAGTGCCTATCTTTCAACATCTACATATCTCAACTCAGCATCCCTGAAAGGACAGCTCATGAAGGCAATTGGTTTCTCTTCTTTATCTTCATTTCTTTGAGTTAACACTGCTGCAGAAGTATGTTCTGAAGCAAATGAGTAGATGTAGAAATCTTTTGTATAATCTGGACTAATGAGGACAGGAGCATCTGAAATGGCCTTCTTTATATCTTCAAAAGCAGCTCTGGCTTCTGGTGTCCAGTCAATTTGTGCATCTTTTTTCAACATGGCATTCAGTGGTCTGACAATCTCAGCAAAGCCAGTGATGAACTTCCTCACAAAATTTATCTTACCAAAATAAGATTTAAGCTCCTTTTTGCTTCCTGGAAGTGGTAATTTCATAATAGACTCCACCCTGTCAGGATCAATGATAATCCCATCTTCTGTGATCAGGTGGCCTAGTAACTTTCCTGTTGTGACCCCGAATATGCACTTCTTGGGATTCAAAGATATTCCATATTCTTCACACTTCTTTAGCACACTTCTGAGGTCAGCAACATGATTTCCCCTTTCTTTGGAGAACACTGTCAGGTCATCCATGTAGATGACTATACATTTTCCTATTAAGCCTCTGAAGGCTATGTCCATTGCTCGCTGGAATGTAGCTCCAGCATTTATCAATCCAAACGGCATACGTCTATATGCAAATATCCCCCATTTTGTGGTGAAGGCAGTCTTTAATCTGTCAATTTTATCAACCATCACTTGGTTGTATCCTGAAAAACCGTCCAAGAAGGACATCATCTTGGCTCCATTTACCATCTGCAGAACTTCATCCAAAGAGGGCAAAGGATAGTTATCCTTCTCTGATGCTCTGTTCAGGTTCCTGAAATCCACACACAATCTGATGTCTCCATTCTTCTTCCTGACTGGTACCAGATTTGCCACCCAAGTGGAGTGCCTTACTAGAAAAATTATCCGGGCATTCAACAACTTCTTGACCTCCTCAAGGATAATGGGCTCAAGCAGAGCATTGACTGGTCTCTGCTTCTGTCTGAAAGGTTTTGCATCTGGCTTGAGGGGTATAGTATGAGTTATGACAGAAGTGTCATACGTCTTCAGCTCGTCATAAGTCCATGCAATTACATGTATATAATCCTTAAGGGCTTGAGTTATTCCATCTAACTCTTCAGGTGTACAAACCTTACCCAACAAGACATTCTTCTTGTCATCAGCTTGTCCAATATTCACCTGTGAATATTGACCTCCATCTGCCTTAGGCAGATCCTTATGCTTGAGCATATTATCCAGATCAAAGGCTCTTTCTAATTCAATCATACCTTTGGGAATTGTGTTGCCAGGCAACTCTAAAATCTCATCTTCTTCCCAGACATGATCTTCCATACCATTTTCATCTATGATCTGAGCTTCAAATACATCTCTGTTTGATATGAAATCCAGGATATGCTGATCATCATCAAACACTTGGAGATTAGTCACATTGTCAGGTACCGAAGGTACTGACACCAATTCTACTGCAAATCTCTTCAGACCGGATATAGACAGTGGTTCCAGCGTACTGGCGGCCTGAGCAAGTGCATCTGCCCTTTGGTTCTGTTCTCTTGGCACATGAACGATGTTGAAGGCATCAAAGTCTTCAATCAGGTCCCACACACGATGTCTGTAAT
This sequence comes from Cunninghamia lanceolata, assembly GCA_027924645.1. Classification (NCBI taxonomy): domain Eukaryota; kingdom Viridiplantae; phylum Streptophyta; class Pinopsida; order Cupressales; family Cupressaceae; genus Cunninghamia; species Cunninghamia lanceolata. Next base: position 3,093,025 of record BSBN01000570.1, on the reverse strand, counting down.
TTGACAGCTTTCTGTAGTTACAAGAGTAGATTCCTCGTACTTGCCTCACAACTAGTTCTGAATCTCCAAAGACATGCAGGATCTTTACCTTCTTCTTATGGGCAAACAACAGTCCATGAATCAGAGCTTCATACTCTGTGACATTATTAGTGCAGGGGAACTGTAGTCTGTAAGCTGCTAAATGGGATTTCCCTGATGGATCAGTAAGGTCAATCCCTACTCCAGAACCTTGCTTGGATTTGGATCCATCAAACCTCAGGATCCAAGGCTTATCTTCAACAGGACATTTATTTGAACTTTCCTTTTTCTTTGTAGCTCTGGCTGCTGCTCCGCCTGATATCCACCTTAACTTAGGTGTGTCATCTTCAAGCTTCCTCTTTCCTTTATCTGATGAGCCTGATGGCTTTTCTGTTTTCTCTTCAATCCTAGCAGGAGGATGATGTTCAGCACATACAACTGCATGCTTCTTCAAAATGTGCAAGCACAGTGAGCAAGTGGTTTCTGAGTGAGGCGCCTCATGCAGCCTACACCAACCTTTGATTAAAACCTCCTGGGGAGATCTACACTGTTGTGTCATTGTTTTTATTTCTTTGACCAGAAATTCTTCGAACTTCGTCAGGTCACTGCCTTTATCCTCATCAGACAACTCGTAATCCGGTTCCATGAAGCAATCACTACCAGGAGTGATCTTTTCCTTTCTCGCATCATTCGTCTGATTGGACACCAGGATCTCTTCTGTTTTTCGGATATGATCCTCATCAGGATCCGTCGACTCTTCTGTTCCTGCAGAAGACAAATAAAAATTAGTACCATCATCATCATCAGATGTAGCACTCACCTCGGAATATGATGATGATGCTTCACTATACGTCCGCTCCAGCATGATCATGTCCAAGCATGGTTCGCAAGTCTTTTCCGAGTGTACCTCGCCATGTAGTCTGCACCATCCGTCAATCAAAATATCATTAGCAGGTATATTTAATAATTGACAACGTTTTATCTGAGTAGATAAATGCATCTGAAAATCCCTGAAGCAATCTATTTCATTCTCATTATCAGGATCATTATTAAGTTCTACGACTGGCATATCCTCATGATAATTATCATCATGATGATGATGAACATCAAGCATCAGGACCTCTTCTATTTGGACAGTTTGCGGCCTGATGTGATAAACTCCAGGTTCTACGTTTACATACATGATCTCATTTGTTCTGTTATATTCCGTGATCATATGTTTCATCCTAGGCTCAGCATCAATCCTGATCTGATTAGGTATACCTTTCCATGGCAACCACATGTGACTGAAGTCTGTGGACATGTATCCGTTAAGCGTTTTAGACCAGTCCCGGCTAAGCAACATCCCATATGTATTAGGTATGTCAACTACCTGAATGTCAATGTAATACTGGATCCTAGGATCAGACGCTAGCTGCATGTGAATATGAGTGAGTTCTCCTACGACACTTACTTCTGTTTTGTCCAGTTGAGTGACCTTCTTTAAGGATTTAGCAGGATGCAGTCCTAATGCGTTGCATATTGACAAAGGCATAACATTAGTTGAGGCTCCTGAATCAACTAAACAGTTGTGTAAATTCTTACTGAACATTCTTATGGTGAGGAGAAACGGAGGTGACTCAGTTTTGTCTCTGTACAAGGTCATGTGAGAGGTTTCAGCAGCTTGGACTGTGGCTGACACTTTGGGCTTGACAGTGCTATCTTTAGCAGTATGGTCTCTGCTATTGGATTGACTCGAAAGGTGATTATCCTCTTTAGAAGCAGGATCATCCAGTGACTTCATGAATGCCTTTTTGATGGCAGGAGTTTTCAGTAACTCAGATAGGGACAGGCTGATCTTGATTTTCTTCATTTCATCAGCCAAATAGCTAACTAACCTGTCAGACTCATGAGGTGCATTTGCAACTTTTGTTACTGTGTTTTGAGGAGACAAGTACTGAGCATTCACCTTAGGGAACCCAGGGTTATTGCTAGCCTTAGGATCAGGAGGTGTGTTGAAGTTGTTTGGAGGTAGAGATGATGTCAATGGACCGGCAGGTCTGTTGGCATTACTCCTCAGGTTATAATTGTGCTTACCAGGGTATTGCTGCTGGTATGCATGTACTTCCTCATGCTCTCTTGTAGGTTCATTTTCATCCTCAAAAGGGAAGACATAATTTGCTTCAAAGGTTAAGGCAGATTCTTCCCAGGTCTGATTATATTCCTGATGAGGTTGATTAGTGTAAGATTCCAGCACAAAAGATGAATCATATCCACAAGGAACTATTTCATTTCCTTCTGCCTGAGGTGGATTTCCAGAAGTATTAGACACTTCAGTCTGAAAGATGCTGGCAGCAATCCTAAATTGTGGACAATCTAATTCTGCATGTGCATTGGTGTTGTGAATCCTGCACCAATTGGTAAGGGCTGCCTCAGCAAGATTGACTCTAGTAGTTTGTTTGGCTTCACCAGGAGGCTGATTGTCTAGGGGTGATGGTAATGAACCATTATTTGGCCTGGAGTTCCACACTCTAGGCTGCCTAGGAGGATTATTGTTATTTGCAGCATTACTGTTGAAGTTATTGTTGTATCCTCTGTCAGGGTAATTTGGTCTGTCATTGGAATAACTCCTATTCTGACCTGACTGTGAATAAAACCCTTGATTTCTCAAGTGTGTTACTTCTGTGGTGAGCTTTCTCAACTGAGCAGCAATTTCTTTGATTTCCTCTTTCTCCTCTTGAGCTTTGGCCACTACATTTTCAGGCTGAGGCTGGAAAAAGGAAGATCCATGGTTATTGTGGGATAGGTCTGTACCCTGGGGTGTCTGAGTATGTGCAGGATATTGTGGCAATTGGCCATTTCCATTAGGAGGAGGCATGATACTCAATGGAGGTACTTGCAAGGGTGCAGGCATGATTGCTGGGGGCATCACTGCTCCATTTGGATATTGTGCAGGATATTGCGAAGGATAAGCTGCAGGATACTGTGCTGGATATTGTGACTGCATGCCGGGCAAAGCAGGGAATGCTATATTTGGAGTAGGAGCAGGTATCAGCTGTTGATTTACTTTGATAGCTTCTTGAAAAGCTCCTGTCAATGTGGTGATCGCAGGATGTGTTCTCCTGATGAACATGGCGGTTAACGGATCCAGGGCTGAATAATAAATACTTCTAGCAGCATCATCAGCCACCACATATGGGGTAACTAGCTTGGACAACATTTTCTGGAACCTAGCATTGAAATTTGCAATAGGTTCATGCTCCAATCTCTTAATTGTGGCAAACAGGTGGTAATTCATGGATGGATCAATAGGGACCTTGAATCTGTCAAGAAAGGCCTTCTCTAAGACAGCCCACGAACCTACAGAAGATTGACCAAGACTGATGAACCAATTATAAGCCTCTTCCCCTAAGGAAAAAGGGAATAATCTGCACACCACATCCTGATGCTCAATTCTGGCTCTGCAGCAAGCTTCTTTAAACGTCCTGATATGATCATCCGCATCCTGATAAGGATGGTATTTTGGACAAAGCTTGTCCGGATACTTTGGTAACTCATGATACGCAGTAAAGGTCAATGGTGATTCTGCTGCAAAGAACGACATTGCAACCTGAGGGGGCTGAACTGGTGGTGCAGTTGGCTGAGGTTGGACTAAAGGTATACCCTGAGGTTGAACAGGAGGTGTCACTGGTATACCTGAAGGTATTTGCAAACCAACGGGAGTTACAGGAGGAGGTCCTGGTGAAGCTGTGGACTTACTAGACTCTGGAGTATGGTGAACGTCTACAGTCCTAGGTCTAAAACCTCTAACAGGCAATTCTTCGAAAATTTCACTATGTCTAGACCTGGTATTTATCCTGTGAGCCAGGATTTCTCGATTTGGCGGCCAATTAGCTGAAACTTTGCAAATATTGGCTGGATTCCACCGGACGAGGTGATATTTGCGGTCAACTTGCAAATCAGACTGAATATTTACGCGATATTTGCGAAGATACTGCAAATATGACAGGATATTGGGATATTTCGACCGGTAGCACCAGATCTCGTGTGTCTAAGGCTCAAATTCTCAAAGCTTGAACAAATTTATGCGTCTTTGGCCAATATTTAGTGAATCTAAAGAAATCTACTGTAAAGCTTGCAATATTTATGTGAAATTTGGAAATCTTTACACAGAATGTGCAAATACAAACTTGTCGCAGCAAATATTTATGCAATATGATGAAATTCACAAATGATCTGAAGTTACCTTACTCTGAGCGTCATCAAACCTGAAAGTACTGATGATGAAAGTGATCTTCAATCCTTGGCCCTCCTTCTAGCGCCAATTTATGTTGGTCATGATGTTAGTCATTCGCAAACATAGAATAAAAGTTACACAACAACCTTTACTCATCTTGAAAGATACGATGAATTCAAAGAATTCATGATCCCAAGTCTCCGTTGATTAGGTCTTAATCTACTGACGTTACTCAGTGGTTGATGTGTGTTGCTGTTTTCCATTCAGGGGCCTTACGTGTTTCTGCACTGTTCATCATCATCATCTTCAAATATCCTGCTCTGGATGTTCGCTCTGCATAAGTCTCCAACAATTCTACCTCTGCACTGTAAATTTAGTCAAATAATGTGCATACAGGCTGATATTTGCATGATTTCTACCATTATTTATGATTCTTTGCATGATATTTTCAATACTACATGCATTTAACCAAATATGCTAAGGATCTTCAGTTACCTACGAGATTTCAGCATATTTCACTGTTTCTGCTTGTTATTTATCATGATTTGCAGTTATGGTGGTGAATTAATGAAATTGAAAAAAAGGAAAAGGGTTAGAGAGTGAGATTCCTAAAATTACTGGACTTAGATCACTGATTCACATACAAGCTCCCATACTTGCAATGAAAAGAAGGAAAACTAGAAATCATACTTCACCAGGACATTCCACAAATCCGCATGATCTAGTGCAAAGCTTCAAAGGAAAGTTGACAACAACATGTAATGAAATGAAAGCGCTTCCAGTTGAACACAGCATTCACCAGTACATATCCAGAAATCAACAGAAGATTACGTAAAATTTACAATCAGGATGTAATCTGGAACTTCATATTCATTCAGTATGCTCAAGAACAGGTATATTTACAGTGATCTGAAGAAAGAACCTTGACATTTCAACAATTCTATCCTCATTAGTCTCAGTAATCCGATCTCCTAACTTATTCTACAGTAATGGACTCTTTGCGCCAGATGCGTCTGTGTATTCTAATGTATTTTTTCCCCCCTCTCTTTTTAAAATGACAAGCTCTGGATGTTATATAGAGCAACTGCCAGAAAACGGTTACAATGATCCAAGGATCAGGATCCTCTCACAACAAACAACGGCCCAGATGAAAAGCACATGCTTCGTCAGTTAGCAAATGTACAGCTGGCACAGAATATTCCAGCATCTTCAACTTGATTCGGCCTCCAGCTGGCGAACAGCATATTTGACAATATCCTCTTCATGTCTGGTCCATGTTGACTCTATGCGCAACTTTGTAATGCTCAGCTTCAGCAGCATCATCATGATCTCAACGTTCAGCCTCAGCAGCATCATCATGATCTCCTGCAAATAAACAGACAAACACTAAGTTCATCATCATCATGATAAACAACAGGAAGTAAACACTTTATTAAACATACCTCCCCATGTGCAGCTACAGGCAATCAAGCTCTACCTGTGAAAAATATGCACTAAATGCATAAACAGCATGAAAACAACCAGGTCAACCCTCGTTGACCAAAATCAGGTAGTCGGGCTTTCAAATTTCTATCGCTTCATGTTTTTGCCCATTTTCTTGTATATCGGGTTCGAAATATGATGATGATGATCTCAGATAAACAAGGAAATAATCGCCTTTCAACCATCCTTAGAAACCGGCCTTGCATCATCATCATATTTGCATCGGCGTGACTACATATGATCAGTGTGACAATTTCACCTTAGGCCGACGGCAACAGTTATACCGACGCCAAAAATATCATGATGATGACCAACGACATATCCTCAAAGTGGCCGCAGGATATTGTGAAATATGATGCTCCTCCCCTCCTAATGCTCTGATGAAAAGTACATCAGGATGTTTTGTTCTTGCACATTCGGGAAAGAAAGACATCGTCATCATCATCATGATGAAGACAAACAGGAGGACTTGGAAAATGATCCTGCCGCTGAGGAAAATCATGATGACGTCATCGTCATCATCAGGCTTGGTTAAAATGCAAAGGGATGACGTCATCGTCATGTTTCGTTAAGATCAGGAGGTAACTGGAATATCGGGTTCCCTCTAAGGAAGATGATCAGGTGGATAAAAGCAATACGACCCTTTTCGGCCAAGGCGATTCGCTCAAAAGATCAGGATGATGAACATCATCATCATATTATACGCACTGGGTGATCAAAAATATGATCCTGCTAAAAGTCCTGATGACGTCATCAGGATATCCGGGGCTTGTGTTAATCTTCGAAGATGACGTCATCGTCATCATCATATTTGTTGAACAGGATCATGCCTTGGAAAATATCATGCCGAAGGAGAAGGTGATGATGACGTCATCGTCATCATCATATTCGCAAAAGTTTATACTCGTCGGCAGGAGGATATTACGAACTGTTGGGAGAGACGAACAAGATCATGATGATCTTGTTCAACAAGACTTAAGGAAATGAAAATCACCCTCCGCTTCGAAAGATAAGGTGATCATCATGATCACGCAAAAGGAGGTCAGGAGGATATTAAGAAATGTCGGGTCTCGAAATATCATGATGATGTTGATCACCAAGACCGTCGTGCGCGCGCAAATTATGCAGATGGCAGATTTCTCTAAGTAAGGTGATATTATAATATCAGCGTGATATTATAATATCGGGTGATGTTGGAATATCATGATGCTGATGATGTTAGAATATCATGATGCTCGCTTGACGGGCAAAACACACTAGCATTTAAGATTGACGTCCGGATGTTTCGGGACTGCATGATTTTCATTAGGTGATAAAGTAAGATCATGATGATGACCTCTAGCGATATAAAAGACCGCCCGATGGGGAGAACCTACTACGAATTAAACTTGACGTCCGGATGTTTCGACCTCAGGATATTTATCGGGGGCTTTTCAAATATCATGATGATGATGTTTACACAGCAATTATCAGGTTTGACCAAAACTTTGACTGCTCGCAACTCCCTCATATGGACGAATTTTCAAGTGATGCAAAAGGCAAACCTGCATGAAATTTCAAGCTCTTTCTAACCATGAAGTCATAGAAACAAAATATGAACTTTGACAAACTAACCTCATGATGATGACCTACCTCATCCTGACCTTCATGATGATGATGCACCTGACTTATTTTACCAAAACCGCCAGAAACAGACAACACAAGCCAAAACAAAAGCTGGGTCCCTGTTTTGCCAAGTCAAAATGGGGCGTGTTGTGTAACCACACAACATTGCCCCTCCGGAAGAAACAGTGAGTTGCAGTAAATTGTAGTGAAGACAATGTGTCACGGACAAAAGAACAGTGCAGAAGATTGATCCGCATTTCTTGTTGATTGAATATCTTGGTCTGTGGATTGGAAGATATTTAGATGCATGTCTAAATATGCTACATTTTGGGTTTGAGCTCTCCGCATGAAGATTTGAGTGAGTTGTGAGTTCAGTTGTGACAAGGAGAAAGTATTTTTCTCCGCATTCCTCTGCATTCCTCCGCATTGAATTATTCTAGTCTATGGTTCTAAAGTAATGTCTGGGATGATGATATGTACCTTCAAATCCAATGGTTCATGATTTGGTAGTCTGCAAGTGATCTTTCTTTTGTGAAAATTGATGATAGTTAAGTTCTTGTGCCCTGATTTGAAGAATCTGATAAGTAAAGTGTTTGAGTGTTGTGCGGATGTTTTTGATGATTATAATGTGCTTGTGGATGTATCCTAATTGTGTTCCTACCTTTGGATTGGTTTGTGGAAAGAAATCTGGATCGTGGTTGGAGAATGCTCTTAGAAGACCTAATGTTCTCACCAGTCTTGGATGACTTGGTTGATTTCATTAATTGCGGAGAAGTATTGAAGTTTGTTGGGGCGTGACGTGACATGTATGATTATATTTGAGTCCCAGCTAAGGAGAAATGTAATCTGTATACATCCTTACATATTTTCCTTAGTCTAATTTGTAATAGGTCTAGACCTATTTTGTATACGTTTGTAATGCTGACCTTGGAGATTGTTCCAATGGTTGATGAATGTAGTGCCGACCTTGATGTACATTCCAAGGTTGAGGAATGATATATTTTTGTGTAATGAAGTCATGAAAATGAGGTCCTTGTGTGAAAATGTGAAGATAAGCGAAGAAGTGTAAAAGGCAGAGCAGAGCAGAGGAATTGTATTGTGCTTCAATGGAACTAAACTTTGGCATGGTGTAGATGCTATCATCTCAGTTCAAACCTCTTAGCAATGAGCCACCCCTTGGTAGTGAGCCACCTCTTGGCAGTGAGCATTTGGGCAGTAAGCCTCTATTTTTTGGTATTGATATAACTCATATACTTCTGTGGGCTAACACCCACCATGGTTTTCCCCTTTTAGGGTTTTCCACATAAAAATCTGGTGTCTCTTATGTTTGATCTTGCAATTGTGCTTATGTTTCTAAATTCATGCTTTCATGGTTTAATCATAATAACAATGGACAAGTGATTAATGTTTTAAAGTGCAGAAGTAGTTAAAATTTTGTGACAACTAATTCACCCCCCCTCTTAGTTGTCTGGCATATTTCAACACATATGCCTAGATATTTATATTTGGTCTTCTTCCAAGTATGTGCAATGTTACCATGAATGATCTCTAATTTCTTTACAACTAAACAAACCATGAGATTCCCATCAAGATAACTCTCAATTTCTATAAACTCTCTTCTATGCATCCTAGGGTAGCAAACATATTTGGAAATTTATTCCAAATTTATGCCATGTTGAGTTCCTTTAATCTGATTGTGATCCTAGGGGCAAATTACTAAACACCACACCATACTTATTTAGCAAATTTTAAATGTCAAAATGATGTATATCTATCTTAGTACAAAATGAGAGAGTATGAATTCCTTCCAAGCATTTTTCTACCCTAGTTGTTTTCATTTTCTTAAGCATCACGACTTTCCCTTCAAATGTAAAGTTTATGTCCCTAGATTGAGGATATTGTGAGAATTGTCCCCTGAACTACAACCATTGAATTTCCATATCTAGGTTATTATTCATAACATATATCTTATATTCATTAGAAATAATGATATTGAACTCAACACTAATTTTTTTTAACTTGCATATCTATTTCTAATAAGAGAAATACACAATAGTGGCTAAGGGAGCCACATAGTCACTTCAAAATACATATTTTAGCAATACTAAGGAGCAACAAGTTAAACTCATCATTGATTTTACCCTTCACGTGTCTTAAAATATCACCCGAATCCCATATCCAAATGTGTAAGTCACTTTGAGTAGAAAGATCTTGTTAGATTTAGGGTAGACAACTGACAGAGGGGGTGAATCAATTGTAAACTTTCTTCCAATTTAAATACTTAACTCCACATTGTTATTTAGCAGCATAATAGTAAATCAATCATGAAAGCACAATGCAACAAATCAAGAGCAGAAACACATCAACACATGAGACACCAAGATTTTGACATAAAAAACCTGGTTAATGGAAAAACCATAGGGTGATTAACCCAAGATTGTATTCTCTGTTAGAAGAATAGAAAGAAAAAAATGGCACATGCCAATTAGGGCTCACTGCCCAAGCACACTGCTCATAAGAGGCTCATTGCCTACAAGAGACACACTATCTACAAAGAAATAAGTATCACCTACTTGAATTGGAGAATAGCATCTTCACCATGCTTGAATCAATTCCATTTAAGCCCAATACTTCTGCTCTGCCTTTCGCTCTCCTCTTCACTACCACACACTCATCTCCACAAGGAAAACTTTGAAATGACTTTACAATCCCTTATTTATACAAGACATCAACTTAGAAATGATCATCTAAGTCGGCAAACATCATCAAGAACATCCGTAGGATGTGTAACTCATCCGGTCGGCCAATCTTAGAAAGAACACCATCATCTAGAAGATTTCTCAATTGTGGGATCCAACTTCAATGCAGAGCACCAACATGAACTAGACACGATCCAAAGAGCTCCACAAGCTTACCTGAATCACTAAGAACATCCACACTTCATCTGCTTACTAAAATCCTTCTCCCCTTCATCTGGAACCTCAAGAACGCAGTCTGTTAGTATTGTCACAAAGGAATAGATGCTTGCGGACCTTCAAACCATGAACCAATCGAGTTGATACCTCACAAAGACTTCCTTAACACTCCCTCAAATCTGTAGAATAGGCTAATTCATTTCTGGATCTCACCGGACCTATCTGTATCACTCTGTCACCACTAAACATCTGCTGGAACCAGTTTTACTTAAGCGACCACACCTTCTTCAGATCTTCATGCGGACCTTTGAAATCTCTACTGGATCACCTTAAGACACATTTCTACAAACCCTTTAATCCACATCCTCTAATCCTCAACCTATCTTGGACTTTTACCTTATTGTCATCACTGTTCTTCACTATTCCTGATTGAGACTAATTTTCTCAATATCCTTAGCACACAGCTCATCCAATCCTTATCATTACTGCAATAGGAGTATGTTGACATCAATGACAACACCGGTTAGGCCCATACTTGCAACATATGATGTGAAAAACTATTTTAACCATCAAGACAAGAACTTCTCCTCACTGTCACTACTCCCCCTATCAACAACAACCATTCACATGTCTTCTCTCCCTTTATTGCTCCCCCTTTGATTAGCAACCACTTATTTTTCACATGTCTTCTCTCCCCCTTTGACATCAATGGCAAAGGGCACATACTTGCAATTCCACTGCTTCAGACTTACACCGGCTGCTCCCCCTTAGTAGCAGCGCCCCATCATCAATCTGGACAATAAGATATGACTGTGATATCCATCGAACTGATGCACATCAGTGCACCTTAGTTCATCACTAGAGGGGCAATAACCCCTAACTTCTCCCTGAGATACTCAAAAGAGTCCTTAGGTAGAGGTTTAGTAAAGATGTCTGCAATCTAATCCTTGGAAGGCACAAACTCCAATCCGACTTCATTCTTGTTCACTTGCTCTCTCAGAAAGTGAAACTTGATAGATATATGTTTAGTCTTTGAATGCAACACCGGATTCTTAGATATGTTTATTGCACTTGAATTATCATAGAAGATTGTGATAGGCTCCTCATTCTCCACTCTTACGTCTTTTAGCATTTGCTTCATCCACAAAACTTGAGTGCAACTACCTGCTATTGCAATATATTCTGCTTCTGCAGTGGACAGAGATATTGCCTCTTATTTCTTGCTCAACCAAGAAACCAATCTCTTCTCCAAAAAGAATGCTCCACCACTGGTACTCTTCTGGTCATCCACATCTCCTACCCAATCTGCATCTGTATATGCATGAAGGGAGAAATTATGATCTCTGGGATACCACAAACCATACTCAACTGTCCCTTTTAGATATCTAAAAATCTTCTTGATTACCATGACATGAGATTCTCTAGGATCAACTTGGAATCTAGCAACAAGACCAACAACATTCATAATGTCAAGTCTAGTGTGAGTGAGATACAACAATCCTCCAATCATTTACCTGTACTTTTTCTGATCAGCCTTAGGAGAGTCATCATCTTTGCCCAATTTAAATCCGGTTGCCATGGGAGTATTCATTAGTTTTGAATCTTCCATCCCAAATTTCTTCAACAATTCTTTCACATATTTGGTCTGAGAAATGAAGATTCCTTTCTTTGTTTGAGTGATTTGCAGACCCAAGAAGAAATTCATTTCACCAAGCATGGACATCTCAAACTCACTTTTCATTTGATTTGCAAAAGTTTTACACATACTATCTCTTCCTCCAAAAATGATATCATCAACAAACACTTCAACAATCAAGATGTTTTCATGATCAATTTTGAAATATAAATTACTGTTAGCAGTACCTTTGTTGAAACCAATCTTCAAAAAATGTTTGTCCAATCTTTCATACCAAGCTCTTGGGGCTTGCTTCAGTCCATACAGTGCTTTCTTCAACTTGCAGACCATATCACCATGATCAGACAATTGAAATCCATCCGGTTGCTCTATATGCACTTCTTCTTCCAAGTCACCATTCAAGAAGGCAGACTTGACATCCATCTGATATACCTTGAAATCCTTGAAGGTAGCAAAGGCAAGAAATAATCTGACTGCTTTAATTCTTGCCACTGGAGCAAAAGTTTCTTCAAAATCAACTCCTTCTATTTGAGAGTAACCCTTGCAGACCAATCTAGCTTTATTTCTGATTACTTCACCAACTTCATTCAGTTTGTTCCAGAAGACCCATTTTGTTCCAATCACATTCTTGTTTCTAGGTCTGGGAACAAGATCCCGAGTGTGATTTTTCTCAATTTGCATCAGCTCTTCTTCCATTGCTTTAGTCCAATTTTCATCATTGCAAGCTTCATTCACTGGCTTAGGTTCAATCTTTGAAACCAGACAATACTCTTCTGAATCTTGAGCAATTCTCTTTCTTGTTTGTACTCCTTTGCTTTTATCACCTAAGATCTGATCTTCAGAGTGGTTTAGTCTTACATACCTGGGAACTTTGGGAATTTCTTGCACTTCTGATTCTTGATCAGGCTCATTAAAACTCATTTCTTCTTCCTGATTTACTGGATTAGTTTGAATCTAACTTACAGAGGAGGCTTGGGCTCCTTGAATCAGAACACCATTTTGATCATCTTCATCATATTCATAAAACCTTGAGGGTTTCTCAATTCCCTCATCAACCTTCACATTTGTACTTTCTATCATCTTTCTTAGTCTCTTGGTATAACACCGGTATGCTTTGCTTTAAGTGGAGTAACCCAAGAATATTCCTTCATCACTTCTAGCATCAAACTTTCCTAGATCTTCATCTCTTTTAATGTAACACTTGCTACCAAAAACTCTGAAATACCTCACAGTAGGAGTGATGCCAAACCAAAGTTCATAAGGAGTCTTACCAGTATTGCTTCTGATTTGAACTCGATTGAGAGTATAGACTGCAGTGCTGACAACTTCTCTCCAATAGATCTGAGGAACATTTGCTTCCATCATCATGGTCCTAGATGCTTCCTGGATGGTCCGGTTCTTTCTCTCCACTACTCCATTCTGCTGTGGAGTCCTAGGAGCAGACAACTATCTCTTTATTCCATGTTTCTCATAGAACTCTATGAACTCACCGGATGTGAATTCTCCACCTCTATCAAACCTCAGACATTTCAATTTTAATCCAGTTTCATTCTCTACCATGGCCTTGAATATTTTGAATTTCTCAAGAGCCTTTGATTTCTCTTTTAAAAAGGTTACCCACATCATCCAGCAATAGTCATCAGTTAGTAACATGAAGTATCTATCACCTTGCACACTCGTGATTCTTGCCAGACCACAAAGATCAGTATGAACTAAGTCTAATAATCTGGTAGAAGACAGTTCCTTACTTTTGAATGTGACTCTGCTCAGCTTACCCAACTGACACTCTTTGCACAAGCTATTAGTAGGTTTCACCAATTTTGGAAGATCTCTTATAGCCAGAGTATTGCTTATCTTGATGATATTATCAAAATTCACATGACACATTCTTCTATGCCATAACCAACTCTAATCAACTTGAACAAATAAGAAACTTTTACCAGTACCAACCAAGTGGAAGATATTACCTTTAGTTTGAGTACCAGATACAATCTCTATTCTGGAACTTTCAAAGATCTTGCATTTTCTATTCTTGAATCAGAGATCATAGCCTTTGTCTACCAACTATCCAACACTGAGAAGATTGTGCTTCAATTCTTCAACATATAGTACATTACCGGTTTTGTTCCTTCCATCAAAAGAAATAGTTCCTCTTCCTCTAATTCTACCAGCAGAATTATCAACAAACTTTACCACTCCTTCATACCTTTCCAAATCTATGAATTTTTTTGTCACCTGTCATATGGTGAGAGCATCCACTATCAATGACCCAGTCATCCTTTTCTTCAATTTGAGCAGCCAGAGCTCTTTCTACAACTTTATGATTGACAGATACAGAGGATATTGGTTCTTCTTCCTTGATGGCAATAAACACCCATTCACTTCCATATTTGTTTCCTGTCTCTGACTCATCATCTGTTACTCCTTCATTATCATCTTCTTCATGAACATAGTAACAATTATTTTGGAACCTTGATCTGTTAGGATTTGCCCTTGAAAATCTTTCCAGACACCTTGAGGCAAAATGACCAATCTTATTGTAGTTAAAACACTTAAAAGGCAATTTTCCTTCATACTTACCAGATCCTCTTGGTAGCCTCTTTGCAATAAGGGCTTCAAGTTGAGCGGTTTCTACTTCTTCTTCTTCCAGGTCTTTTCTTTCTTTTTCATACCATGACAGTTTCCTTAATGAGTTCTCTCCTAGATCAAACCTTTGTTTACCTTTTACAGAGGCACTAGCTTTGAATGCAGATTCAATCTTGCGGGGGTCATCTCCAAATTCGGTCATTTCAAATGCAGCCAATTTGCCAGCCAATTGATCTCTTGTGACAGTTGTATGGGCTCTGAATTCTTCAATGGCAACAACCTTGATTTTATAAGAAGCAAGAAAGGATTTGAGAATTTTGCCAACAATCTCATTTTTATCCAAGACTCCACCAACATTTCTTATTCCACAAACAATCTCATTTACTCTTGGCATAAAAGTAGTAATATTTTCATCATCTCTCATCTTCAGATTTCAAATTTCCCTTTCAGACTTTGTAACCTTGCACATTTAACATACTTGTCTCCTTCATGCAAAAGTTCCAGTTTTTGCCAAATCTCAAAAGCAGTTGGTAGGTCAACAACATTTGAGAGCTCTGAATTAGATAATGCACTTAGAAGAGCTTCTATAGTCCGTAGATTATTTTTAGCATCTGTGATTTCACTTTGGGGTTTCGGACCACCCTGTGGAGGTGTATATTGTGTTGTAGCCATGGTCCAGTACGCCATTCCCATACATTGCAAGTGACATTTCATGCGACCTTTCCAAAGATTAAAATTGGTTCCATCAAACTTCAGACTATCCTTCTTGTAAGATGACATCCTGGATCTCCTCAAGCGGTTAAGCTCCTTTAGAGGAATTTGGCTCTGATACCAATTGTTAGATTTAGGGTAGACAACTGAGAGGGGGGTGAATCAATTGTACAAAACATTCTTCCAATTTAAATACTTAACTCCACATTGTTATTTAGCAGCATAATAGTAAATCAATCATGAAAGCACAATGCAACAAATCAAGAGCAGAAACACATCAACACATGAGACACCAAGATTTTGACGTGGAAAACCCGGTTATGGGAAAAACCACGGGGTGATTACCCAAGATTGTATTCTCTGTTAGAAGAATATAAAGAACAAAATGGCACATACCAATTAGGGCTTACTGCCCGAGCACACTGCTCACAAGAGGCTCATTGCCTACAAGAGACACACTGTCTACAAAGAAATAAGTATCACCTACTTGAACTGGAAAATAACATCTTCACCATGCTTGAATTAGTTCCATTTAAGCCCAATACTTCTGCTCTGCTGTAATGTCCCCTTCCTAGGTGATTTTCATGATGAATAATTTAGCCTTTAACTCCCGAAGGCTAATCGATGAAATAAGGGAGATATTATTAAATTAATTATTTTATAAGGTTATTACTTAATTTGAAATCAAAAGGTAACCTTATATTTAATTAATTTAATATAGTGACTTAAAATACACATTAGATCATTAAAGTCACTAAAATAAAATAATAGGATTTTTCTAGAAGCCTCTTGAAAGTGTGATTAAAAAGTATAAAGGAAGGGGCAAGGCAAGCTTCCAGGCATCCGATTATTGACATTTGCATTTGATGAGTTTTGTGGAGCTAAGGGTTTCTGCATATTTGGTCTTTGGGAATGGAAACTCCCATAGATTAGCATAACTGAGGTGGTGAAATATCCTCCGAAGGGTTGCTAATTGGAAGGGATACTTCAGTCCTTTCATTTGTGCTTAAATCTGCAGTGTTAACAGGGGTTTGAAGGTATCAATTTGCATATCAGAAGTTTTTCTATTGGCTGCTACAGTGTTTTTGCTACAGTGATTTGCTACAGTAGCGCTACAGTGATTTGCTACAGTGCATGCTACAGTGCGCGCTACAGTGATTTGCTACAGTGCGCTACAGTGTTGCTACAGTGCCGTGAACAGTAACACTACAGTACGGGGCAGCTAGGAGAGGGTTTCAATTTGGGTTTGGAAGAGACTCCTTTCCTTGGTTGATGAGAAGGCTGGGTGCTACACTTGAGAGGCACGATTGGGACTTGAGATGGATGTTTATGAGCTGTTTTGAGGCTGCCATTCCTTCATCTTCGTCATCGATTCACAGCAACTTATATTTCCAGGTTCTTTTATGAGTTAGCATCTTTATATCAGCATTGTTTCATAGTTGTCATTTTAGGAGTTGCATAAAATTGTAGAGCCAAGAGTCTTGGCCATTCAATCAGCATTGTATTTGACAATATATCTCAATAAAGGAGTGATAAGTTGTAGGCCATCTATTTGATGTAATGTGCATATTAATATCCATCATGATTAGCATAATAGTATGCATGCCAAGTGTTTGACAAAATGTCAATTGGCTGTAGGTGTGCATTTCATGTCTAATTTTCATGTATATGCATCAAAAATACCAAAAGAGAAGTCATATATGTATTTCGATTAATGCTTAGACATTATAGTTTGGATTTATGAGCATTTAGAATACTCAGCTATCATTATCAAGCAAAAATATCAGACTGAAAACATAGACCAGCAAGCATTGGGTTTATATCAGAAGTGTTTGACAATATTCCTTGAGGTTCAAATTAGCAAAATAAGGTCTGAAATAGCAAGCGATATTACATCTGCCTTTCACTCTCCTCTTCACTACCACACACTCATCTCCACAAGGACAACTTTGAAATAACTTTGCAATCCCTTATTTATACAAGACATCAACTTAGAAATGATCATCTAAGTCGGCAAACATCAACAAGAACATCTGCAGGATGTGTAACTCATCCGGTTGGCCAATCTCAAAAAGAACACCATCATCTGAAAGATTTCTCAATTGTGGGCTCCAACTTCAATGCGGACCACCAACACAAACTAGACACGATCCAAAGACCTCCACAAGCTTACCTAAATCACCAAGAACCTCCACACTTCATCTTCTTACTGAAATCCTTCTCCCCTTCATCCGAAACCTCAAGAACACAGTCTGTCATTACTGTCACAAAGGAATAGATGCTTGCAGACCTTCAAACCATGAACCAATCAAGTTGATACTTCACCAAGACTTCCTTAACACTCCCTCAAATCTGCAGAATAGGATAATTCTTTTCCGGATCTCACCGGACCTATCTGTATCACTCTGTCACCACTGAACATCTGTCGGAATTGGTTTTACTTGAGCAACCACACCTTCTTCAGATCTTCATGTGGACCTCTGAAATCTCTACTGGATCACCTTAAGACACATGTCTACAAACCCTTTAATCTGCATCCTCTGATCCTCAACCTATCTTGGACTTTTACCTTATTGTCATCACTATTCTTCACTGTTCTTGATTAAGACTAATTTTCTCAATATCCTCAGCACACAGCTCATCCAATCCTTATCATTAATGCAACAGGAGTATGTTGACATCAATGACAACACCGGTTAGGCCCATACTTGCAATAGATGTATGTGCCCCTTCACATTTTATCCATAATTAGAATGCTTCCCATGATGCCAAGAGTTTTGGTACTTATGTTTGTAGGCATGTGAAGTATTAAATGCTAGTTTACACCAAGAAGTATTTAGTGAATTAACTTCTTGACTATTTACCACAAATGGAAGATCGCGAGGATGAAAATATATCAATTTACCAATACCTTCTTCTTCCTTAACATGATTAGGTAGGATCTTCCTTAATGTGCCATTACTTCCATAAATATAGTCCATTACAAATAGAAAGTGTTATGCCAATGTTGAGTGGTAAATCAACAACACTAGCAACTAAATCAAAATCAATATGAGAAAATAAAATGGTTTCTACCCCACCAATTATGCCATTGACTCTTTATGGGAAACAATCAGTTCCCAAATTACCACCGACCACAATGATAAATATTATGATTGCAAATGTGATCATGGTTTGGAAATTTGCACTCTCTATTCAAACATCAATATTGAACCCAAACAAGATGGTATATGTATGAAACTGCTTACCTTGCTTGTGAGCTACTCCATTTTCACTTGCCTTGAGAGCACTATCATATGTAAGGTGACATGCTTTCAGACCTTGCATTTGACCCATGAGTTTTATGGCCTCTTAATTATAGTTATTCTAAGCATATCTTGTAATCCATGCATTCCATGATACCTCCTTTGGTTCCTCCAAAAGGATCACACATGTATTTATAGACCAATTAGAAATCTAATTTCTAGTGAGTCCATCTAGCATAATTTTATCTAGTCCTTTGGAGTAAGGATGGATAAAAGGATCATTCAACCAAACTTGCAAAATAAAAAATGATTGCTTTGACTTACCTTTTTGTGGTTCCCATGCATGCTTTTAAATCCTACCTTATTCATGATGATGAATGTTGATTGGCGACTCATAAATGAGATATTTGACGCCTTTGTGACTCATTAGCTGTTATGAGCTCTGATTTTCTGTCAAATAATACATGCCTCTTTTCTTGGGAGAATATTGGTGTTTTACTAATCTTGAGAAATATTTTGTGGACACCATTAGAAATTACTGGAACATCTTTTATAAGTATGGAAACTTCACATTCAACTGGTAATGATTGTTTCTCATTCACTTCATGAAGATAAATTTTTTTCTTATTATAAACCATTAAAATATTTTTTTCTATTAAGGGATCCTTACCTTCAATTTACATGGTGGATTCCTTATGTTTTTGCTCAATGGAATGTTCCTTCTCAATGTCTTTTAGCTTTGATTGTGACCTTTCTTCTCTTTTCAGGTACATTTGCTTAGGCTCCTTCTCAATGGTTTCTTCCTTAGTAATTTCTTGTGATTTTAGTTTTGGCCTTTCCTCCTTTATAAACTCTTTTCTTTTCTTTTTTCTCTTCTAGCCTCCTTTTTTTATTTTTATTACTACCTTGATATTTTTCTAAAATTGTTTACTTACATCTTGCATTTTCTTTACCAAACCCATAATATGTTCCCGTAGATTTTTTTGATTTCTTGTCATGATTCATAGGATGGAAAGATTAGGGCTCTAATACCACTATAATGTCACTTTTTAATATTTTTACAAACCTTGCATTTTTTTGTATTTCCTCTCTATGCAATACCTTTTTTATTGGTCAATTTGGCTTAAGGGAGCCAAAACCCATGTATAATTGGAACCGAGAAAATTAAACCAAAATTTGGTTGCTCGTTGGATGAGGGACATTTTATATATTATCTACTTTCAGCTATTACGTTCCATATTTTCTAGCTATATTTTTTGCTATATCTTATAGTATTTAAAATCAATATGTTTAATATTTCATCATCATACTATAGTAAACTATTTACATACTATATTAATCACCACCATTTTCATATCCTTGCAGCTCTGAAATCCTCCTCTGAGGTTTGCAACTCTACCTAATCTATCCCTACTCCATTGGCCAGACCCACCACTATCTTCAAAAATGCCACCCCCTAAAGGGCCTCGTTGCATCTCTCAGCCTCTAGTCGACAAGCCACAAGAATCACAAATGGGATCCACAGTCCATTGTAATGTGAAAGCACCTCCAACCAACAATGTCCCTCTGGTATGAAGCCCAAGCCAAGGATTGCTATCTCTAGCATCTTCTTTAGTCCCCCTCTCCATTTTTCCTCGATGAGAACTCATCCCATCTCTCAGACCACATCCTTTGATTTCCCCAAGTCAAGGAGATGCCCACAAACATACCTGAAATGTCTATGTTCACTTGGGAATTCTCATTTAAATTCATGAACACCTCTCCCAGGATCATGCCAACCATATGGAGAGCAATAGATGAATTAAGATTGAAGATTCCCCTTAGCCTTTTGTCTGTAACCAGACCTTAGAAGGCCAAATGTCTTCGCTTCCTAATTAGCATCACCATCGACTCCACGGCAGAATAAAACTGTACAATGAAACAATGCAGTGTATTTGGTCTCTAGCGAGTGAGATTTAACGACTCTGAATCATTCTCACACAAATTGCAATTTCTCCTTCATTATTGTTCATTTCTCGCTAGCTCATTCTAATGTCTCACATTACTCCTAATTGCATCATTACTATCTCACATCCTCCCTCTACAAAAATTCATGTTAAGCTATCTATTTGGTGTCCACAGGCCATCTGGCATACAACTTATCATTCCCCTATCTCCACATCTTTCCTCACATCAGTAGTCCTTCATTCTCTAGCCTTTGATCATGTGGTATCCCTCTTGAGCTCTCTATCAGAGAGATCCTTCTTTCTTCTTGAAGAAGTAAGCCTAGATCGGGGGCCACCTTAGCCCATTCATCTAATGGGTGTCCAATGAACATATCCTCCACCAACTAAAATGCCACGTTAGCCACCCTACCCACCACTTTGTTGGACTCCCTAAACACATGGGTGATTTTGTAATATGTGAATTTGTCCAAAAGTGCCAATCTTCTTTGAAGTAGATTAATTAACTTCTAGTTTGGTGTTTGTTTATTCTGAATGGCATTGATAATTATTTGAGTCACCTTCTAACTCCTACTGATAGGAAAAGCTACAAACCAATAATGAAGGCCTACATTTCTACCTCATTGTTTAACGTAATCCCAATACGTTTCACAACTGCTCCACAAAACCTACCTTCATCATCCCTCACCATACATCTAATTAATGCAAGCCTAGGGTTTCATCTTGATTCCTCATAAAAGTTTATCTTGTGCCATCCCTTGTTAGGGGCCTTCCATCTTGCCTCTACTCTGCCACTTAGTGGATGATCCCTTAAGACCCCTTGAATGGGGGCTCTCTATGCAATACTTGAATATAATGAAAATACTATATTTCTCTGTTGTAAATAGCAATGCTACTAAACAATCAAATTGGTCTCTTCTCAAACAATATGGGATTGAATGCAAACTACTGTTATTAATTTTTTAGCAACGCTTGATACAAGAATGAGTATTATGGAAACTCTAACACATAATACTAAATACATTTAATGATGTTTATAATTTTATGACTTTGCTACAAATAAAAATGCAAGTATTTTTTTGAAACTCACACATACTTGTTACAATTGATAATGGAAGATTGAAAATGATATCATAACATATAATTGTTACCACAAACTATTGTGTTATAAATACTTATCAAAATGATAGGTATTGTAGCGATGACACTGTAGTGACATTATAGCAAATTTAAATGTTGAAATAAACACACCACATTGAAAACACACCAAACTTACACACCAAACTAAAAATTGGAAGCACACTACAATATTCTTAGCTCAACTATAATTCCTCATCCTTTGTTCTTTCCTAGAAACCAAGAGGTTTTTCATCCTATGAATCTCTTCACTCCATGAGTTTTCATTCTCAAGTGAATAGATGAACACAAGTGCTCAAGATATCAAAATAAAGGGGGTTTGATTTCATAAAAATGACTTATTTCCTTTAAGCAATTCCTTACTTTTATAAGATCCATTTTTACCCTTTGAAAATTCCCTTTAAAATTGTTCACGTAAAACACTTTAATAAATATTAAAAAGGCCCTATTATGCATCATTTAGATGGCCCACTTTATCTAGCTAAGAATATTATTTAAGTTGTCCTTTTACACTGTTTTAAAATAATATTACTAGTCCACTAACTTAAAACATTATTATTAAATTATTTCCCTAACTTTATCACTTAGCCTACAAGAAATAAATAAACAGAGCATGGGTCAATTAATTTAATTAGAAAAAAGGGACATGATAGCCCAATTAATTTAATTAGAAAAAGATGACATGCCATTATTTTTATTAGTTAATAAAGTAGATTGTTGAATATGTGATTTGAAGTCATAATTGTCATTGTCATTTGATTGTAACAATTTCAATGTCCATGCAATAATTTTCAAAATGTAATTTTTAATGCATATATGTCATTGTCACATGATTGTAACAATTTCAATAGTCACATGTACAAGTTTAATTCATGATTCCCAAGTTCTGCTTTCCATGACTTCAAGATTTAAACTTGGAAACATAAAGCATTATTGTGAGATTGGAATGAATTCAATGCACATATGCAACCATCAATGCTTTCACTCATCTTGCAAGTATGTGTTTTTTATATTGTCTTTTGTTGCATGTCAATTGACTTAATAAAGAAAGGTAGTTTAAATCTTTTTGTTGAATTGATGCTATTACTTTTTTGAGTTTGTGTACAATGATTCTTCATCCATTATAATCGTGTAGATTGCAACATGATTAGAACTAAATATACAAAGGGGAAAAGGTAAAGTATACAAAATGACAACCCGATTTTCGATGTTGAAATTGTTGATGCTAATAGCTTTCAGTTGGCATAAAACCCAAGGGGGTTTGCAAGATAGAAAGGACATCCTCGAAAAGAATAAATTCATTAGAAATTTAGGTGGCCATTGAGGTTATGCATGTTAAAATATTATTGAAGAAGGTTAAGGTGCATGAAGATAAAAATGTAAGGTTGTTTTTGGATATAACTAAATTAGAGAAGACAAAATCTCAGTTCTATGAGAAGTTTAAAGCATTGTGTAAGTAAAATATGCTATTAGAACTTGAAAACCATTATCTATGGTTGATGAATAAAAATCATACAACAATGCATGAAACCAATAAGAACATGACAAAAAAACTATCATCTAATTATAGTGCCATATTGGATGTTATGGAGTGTTCATAAGAAAGGTGGAAAGCATTGTACAAATAGACAATGGGTATTGATGTAGATGGTTTTGATGGAATTCCTACTCAAAATAATGAAATGGATGTGGAAGATAGAACCCTATAATTCTTGATATTTTAAACTTGTAATTTGTTTCTATGTGAAAGATAGAAATTCAATCTTTATATGAAATAATACAAATATACACGACTTTTCCTATTCTTTAGAATTGTGATTTGTGATGTATGTTTAGTAATTTTGTGTTCAAGCATTTTTTGACTAATATATTGAATCTACTTGCTAAATTAATTTCAAAATTTGATTTCTAGTTTAAATTTTGGCTATTAATTGTATCCAATTTATATGCCTAGTTTTGGTGGTAGATTTTATGGTTTTTGTTTTTCTCATAACATGCATACAATGGGTAATACAATGCCATGTTGGGTTTTCATTGGCTCTATGTATCTGTTTGATTATCATACATGATTGTAAACACATCCATCTAATTATAAAACATAAAGTGAAGTGCTTACTTGAATAATAACTTATGTTGTCATTCTAAGCCTCATTTTTGAATTTTTGGTGAGTAGTCTTCTCCTCATAAACAACAATAGTTGCCCTTCATTTTTACTAGCGATTACCTCTTATTATTTCTATAGATTTTCTTGTGATTTAGACATAATCTTTAGAATTTGAGTGAGTAAACTACTTCTCACAAACAATAATTTATATCCTTACTTTTTTGTCCTTTATTAGGGTTGCTAGAGTAATTTTTCATTGTAGTAGAATTTCCACTATAGGCGTCTAAAAATGGTTTTTAGCCTTTATTTATTTGCTTCAAAAAATTTTGTGGGTTTTTGATCATTTATAATTTCTATCTCTATGTTTTCTTGCTTACATATTTTGTTTCCTTTCTTGCATGGTTGGACATAACGAGAGTGGTTGGCATCCATGTGATTGGCTGTGAACTCGTTATATTTCGTGTCATTCGATTAACCCTTAGGAAAGATCATCTAACAACTCGCAGGACTAGTAACCCACAAAAACAAAAGGAAGCTATTGGGATCATGCTCTTTGTCCAACTCGGTGTCAGGGTGATTGACATCATCAACAAAGGAAATGCTTCCTAAGGTGGGGCCCAAATGATGACAAAAGAAAGAGGTAATAACTATGTGGATTTATCATGGGTGTTTATGTTGGGAGTTTTTGAAGTCAGTTCTCACTTTCCCGCTAGCCCTCTGATTCACCAAATCACCAATATCATCTAATGACCTAGAATAATAAATAAAATGGAAGGCCCCGCTTCTAAGTTGAAGGAAAGTAAGAGACTTTTTTTAGGTAAGAAGAATATTCAAATCAAATCAAAGGGGATAACTATCTTAGCTACTAAATTAATGGCTTTTACTTCCCACAGATAAGAAATGATCATAATATGCCAAATCTCCAAGGAAATGATTTGCACAAATAGAGTTAATGGGAATTGAAAATATCTAAATATTGTGTGTACTTTTATTGTTTTCTCTTAAGTGGTGGAAGTTGCTACCTTAATGGTGATGTTTTTCTCTTTATTCCTACATAAAAAGAGAATAGTCTGATAGAGAGAGAGAGAGCCTTTTTTGTTTACAACTGAGCCAAACCTTGGCCTGATGTGAAAAGAAAGTTTCTGCCATTGTGTAATCAAAGATAGGTGACCTTTATAACCATGTCCTTGGATCATTAACTTTTTCTGCATTTCATTCATAAGTAATATCATAATCTTCAACAATGAAGCTGGTCCAAACAAAACAAAATGCAAGTACATTATAATGCACTCAAGTTTTTCTTTCTAGACATAAAAGAATAAAATAGGCCCATGTTGTCATTTTAGTCCAACATTCCTTGAAGAGATGAAAACACAAGTAGGTCTATTGTGTGACTGTGTTTTGAAGAAATTAGAGGAGAAGCCTCTCAAAGATGATGCCACCATGACATTCACGCACTCCAAGATGTCATGCATGAGCTCGACGGGGTCAACAAGTTGAAAATGGTAAGGTTTCCATGTTTTTTCTAAATTTGAAAGTGAATCATTTATTTTTCAATTTTTTAATTCAATTTTCAGCGAATGAACCCCATGAAACACTCCCAAATCCTAATCCACAAAATAGATGGGATGATGAAATTCCAATTGAGAAGGGGGCACAAAACAACCCTCCTCAAACTCCTCCAATTCCTTGGTATCCTTATGAGACACAAGCAAACTCTTTAGGGAAAATTAATGAGAACAAAAGATAACTTGAAAGCTTAATTGAAAAATTAAAAAATCCAAATGTAACCAATTCTCACTGAAGATCCCTTGCTACATCCCTAGATTTGATTGTTTCTCACATCAGTTCTATGAAAAGACAAATCAACAAAAGGGTAAGTTATAGGGAGAGTTTCCACCAATAGTATGCAACCAAATTATCATACAAACAAGTGCAATACAATTTTTTTTGAAATCTAATCTATGTGCCCTATTTGTTGATCCTAGAAGTAATGAGACATTACATGGTAGTTGCAAAAGATTCCCCATTCACTGGTGTGTACATGAAGGAATATCTCAAAAATTTTGAGATAGGTGGTGGATGGTTTTAAACCATCCACCATGCAATAATAATGAGGTTCCACAATATTTCTTGA
This sequence comes from Cunninghamia lanceolata, assembly GCA_027924645.1. NCBI lineage: Eukaryota > Viridiplantae > Streptophyta > Pinopsida > Cupressales > Cupressaceae > Cunninghamia > Cunninghamia lanceolata. The sequence continues at coordinate 3,067,290 of BSBN01000570.1, read as the reverse complement.
GGAAAATCTATTGTGAGTTTATCCTCAAGGAGATTCTAAACTATTTTGACATGCGAGATCTAGGGTAGAGGTAGTGGATCTGCATAGGATAGGGAGGGGGCACATTATGCCTAGAATAGTCCAGTGAGACCCTTAGAGAGGCCATCCTTTCAACATATACAACTCCCTTCTACTTTGAAGGAGAGTGTTGAGGTGGAGATGCTACATTTTGTTAGTTCCCTCACTTAATATTTACTACAACATGGTAGCCATCTTTCATAGGATGGTGAGGGTGAGACTAGTAGGCATCGTCAGTCTCCACATATTTTCCATTCATGTGAAGCTTTATGTGATTATCGGTCTGAGGATGCTCTCGAGAGAGACATTAGATAGTCTGTTGCACACTTTTAGGACTATGTTGTTGAAGGCATAAGACAATTGAGAGGGGGGGTGAATCAGTTGTATCAAAAATTTCAAACCCTCATAAGCATAATCACATCCACATTAGTTTACTTAAACCTTTAATTTGTTATGAATATTAAACATGAAAATCAAATAAAAAAAACTTAAACACATCAAAACCATGCAAAAGAGAACACTAGATTTTTATGTGGAAAATGCTAAAAGGGAAAAGCCACAATGAGGATTAGCTCACAATATAAAGTAGTAGGAACACCGAATTACAAGAGGTTCACTGCCATAAAAAGAATGCTCACTGTCCAAGTGGACTCACTACCCACTGAAAAAGAAAGAAGAAAGAAGAAGAGGTTCAATGATATATTTGCATCTAACACATGCATGGATTCAGTTCCAATGAAGCACAACAATCATCACCTTCGCATCTATACCGAAAGATAGTAGACACCTTCTCACTGCATCCAGTCGTCTAACTCATGAAAGATCTTACTGCCCTTTTATCACTTTCACATCAAAAACTTCATCTCTACCATGCACACCCACACACACACAAACTCTTGACACTTATTTATATCACCATCAACCTTGAAACAATCTTCAAAGTCTGCAACATAGTCTTCAATCCTTGAAATAGTCTCCAAGGTTGGTAAACACACAAAATTTGAATTAGATCTGAACCTAAAAATTCCATGATATAAGGGAATGAAGGTGAACCACTCTAAGCCTTAGCTCAGATCCAAATCTATCCAAGCATGCTACACAACACTCACATAATCATCAAATCAACTCCACAATCAAAACAAACTTCTAGGTTCGCCAAACGGTGTAAACATAGGGGATTCTTCATCACACGCTTCCATGATCACAACCATAACTTGCGGACCATACACAAAGCTTTAACACATTTTGGAAACACCCACGAACAACTTGAGCTCTCCTAGAAATCAACAAATTCATCCACAACAACTTTCACCTGAAGAAGGCTCACTGTCTTCTCACAACTAACATTGTCAAACTCTGCTACACAAAAACTTGGTTTCCAAAGCGTCATACCACAAACCTTTTGGATAGAAGGTAGATAAGGACCTTCTAGGATTAAATCTAGAATTGTATCAGCTAAAACCACTCTGCAGAGAAAAATACTTTCTCCTAGACATCTCTACACAAATCAGAAACATTGTCAAATCCTGTTCTCAAACTGGGGAACATAACTTTCACTTCATAGAGATTCAAAGTACCAAATTCTAGATTTAGCATCTTACACCACTTCTCAAAAACATATCCAAATTACACACTCAGATCTCCAACACAGAAGAAATGCGGAGAAAAAACTCGAGTAGTATACTATAAGCCAGACGACTCCTTCAACACACTATTTTTAGTATTATTCAAATTTTCTCAAAAGCACCTGGATACCCAACTACATAGGCATATTATCAACACATTTAGCATCTATACAAAACATCCAAACCACCTTTTAGCAAAGCAACTGAATCAAACAACACTAACTTCATCAGAAGACACAGTTGACACTAATGACAACACAAACATGTTGACATAAATGACAACACCAATTAGCACATACTTACAACAATCTCCCTCTTTGTCATTGATGGAAACATATGATGTGAAAAACCATTATGACACAACTTTGAACTAATCTTACTCCTCCCCTTTCTTTTACACATCTTTCTTTCTTCCTCTACCTTTATTTTTCACATGAACTCTCTCTCCCCCTTTGACATCAATGGCAAAGGGTGACATACTTTTTCAAAACTCTCCCCCGTAATTTAGATACTGCACATATTTGTACTGTCCTCAACTACTATGTATACTCCCCCTATCTACAACAATCATTAACACCACTACTTTCTTCCCCTAAGTGGTAGCCTCCATCATCAGTCTGAAAAAGAAGGAATCTTGAATCACACTAATTTAATGCATCTCCTTATGCATCTAGTTCAAAGAAGAAAGGGAAATGACCCCTAACTTCTCCTAGAGATACTCAAATGTATCCTTAGGAAGAGCCTTGGTGAATATGTCAGCAACTCAATCCTTTGTAGGCACATACTCAAGCTTCACTTCATTCTCTACAACCTTCTCTCTCAGAAAGTGATAACTAATTGAAATATGCTTTGTCTTTGAATGCATCACCGGATTATTTGAAATTTTATTGGCACTGGTATTATCAAAGAAGATAGGAATTGGATCATCATACTCAACTTTGATATCCTTCAAGGTTTGTCTCATCCATAACACATGTGTACAACAGGATGCTGCTACAATGTACATTGCCTCTAAAGTTGATAAAGATACTGACTCCTGCTTCTTTCTTAGCAAAGATACAACTCTATTTCTAAGAAATAATGCACCACCACTTGTACTTTTTCTGTCATCTACACATCTGGCCCAATCTACATCTGTGTAGGCTCTTAGGTTAAAGTCATTATTCTTAGGATACCACAAACCATGATCCAGAGTGCCCTTCAAATACCTGAATATCCTCTTCACTTCCATGACATGTAACTCTGTATGATCTGCTTGAAATATTGCCACAAGAAAGATGACATGCATGATATCTGGTCTAGTAGAAGTTAGGTATAGTAGTCCTCCAATCATTGATCTATATTTTCTTTGATCAGCCTTAGGGGACTCATCATTCTTACTCAGCTTACAACCAGTTGTCATGGGGGTACAAACTGGTTTAGAATCTTCCATTCCAAACTTCTTCAACAGTTCCTTGACAAGTTGTGAAATGAAAATGCCCTTAATTGTCTAATTGATTTGTAGCTAAAGGAAGAAGTTCATCTCTCCACACATTGACATCTCAAATTCTTTTTTCATTTCATTTGCAAAGTCCTTACACATACTTTCATTTCCACTGAAGATTATGTCATCCACATAGACCTCAACAATCAGGATTTGATCTTTTCTTACCTTGATGTATAAATTACTATCTGCAAACCCTTTACTGAATCCCTGTTGCAACAAATACCTATCTAACCTTGCATACCAAGCTTTGGGAGCTTGCTTCATTCCATACAATACCTTCTTTAATCTGCATACCATATTTGGTTTATCTGACAACTGAAATCCATCCAGTTTCTCTATGTAGACTTCTTCTTCCAACTCACTATTCAGAAAAGTAGACTTTACATCCATCTGGTATAACTTAAAATCATTATGTACTGCAAAAGCTAGAAATAGTCTAATAGCCTCCATGCTTGCTACCGAAGCAAAGGTTTCCTCATAGTCTATTCCTTCCACTTGTGAGTACTCTTTACACACAAGTCTTGCCTTGTTCCTTACCACTTCTCCATTCTCATTCAACTTGTTCTTGTATACCCACTTAGTTCCAATCACATTCTTATTCTTTGGTCTTGGGACAAGTTCCCAAGTCTAATTCTTCTCAATTTGCATTAGTTCTTCTTCCATAGATTTGATCCAATACTCATCCTTGCATGCCTCAACTATTGTTTTAGGTTCAACTTTGGAAAGTAAGCATTAATTTACCTGACCTTCAACAGCTCTGCTTCTTGTCAGTACACCTTTTTTCTTGTCACCAATGATCTAATCTTCAGTGTGATGCCTCTGCACATATTTGGGAGTTTTAGGAGCCTTTTCTAGAGCTTCTTGTTCTTCAACTTGTACTTCTATTTCTAGAGTTTCTTGAGCTTGAACTTGCACTTCCTTGTCTTTGGTCTTTTCTTCTTCTTCGCAAGAAGACTTATCTGATTCATATCCATTAATCTTTGAAAACTTATGTATGTCTTTCATCAACCTTAACATTAGCACTTTCAACAATCTTTCTTAGCCTCTTATTATAGCACTAGTAATCTTTGCTTTTGTTAGACTATCTAAGGAAAATACCTTCATCGCTTCTTGCATCAAACTTTCATAGTTCTTCATCTCTTCTGATATAACATTTGCTTCCAAAAACTTTGAAATATTTAACAGTGGGAATCCTTCCATACCATAGCTCATAGGGAGTCTTTGTATTATTTGCTTTCACTTTTACTTTGTTATGTATTTAGACAATAGTATGAATTGCTTCTCTCCAGTAGACCTCCGATAGGTTTGCTTCCTTTATCATAGTTCTTGTAGCTTCTTGAATAGTCCTATTCTTCCTTTCAACCACTCCATTTTGCTGAGGAGTTCTGGGAGCAGATAGATGCCTCTTTATCCCATGATTCTCACAAAATATGTTAAACTCATTAGATGTAAACTCCCCTCCTTTGTTAGACCTCAAACATTTGATTTTTATATCCAATTCATTCTCAACCATTTCTTTAAAAGTTTTAAACTTATCTAGGGCTTCTGATTTTCCCTTAAGAAAAGTGACCCAAGTCATTCTAGAGCAATCATCAATAAATAACATGAAATACCTATCACCTTGAAAACTCCTTACTCTGGTGGGACCACACAGTTCTGTATGCACCAACTCCAACAATCTAGTAGATGACTAATCCTTTCTTTTAAAGCTTCTTCTAGTTTGCTTTCCAAACTAGCATTCCTTACAAATAGCAATAATAGGCTTTATTAACTTTGGAAGATCTCTCACAGCTTGAATTGAACTTATCCTTACTAGGCTATCAAAATTGATGTCACACAATCTCCTATGCCATAACCAACTCTCACTAATCTGAGATGTAAGAAAATAACTAACACCACCTTTGAGATGAAATACATTTTTACTTGTCTTCTTTCTAGTAGGAATTATTGTTCTAGAGCTTTTCCTAATTTCACACCCATCATCCTATAACATAAGATTGTACCCTTTGCTACACATCTGTCCAACACTCAAGAGATTATGCTTTAAACCTTTGACATAAAGAACATCATCAGTGTTATGCTTTCCATTAAAACTGATTGGACCTTTTCCACAAATCTTAGCAACTACATCACCACCAAACCTAACTAATCCACCATCAATTTTTTCAAGTTTAATAAACTTACTCTTATTGTAGACACCCAAAATTGACCCTTCGTACCATTTATCGATTTGTTGCATTATTCACCACTACATATGTCGATTTTGTCTAGCACACTTGTATCAATTATCTATTTTCTTCTAAATCATCCACTTCTACAATTAATTAAATAAATTATATTTATTTAATTAATTTCATCTATTTTCATTATCTTTATTCTTCTATTTTCTATCTATAATTAAATAATCTTTAATTAATTAATTATCCCATTATTCTTCTAAAATTAAATAATTTTTCTAAAGTTATTTAATTTGACCATTTTAAATAAATAAGACTAATATTTTATTTATTTATCTTCTCATCATGCATATAAATTAAATGAATTTATTTATTTAATTTATATAAACTTATTCTTATTGTAGACACCCAAAATTGACCCTTCGTACCATTTATCAATTTGTCGCATTATTCACCACTGCATACGTTGATTTTGTCTAGCACACTTGTATCAATTATCTATTTTCTTCTAAATCATCCACTTCTACAATTAATTAAATAAATTATATTTATTTAATTAATTTCATCTATTTTCATTATCTTTATTCTTCTATTTTCTATCTATAATTAAATAATCTTTAATTATTTAATTATCCCATTATTCTTCTAAAATTAAATAAATTTATTTTGGAAATTTATTTAATTTGACCATTTTAAATAAATAAGACTAATATTTTATTTATTTATCTTCTCATCATGCATATAAATTAAATGAATTAATTTATTTAATTTATATTTATTCTTCCAATTTTCTAAATTTAGCTTTTTCCTCCATCATTTAATATTTATCTTCTCATCATGCATATAAATTAAATAAATTTATTTATTTAATTTATATTGATTCTTCCAATTTTTTAAATTTAGCTTTTTCCTCCATCATTTTAAAAATAAATTAAATGAATTTATTTGTTTAATTTATTTTTATCTTGTCATTTTCCTCTTTTATCACTTTCTTCTATGTGTACAAGTTGGCCTTGTCCATAGTTTGTCAAAAATTAAATACAAAAAATGATTTAATTGGTTTAAAAATCAATTATCCTTGTCATCAAACTTTTAAATAGAAAAGCATCCTATTTTGAGAAAATATATCTTATCTTCACCAACAAAGCTAACTAAATCATTTAATAAAAGCTTTTCCTATGGACACATGTCTTGTACACATTCATCCATGCCTCTTGATTTATCTCAACCATCCATTCCCCCACTTTTCTCCACCGTTGATCAATCTTAGTTGAGAGCTATATATACACCCTCTCATTTCATTCAAAACATCCAATCCCACTCTCTTTAGCATCCAAATTATCATCTTATGCATATCGCATCCATTAAGCACTTTGAGCATATCATCTATCATCATGGCAACTTTGGCAACTATGGTTGTTCACTTTTAAGAAGCAAACCACATTCAACCAAGGAATCCATACAATCTAGGTGACATTATTCTTTGATTTCTTTTGATTTTTGTGTCATTTAGATGGATTTCTTGAAGGTGGTAGGATTGGGTTTTTGATTGTAAGGCTTGATCTTGTTAACCTAATTTTTCTTGCTCCACATTCTGGCACACCTGGTGGGACCCACATCCTTGATTGATTTTTCATTAAAAAGTCATTTTTTTGAAGTCTAGGTATGGAATAACACAATTGATCGGTAGAAAATCGCATTTGGTCTGTGGAATATTACCTTTGAATGGCTCTGCATCACCTATGGTCTGTGCAAAATCAACTTTGAATGGTTTTGCATCACCTATGGTTTGCATTTGATCGCCTCTGGCCTGTCAGGAGTTGCCTCTAGTTGTATTAGGGTTTTACTGATATATCTTTCTTTGTAGGGTTTTTCTCTGATCTTAGTTGTGTCTGATTTGGGTTGCAAGCTAGTTTATTTGCTAACCCTAATTGTCTTTTTATCCTCAAGATGGTTTATTTAGGGTTGAGTTTATCTTTTGATCTAATCACATCACATTATTGGATCTCTTGTGTTTATGCTGTAGGGTACATCTTTGATTCAATAAATCCATCTTTCTGGATTATCAGGGCCTTAGATATCCATTCTCTGATCATTTGTTTGACTCTGTTATTTGGGTTTTGCAGGTTATAGACAATCAAATGCCTTTGGACAATAGAAAATTACCTTTGCATAGTGTCTGATCACCTTTGAACCACCCGGGATCACTTATGATTTATAGAACATCACTTTTGGTAAAAATCAAGTTGCTTTTGGTTATCTGTTAATCACTTTTACATTTTGTTTCCTCGCCTTTGGTTTGAACTGTTGCAATCTTGGTTCCTTTGAAGCTAACATCTATTGGTGCATCTTTTTATCAATTGTCAAAGAAAGGTGGATCTAAAACTACTAACAAATTTGTTGCAGTTCGATCGATCAAAGATTTACCTTATTTTCACTAATCTAGGAACATTTTGTTTGGTGCTTAAAAAGAACTTGTTTACTTTGCTTGCTTGCTTGTTATATTTGTTGCATTTACATATCTTGTATTAGTAGATCCCTAAGCTAATAACAAAAGTATCCTGTCCCCTTGCCTATCAAATGGATCTTGGGTGCAAAAGAACTTGTTATTGCCTTTAGAGAGGCTTGCCTTGGTGGGAAAAGAGGTACTCACCCCAAGGGAATGACCTCAAGTGGTACTTTTGTTTGGTCCACTATATAAAAGAGGATAAGGCGAAAGCCAAGTCTAAACAGTATTAGAACTTATCAGATAGTGCTAGTTTGAAAGGAGGTGTACCTTGTGTATATGAGACTCCTAGTAGGACTAGTTAAAGCTTTAAGTAGCTTTCTAGATGCTCGTAACATGTCGGTTCCCTGAATCATTACTAGACACCTTTAGATTAGAGGCCTATCCCTTCTTGACCTTGTGGCAGTTTTGTTCAAGGCAAGAGGACACATAATCCTCTCTAGATTCTCACCATATGGCTCCCTTGAGATGAGATAGAAATACTTGGCTTAGCATAAGTTACTTGTAGCTTTCCAAGGAGAGGGTGATTGGGTCATCCTTCCATTCCTGGAGGCCCCTACCTATCCTCTCTTGCAAAGATGAAAGTATACACACCCACTCTAGGTGTCCCTATACTTGAGTCGAAGGAGATTCCAATTTGTGAGCTTGACAAGCTGCCATTCACCTTGACCTTAGGTAGAGTAAGCATTTGTGTTCAAGTGTTTTTGGTTTTTGATAAGACCCATGGAAATATTAGCCTTGAGGGGCTGGTGAACATACACATTTACGCTAAGTTAGTCAAGCATCAGCCATTATGTCTTTGTTGTTTGTTCTCTTGCCAATTACCTATAAAAAACAATACACTATCACTGAAACTCACATTTGCATAGTTCATCCACTCCTTTGCATCATATCTAGTCGCCTTTGAATGACATAAACTCACCTCTGAGTCATCCTAAATCACCTTTGCTCATCATACAGTTGTCTTAAAGTTATCCTGAATTGCCTTTGCATCATATCCAGTCACCTTTGAGCTGCAAAAAATTGCCTTTTATTAACAGAATTACACTTTTGGATTATCCAGAGTCGCCTTTGAGCTATCCCAACTCACCTCTGGTTGGTATAGTCTTGCCTCTAGCAATGTACATACTCTTTCTAGTTATCCAATCCAAAATCCCCATTCCAGTCAGTCCTTAACCCTGTTATCAGTTTTCCAGATAGTACACTAATCATCTGTAGCCAGCACTCAGCTTATTCATGCCTGATCATATCATATTTTTGGACTTTTTGAGCCCTTGAATCCTCTTGAAACTCTAAAATAGCTACCAACATTAGTCAATCAATCAAATCAACATTAGTCTTGATCATCCTTTGACTTTGGTCACTATCTAGCTTAAGAGGGTGGTTCCTTTTGAGTTGGGCTATATCACCATCATCAAATCAATTTGGTCTACCCTTGAGTTCATGAGTCTATCTCTTGGGAAATAAACTTATCCAATCAAGCCAATCCAAATCAATCTAACCAACCAAACAATCAATTATCAATCAATCCATCCTATCCAAACCAATCAATCAAGCAATCCAATCAATTGATCAAGCCAATCATCAATCAATCAATCCAAGAGTCTCAACTTTGTCACACAAGTCCAAAAATTCTCATCCATCATCAACCAATGCCTCAAACCAGGAGTCAATATAAGGCAGCCATGGAGGCTAACCTAAAAGAATTTCAATCTTCACCTCTCAAGGATGCCTCAAAATTCATGACTGGAATGGATCCTAATATCTTTGTAGCCGAAGGCTATACTATTAGACCTTCATCATCAACTCAGTGCGACAATATCATTTTTCTCAATCTACCTATGAAGAATCTCAAGATGATCTAGAGGAGCTAGAAGACTTTGAAGCTTTACAAACCATCAATAGGCTCTTAAAGTTTGATCCTGATAGATTTCTTTTACAATTAGTTTGAGGAGCCAAATTGCCAAGTTACTTTGACATATCCAAAATTAGAAAACAAGATACAATCGATGATACTGTTGTTGCTAGGGAAACTCATAAGTCTATTACTACCATGTCCACCAAACGCACAACATCTACACACAACATCCAAACACCACCTTTGACTAATTAACCCACCTATCCATTCCATGCATCCTCTACATCTATGGAAATGAGCCAACCAAATGTTCCCACATCAATAGAGCCTCTGTTAACACCATCTTACATGATCAACTTGCATGTGTCACAAGCACCTCATGTCTCTAATCAAAGTGTGTCACATGTTGATTCATCTCATGTTTCGCATCCCACTCTATTCTCTTCCATGAATATAACTCTTCCTCAAGTGACACAAGCACCTCAACTTTCTAATCAAAGTGTGTCGCATGTTGAACCACCCCGAAATCTAATGTGTCTTCCCATATCAATGCATCATCTATGAATCTACTTCAAACATCGCATGTGCTATCTAATCCAAATACATCATTTATCAACCAACCTTTTAGATCAAAAGCACATTCCAACGTATCATATGTTGATCAACTCCTTTCACTTGGACCACAACCATCCAACCCTCACATATCCTATGCCAATCCACCTTCTGTGTCCCAAGTTCCACCAACTTGCAACCAACACATGTCCTACATTCCACCAATCTCCAACCAACATATGTCCTACATCAATCCATCCTTTGGTTCACATGCGATACAAACCCAAAACGTTAATCCATCACCAAACTCATAAACATTCCTATCATTTGATAACCAAGGCCAAAACACATATACCTCGCCATATAATATATCACAACAATATCCTCCAAATCAACCTCTGGTGTACCAAATACCTCATCCAAGTCATCAAAATCACCAATAGTAACAACAACAACTATGTACATCTGATTTTAAGCAGAGATTCAATCAGTTACAACAACAAGTCACAGATATGAGTATGAGACAAACAAAGAAGACATTTTCCTTCGAGTAAGTATGCCCATATCATTTTGATAAGTCACTTCAAATGATACCTTTTCCTCCACATTTTGAGACACCACAATTTGAGAAATACAAAGGAAAAAGTGATCTAAATGACCATCTTAGAGCATTTTTTGTAGCTTGTCTTGATGTTGCATATAATGACACATATCTTCTACATCTATTTCCTTGTAGTCTTGGGGGACAAGCTATGTAATGGTTTTCTCACCTACCGCTAGGCATCAAGTCATTCAAAGAGTTGGCAGGAAAATTTGCATCACACTTTGCTTTCAATATAGAAAATGAGATATCCATGAACAATCTTGTCAACAACAAACAATGAAATGGGGAAACCTTCTCATCTTTCATCCAATGATGGTGAAATATGGCTAGTAAGCTCCCATGGTAGATGCTTGAGAAACAACAAGTCTATATCTTTGTCCAAAATCTCCATCCCGAACTATCATTTCAATTGCAGCTCTAAAGTGCCACTACTTTTGATGAACTCATATCCAAGGGAACAAACATTGAAAAAGCATTAATTGCCAAAGGTCTAATCAAGATCTTCAAGGAAACAAAAGACAATGGACAATCTTCAAGTGATAAATCCCACTTTTGGAACAAGAACAAAAATATTGTCAATGATGGCATTGTTGATGCAAAGAATGTTCAAACCATGAAGGCTCCCCTTGATATCCAAGCTGCATCTAAGGGCCCACCCTTTGTTCCAAGAAAGCAAGCTAAAATAAATCAATCACCTAGACAACAATTCACTCCTTTAGGAGAGCCTATTGAATCTATCCTCAAAAAGCTAGTACAATCTAGCACGATCATGCTACCTGAAGCTAGACCATATTAAGAACCATAGTTTAAGCCTAATTGGTATAAAGACAATGAATACTGTGATTATCATAGAGTGAAAGGACATAACACAACTGGTTGTATGAAATTGAAACATTTGATTCAAAATCTTATTGATCAAGGAGAAATCACTATTGATCCACCCAAAAAGACTACAAATTATGACATTGATGCTTTCAAGAATCCACTTCCACCACATGATAAAGCGAGTTCCTCTAATATAGGGAAGAATGTCAAGTATACCTATGAGTCATCTACCATTAGACATATCGAATAAGCTCACATATCTACCATTGCCATAAGAGGAAAATAACTTAATTGTGCCGTTAACACTTGTCAAGGCCGTGTTACTATCCAAGGAGCACCACCTACTGTATGCCCAAACTTTGGATACAATATCCTTGACCATCTAGGCAAGACTCCTGCTCATATTTCCATTTTGGAATTATTGTGTATATCACTTTCCCATAAAGCTATCTTAGATAAAGATTTGTACGAGATTCATCGGTACCCAATAATATTAATACTACACAATTCCAAGCCATGGTAGAGAGTATTGCATCACCTTATCATCTGACCTTCTCTGACAAAGACCTTTCATCATATGATCCATCCCATAATGATGCTTTTCATATCGATGTCTACATAAACCAATGCCAAGTTAAACAAATACTAGTAGATGGTGAAGCTGGGTCAAATATATGTTCTCTAAAGCTTATAAAACAACTGGGATATTCTGAGGATCACATTGACACTACCAAGAGCATAACTATCATAGCATATGATGATGTAGAGAGAAAATCTGAAGGAATTATTCATCTACCTATCAGGGTTGGTCCTATTACTATTGATACCCATTGTCAAGTCCTAGACATTGAATTGCCTTACAACATTATCCTTGGCCATCCTTGCATACAGGCCATGAAAGTAGTTCCATCCACATATCATCAATGTATGACATTTCCTTACAATGGTGTTGAAATCACGATCCCTGCCGATCCTAATCCATTTGAGTTTTGTCGAGCCTTCCAAGCCAAATATCAAAATCCTAACCACATACCTATCAATGCCAAAGCCTATCCACCTACATCCTATGTTGATCCATCTGATTTGAATAAGCCTTCATCTAGTAAATTCATCCCCAATATTGAGATTCAATACAAAGAGAAAGGACTTGGTGAATATGGCCTGGAAGAATCTTGCTATGTAGGAGCCTTGCCCTTATCACCTAAATCCTATGGTCAATCATCAGTATCCAAAGCTATCCCATCCAAATCTACTATCACTCTTCCTCCAACCGTGCTCATCCAATCAAGAATGCTAGAAGTTGAAGCTATTGATGACATATCCTCTTGGATCTTTTTTGATGAAAATGATCAGGTCACTTTAGAAGTGGAACACTATAACAATGGATTTCGGATCATCAAGAACATGGGTTACAAAGGACAAGGAGGTCTAGGAATGCATGGACAAGGACCTACTGAACCTATCATTGTCACCAAGAAGTTTAATAAGCAAGGTTTAGGGTACGGCAAGGGGTTCTGTCTTCCTCAGACATTGAGTGTATTCTCGATAAGGTAGCCGAAGCTTTTCCCGCAAAAGAGACCTCTAGTCAGGATGCCATCGATGATTCCTCTTTCCATGGAACCAAACTATTTCAAGACCTATCCATCTTTATGTTATCATCTGCCTCCTTTACCTCGTAACCTAAATCATCTAAACTTCAACTTGTATATCCGGACCTCATTGATTGCGACCAATAGGGGGCACTTTTTCTGGACGCATTTTAGAATGATGAAGCCATAGAAAAGTTCATGGGATTAAGAAAAAGGCATACCATTGGGAGATCACAAAGTGGGCTTCAGGATGGACCTACCTCAGTTAGCATACTTTGGTGGAAGTGTCAAATCATTTAGTTGTAAAAGTGAAATAAATAGATCAAAAAAGCTAGGTCACTAGGTGAAAACTGAAAGGTGCCTCCTGACCATGAAAAGTAAAAATAATGGATGTATCTTAGGGTAAAAACCTCTCTGAGGCACCCAGGGATGGGGGATTTAACCTTCCCTTGACTACTGAATATCAAGAACAATCACCCTTGTTGGTGGAGAAATCTCAAGAGATTAATCTAGGTACAACACAGAATCCTAAGATCACATTTCTAGCGGCATCACTATCAGATCAAGAAAGAATAGATTTCACCACCTTCTTCATGAAAAGATAAATCAACTTCACATGGACTTATTCAGATATGCCAAGGTTGGATCCCTCACTTGTGGTACATCATCTAGCAGTATTTCCAAATGCAAAACCTGTCAAAAAAATCTATGGAAATTGCATCCTCAAATAGCACTCCTGGTCAAAGTAGAACTTCAAAAACTATTGGATGCTAAGTTCATAAGGCCTATTGATTATCCTCAATGGGTCTCTAACATTTTTCCTATTTCTAAACTGAATGGGGGCATCTGTTGCTGCACCGATTTTAGAGATCTCAACAAAGCCTGCCCTAAAGATGATTTTCTACTTCCAAGCATAGACAACATTGTTGATCTTACAACAGGACATGAAATTTTATCACTAACAGATAGATTTTCTAGCTACAATCAAATTCTAATCACTCCTGAAGATCAACATAAAACAACTTTCATATGCCCATGGGGTACTTACTGCTGGCAAGTAATGCCTTTTGGTCTTAAGAATGCAGAAGCTACATATCAATGAGCCATGACTATTATCTTCCACGATCTTTTTCACACCATAATTGAAGATTATGTTGATGATATCTTGGGCAAATCAAAAACCAGAGAAGGTCATCTAAGGTACTAGAACATATCTTTGATAGACTGGAAAAGTATCAAGTGAGATTAAATCCTGAGAAATGTGTATTTAGGGTGACTTCTGGAAAGCTATTGGGTTACATCGTATCTCAAAGAGGCATAGAAGTTGATCCAGATAAGGTAAAATCTATAGTTAACATGCCTCCACCATCAAATTTGAAATAGCTTCGCAGCCTTCAAGGCATATTACAATCTATCTGCAGGTTCATTTCACAACTAGCAGATAAATGTCATCCTTTTCAATACCTGCTCCGAAAGGGAAAACCTTTTAAATGGGATGATAAGTGCCAACAAGCTTTTGATCAAATAAAGAAATATCTAACTACACCTCCTGTACTAGTACCTCCTATGCCTGATCGACCATTACTACTATACATTTCTTCAACAACAGCAGCTCTAGGTGCCCTTTTGGCTCAACATGATGACTCAAAGAAATAACAGGTTATCTATTATATCAGCATAACTCTCGTCAGCTATGAGCTTAATTATTCTTCCATGGAAAAATCATGTTTAGCTGTAGTGTTCACTTCCCAAAAGTTATGGCACTATATGTTGAACCAAAGAATGAAGCTCATATCTAAATTTGATCCACTCAAGTATCTTCTGTCCAAAGCAATACTCACAAGTAGATTAGCAAAATGGATAATGATTCTCATTCAATTTGACATAGAATATGTTGATCGGAAAGCCATAAAGGGACAAGTGATTGCTGGTCAACTAGAAGAAGCACTAATGACAGATATTCATCCTATCCATTTAGAATTCCTGATGAAGAGTTATTCAATCTATATCCTTCAGTAGTTTGGCAACTGTACTTTGATGGTTCACATACTCAACATGGATCTAGAGCTAGAATATTGTTCATCACCCCTCAAGGTGATTGCATACCTAAATCATATAGGATTTCCTTCCCTTGTACCAACAACATTGCTGAATATGAATCCTTGATCACCGGATTACGCATGGTTGTACAATAGGATATCAAACAGCTACAAGTTTTTGGAGAATCTCAGCTAGTCATCAAACAAGTTTTGGATGAATATCAGACAAAAGATGAAAAACTTCTCCCATACAAGTTGATGGTAGATGACTTCAAGAGATACTTTTCCAAAATCACATTTGAGCAAATTCCTAGAATAAACAGCAAAGCAACAAATTCTATGGCTACAATCGGTTCTCTTCTAGATATGCCCACTAACATACAGAGATGTGAGTCTCTAGTTGAACAAATTTTGGTTCCAACTTTTGAAGTCTCACAATCTGAGCTTATATGTGAAATTGTTGGTCCCAATTCTCCTTGGTATGAGGATATATATGAGTATCTCTGCAATGGTACCCTTCAATTTCAATTATCCAACACACAACACAAAACCTTTATTGATCGAGCCTCCTGTTACATCATCATTGGAGAAACAGTGTATCGTAAGAGTCTTGATGGTATCCTTCTTAGGTTTCTTGACTCAGAAGAAGCTAAAGTTGCCTTACGCGAGGTACACGAAGGTGTTTGTGGTTTGCATTCCACTGGTCCTAACCTTACTAAGAAATTCTTGAGAGTTGGATACTACTGGCCAACCCTGGAGCAAGATGCACAACAATTTTTTAAGAGATGTCTACAATGTTAGCAACATGGGGATTTGATACATGCTCCAATAGAGGAGCTACAATCTGTCACTATTCCTTGGCCTTTCTCACAGTGGGGACTCGACCTCATAGGAAAGATTTATCCACCCTCATCCAATGGCCACAAATTCATCGTTACCGCCACTGAGTACTTTACAAAGTGGGTTGAAGCTATATCAATGACCTATATCACTAGAAAGAAAATATCCAAATTCATCCTCCATTACATCATTTGTCGATATGGAGTTCAACAAGTCATCATTACTAATAATGGACGCCCTTTCAAAAATCAAGAATTTCATGCTTTATGCAATAAATTCCATATCCAACATAGGTTTTCCAAACCTTATTATCCCTAAAGTAATAGCCAAGCTGAGGCTTCTAACAAAACCATCATCAAAATTCTTAAGAAGAAAGTCAATGAAGCTGGTCATGATTGGCATCTCCAACTTAATCTAGCCTTGTGGGTCTATCAAACAAGCATCAGAACTCCTACCAGTGCTACACCCTATGCTCTTATGTATGGTACTGAAGTTGTCTTACCTATTGAGGTTGAGATCCCATCACTGAGAGTTTCATTACAACATACCATTTCTGATGAAGAGTACAGAATATCTAGATTGTATGATCTAGAGCTACTAGATGAAAGATGCCTCACTGCACTCAATCACCTTCAAGTCTATCAAAACTATCTTTGTCGTAGTTATAACAAAAAGATCAAGGAAAGAAGGTTCCAGGTAGGAGACCTTATCCTTAAAGAGAATCAAACAAATCAATGGGGTCATGAAAATAAGGGTAAATTCGAACCAAATTGGCTAGGACCTTTTGTGATCACAACAGTCTACAGATCAGAAGCTTATACTCTCTCAACACCTGAAGGCATTCCTTTGGATGAACCTAATAATAGTGTCCATATTAAGAAATTTTATGCTTGATCCTTGGAACATCCCCAAAAAAATGTAAAAAAAATAAAAAAATGTCATCTAGTGAAAACTTGGTAAACAGGTGCCTTGGATAAGTAGCATAGTGAAAACCTGGCAAATAGGGACTACGTGTAGAACTAGCTCCTACCATCTATTTAGTTTTTGTTTACCATACCATCCATCCCATGATAAACTCCATCCATCTCCTAATAAACTGCACCCATTTCACAATAAACCTATATAAGACCACTTCCTTTTTCATCTCCATCCTTTATTCCTATCATGGTTTGGAAATTGTTGGAGTTGAAGTGTCATTCCATTCTATCATCTATCTAGAGTTGGGTCACCTAATCTATCACCTTCCATAATAAGTTCTTCCCATACTGGGGGCACTTTCTTGCGCTTAGTTTTTGGAGTGGATATTTAAAGCATCATCATCGAACATCCTATCAACATCTCATATCATCAAACAGTCAATCAATCCCTAATCTGGTCAATCCATCTACCTTCATCATTACCATCAAAACATTGTAAGAACTACATATCATCTCTATCGTTACATGCCTTGATCCCATGGATATAGGGTATGAAGGCAGTCTGGAATATGAATGAAGTATCCAGACTTAGGCACAGGTGATACATCTCTTACATCTTTCATCCTTCATCCAACCTTCACCAATCATCATCTTCATCCATCTCATATTATTCAATCATCTATCTCCCACATAATTACTAAACACCTAGAACTACATATCATCAATTTCATCATCATTGTACTGTGCGTTGATCCTATGGATACATGGTATGTAGTAGTCTAGAATATGAAGGAAGCATCTAGTACACAAGTACAGATGATTCATTCTTCCATTTCTCACTTCGTCTCTTCTATCTTCCATCTTAATTTGACTAACCCAAGAAGAAAAATAAACTACGCATGTCTTGATAGCTCAAACACTCATCAAATTAGAGGTAAATAAAGACATTTGTCTGCATGCCTTTAGCCAACATTTGCTATATCAATCCAACATCTCAGCCTTCAATAGGATATATCTTTCCTCATAACAAGGTGCTATCTAATATATCCATGAGCACCCTCTTTTGGCAAGAGAACATGATGGTTGTGTCATTGTTTTCTTTTGATTTATCTTTTGTCTCTTTCTAATACCTAGTCATAAGTGCCTTGATTTCTTATATCTTGGTGTGTTGCAATGAAGTATGGAATGGGGCATAGTCATTTTCTTTTGTATGATGTGTTTGTAGGATGATCTTATTCTCCTACTATGCCTAATGGTATCTTGTACGTATTGGGATTGGCATCTTGCATACTAATATCTTTTGCATTTGAGGATCTAAAAAGCCTTTCATGTACTAAGAATATTCTATGCTAAGACTATTTCCCATACATATAACCAACAAGGTTTCATTATATTTAGTGGAAATAAGTTCAAACCGTTTGCTTGCAGAGTCAAAGTCCATCTTAGAACAGCTAATATTTATATCTTGTGTATGTTGGATCAACATCTTGACCTCATACGATAGACAAGATTGTATTATGCTGAATGCATTGGATACATCATCACCTTGGTCTTTATACCTTGGCGTATAATATCCATATGCTATATCAAACATAAGGATTGCAATCTCTAAATTTGTATGCAACTGTTGCCAAGAAGCTGTATCTATTATCCATCATCCATCTATTTATCCTGCAATAAAACTCGTAGCTCTCACAAGGATTGATCAATTGAATTTTACCTACTCTCTTCTGTTCATCATCATCTTTGTCTTTATTATCTTCATCATGTAAAACAAGTGCATTAGACATTCATCACCCTATATCATTATATCAATATATTTGCATAACATAGATCATTGTGCACTTCATTTGCATAAAGCCATTATCTATCTATTAGTCTAAAAATATATCTTTTCATAAGCATGCATTCATCATATATATATATATATATATATATATATATATATATATATATATTGATGATGATATATGATATCATGATTATGAATGCACATGTATGATGTTGATATTGATGGTTTTATGTTTTCAAGATTATGACATATATGTGGTAGATACGTAAATGATAATTAGATATGATTATGATTTGATGATATAATGATTATGATGAATGCATGCTTATGAAAAGATATATTCTTAGGCTAATAGATAGATGATGGCTTTATGCAAATGAAGTGTACAATGATCTATGTTATGCAAATATGTTGATATAATGATATATGATGATGATATAGGGTGATGAATGTCTAATGCACTTGTTTTGCATGATGAAGATAATAAAGACAAAGATATATATATATATATATATATATATATATATATATATATATATATATATATATATATATATGGGTCAATACATAAGTGTCTCATCATGTACAAAATGAATCGATATATACAAAGTGGCTATCAAAGAGCCATCAAAATACATACATCAGCTCGCAGGCTTCGAAAAAATATACATGATACAAAATGATATAATGAACAATAATCAAGCTATCACTGGTGTCTCAGGTGGGTGGCACTCCCTAATGAAGCCTCTCTTTAATCTCCCCCTAACCTCTGAGATCCTCCTCCACCTGGTTGTAGGGGTGGTCCAATAACTAATGGGCCAGATCTCGCTGACCTCCTAGTCCTTGAGGTTGATGCCCCAGATCTACTCCTAAAACTCAGCTGTCGCTGGTCTACAACAACTGCTCCATAGTACAGGCCCATGTAGTACTTTACCTTTGCATGTGTTGTCCTTAGCTCATCCTGTACACGAGTGAGCTCTCTTGCCAAAAAGACCCTATCTATTCTATACCCAAGGTAACTCTGGCTACATCCTGCTCAGTCGTAACACTCTACAACCTCTACACCGCTGCATCTCTTTGAGCAGTCAGCTAAGCCACTACTCCATCATCTAGTGCAGCTTGTGCTTGTGTTGGCTATGCCTAAACCTAGACTCGAGACTGTCTCACCTTGACTAGTGCTCTATCCCTATCCTGTCGCATCTGTCTAAATCTAGCCTCTAGATGGATCCTCCTGCCAATCTCATTTAGTTGCTACCGCCACAGACGAGCCTCCTCTATCCTTGCCTATTGTCCCCCTACCTATCGACCTCCAATCACAAGCTACTGCTGCTGGGGAACCTGAGTCTGTCCCTGAGGCTACTACTATCCCTGAACCTGAGGGGCTTGCCTCTACCTCCTCGCCCTCGTAGGTCCTCGACTCTGTACTACTACCTCTTCCACCTCCCCAGGTATAGTCAACCTAGTTAGTCTTTTGAGAAAGTGTGCCTCAAACTCACTAATAAAACCCTTATCCATTACTCTAGTACCATAGGGAGCAGCTACCATAGTACCATAGGGTGCAGTCTAGAGGAGTGTGGGCTGGCGGTGTTCTGCCATCTCGCGGGAGTCTGTAGATCAGCTTGTGGTAGTGTAGTGTTACCGCATTCATGTGGTGGCCTTCATCAGTCTATGTGGTAGTGTGGTGTTACCGCCACCTTGTGAAGGCTAATAATGGTTACCTACGGTAGTGTGGTATACTCTGTGGCCCCATGATGGACAATAATCAAGCTTGCAGTGTTGCGATGTGTCCCACCATCCTGCAGAGGTTAGCCAAGGTGACTGTGGTAGAGTAGTAAAGACTAAAAATGATGGTTGAAGACAGTTCAAATGGTTTGTAACGGTCTGGAAGTTGAAATGATAAGTTTTCTTGAAACGCTTGTGTGAAGTCTATATTTTAATGCAATAGTGCATTGAGTTGGAGTATGATGATTCAAGAGTGAATTGTATTGAATGCTAGTAGATTCATTCTGTGAATCAACACTTGAAAGAGCTTAGCTCTGTAACTTGTATGTAATTAATATTTTACTGTAATACAAGTGATCTTTCTTTGGTATGTGGGTTTTCATCCCGTAAGGGTTTTGCCACATAAAATTTAGTGTTCAATCTTTATTGTTTATTCTGTTATTCTTGTTTGTGCCTCTTAAATGAATTGTAATTACAAAATGTTGTAAATTTTTGTATCTCTCTCCTTGAAGATTAGTATTAGGAAGGCATATTCCGCACTTTGCTTTCCTTTCAGTTAGTATCAGAGCTTGGCTAGCTTTGTTGTCCTTGTGGGTAAGACAGGTTTTTTATGCTGATCTTGTTCAGTGGGAGTTTTGTAGAGAAATCTAGTTTGAAATTTTATTACAGATTTAAGATGGTGAGCACATCCGAAAGAATAGAGATTGAGAAGTTCAATAGTGGAAACTTTGAGTTGTGGAAACTCAAGATAGAAGATTTTCTCGTGGATCGTGAGTTATGGGCTGTAGTATCCTCTACCAAACCATTAGCAACCTCACAAGATGACTAGGATGCATTGGACCGAAAAGCCAAGGGTCTAATCAGACTATGCTTGGTTGATTCTGTTGTCTTGAACATCCATGAAGAGAAGACAATGAAACTTCCGTGGAAGAAGCTTGGTGACATTTATCAAGGTAAATCTCTGGTAAATAAATTATTTCTGAGGAAGAAGTTGTATTCTTTGAAGATAGAGGAAGGAGTGTCCGTTGCAGATCATTTGAATGTGTTCAACATGATCATTGCGTTGTTGGTGTCTGTGGGTGTAAATATAGAAGATGACGATCTTGCATGCTCCTATTGTGTGCATTGCCTGACACATGGGATCACCTAGTGATGGCTATTGGGAGTACAACAACCACTTTCAAGATGGAAGATGTGGTTGCTTCATTGCTGTCAAAGGAAATGTGAAGGAAATCTTCTAAGATGGCCAAGAAGGCCCTTGCTGTTCGAGGCAGATCAAAGGAGAAAGGCAAGAAGAAAGACAAGAAGTCTAGATCCAAGTCAGAGGGGAGATCAAAGTCTCCTGGTAAAAGTCCAAGGTGAAGTGCTAGAATTGTGGGCAGACTGGACACATCCAGAAAGAATGCAAAGAGGAAAAGAAGAAAAAGAAGAACAATTCTTTTGATAATGAATCTTCTTAGAGCGATGCAAATGCCTTCATAACAGTCTTGGTAACTCAGGCATTGGGTGATGTTTAGTTGATTGACTCAGGTGCGTCCTTTCACATGACCTCACAGAGGGATTGGTTCTCAAAGTATGAAAAGTATGTTGGTGGAAGGTTGTATCTGGGTGATGATTCTCAACTAGAAATTGTAGGCCATGGAAGAGTTAGAATTTGGTTTTTTGATGGAAGAGTGAAGGGAATCGATGGTGTGATGCATATACCAGGTCTGGCTTGAAATCTACTTTCTATAAGTAAGATAAATGATGTTGGTGTAAAAGTATCTTTCTTGAATGGTGCTTTTAGAATGACTAGAGGCTGTATAGTGTTGGCTAAGGGTGCACAAATTGGCACTCTGTATCAGCTAGATGCACATGCAGTTAAATGTAATAGTGCTTCTGCAAAGTCAAGTAAATCTAATCATCTAGAGAAGGAGGATGTTGTTTCTATGGGTACTAATTCTTTGGAGATGAAGCTCCCAGCGGAGAATACAATGTTGTGGCATCAAAGACTCGGCCACATTGGTGAAAAAGGCTTAAAAGCCTTGAAAAATAAAAATTTGGTTGAAGGGCTTGATGATTGTAATCTTGAGTTTGATTTTTGTGAACATTGCATATATGGAAAGCAACACCGTGTTTCTTTTTATTCTAGTCCTCATACATCTTCTACAATTCTAGATTATATTCATTTTGATGTATTTGGTCTAGTTAATGTTCCTTCGTTATCGAAATCTATGTATTTTGTTTCATTCATAGATGATTATTCAAGGACATTTGTTTATTTTCTCAGAAATAAAACTAAAGTTTTCAGTCAGTTTAAGGAATTTAAATCCTTGGTAGAAAATTAGACTGGTAGAAAAATTAAGTGTTTGAGGACGGATAATGGCGGTGAGTTTTGTTCTACATACTTTGATAAGTTTTGCAAGGATCATGGAATTGAAAGACATAGGATGACTCCTTACACTCCACAACAAAATAGAGTTGTAGAAAGGATGAATAGAATGATGATGGAAGGGTGATAAGTATGCTAAGTAGTGTTGGTTTGGAACAGAAGTTCTAGGCTGATGCTGTAGCTACAACATGTTACTTGATTAATCGATCTCCCACTTCAGTGCTAGTTGACAAGACACCTGTGGAAGTGTGGTCTAGTAAGAAGCCCTCTTTGAGACACATTAGAGTCTTTGGCTGTGAGGTGTATGCATATGTGCCTAGTGAAAAAAGATCTAAATTGGAAAATAAGGCTGTAAAATGTATCTTCATCGGTTATGGAATTGGTGTGAAAGGGTACAAGCTTTGGAACCTAGTTATATAGGTGTTGTATAGCAGAAGTGTGATCTTCTGTGAGTTGAAACCTTCTACAATTGATCTGCAACTAGAGGTGAAAGAAGTAGAAAAGAAGGAGGTAGTTGAAATTCCTCTTACTCTAGATAAGGATGAACTATGTACTCCTAGTGGACCTGTTAGTGAGGAGAGCTCAAGCAATTCTAAAAATTCTAAACAAGAAGAAGAACCTCAGCCTCATCCAATGAGAAGGTCTACACGTGAGAAGTGGCAACTTGAAAGGTTTGGTTATTCGATGTTAGATTCCAGTTGTGTCTATGCTTTGATTTCTAACACTGATGATCTTAGGACTTTTAGAGAGGCATTGGATATCTCTGATGCAGATTCCTAGTTGGAAGCCATGAATGAAGAAATGGCATCATTGAAGAAGAATGATACTCGGGAGTTGGTACCTTTGCTTGAAGATCGAAAGCCTGTTGGATGCAAATGGGTGTTTAAAAAGAAGATTGGTCTGGATGGCAATGTTGAGAAGCATAAAGCAAGTATGGTCGCAAAAGGGTATTCCCAGGTGGAGGGAATTGATTATGGAGAAATATTTTCTCCTGTAGCTAAGCTGACATCTATCAGATTTCTATTGTCACTTGCAGTTGCATATGACTTAGAAATTGAGCAGATGGATGTGAAGACAACATTTCTTCATGGTGATTTGGAGGAATAGATTTATATGTCCCAGCCAGAGCATTTCGTTGAAAAAGGCAAGGAAAACTTGGTTTGCAAATTAAAGAAATCTCTGTATGGTTTGAAGTAGTTGCCTAGAATGTGGTACCAAAAGTTTGATACCTATGTGTTTTCTTTGGGGTTTGTGAGATTAAAGTCTGATCATTATGTTTATTTTAAATCTAAAAATGGTCATCTACTTATTATTTCCCTGTATGTGGATGATATGTTGTTCATTGGAACTAGTAAGTGTATGATTTCTAAATTAAAGTCTCAATTGTCAGCACAATTTGAAATGAAAGATTTAGGTACAAGGTATATTTTGGGGATGGAAATCAGAAGGGATAGGGGAAATAGAAAACTTTGGCTCAGCCAAAGCAAGTATATTAATGCTATCCTTGAGAGGTTTAATATGATAGATTACAAGCAGTTAGTTGTTCTAGTGTTGCAGGGAATGAAACTCTATATTAAAGATTGTCCAAAATCTCCTACTGAGATGGAGGATATGACTAGGGTTCCTTATGCAAGTGTAGTTGGAAGTTTAATGTATGTAATGTTTTGTACTAGGCCAGACATTGCTCAAGCAGTGGGAGTGCTTAGTCAGTTTATGGCTAATCCAGGAAGGATGCATTGGGATTCTTTGAAGAGAGTTTTTAGGTACTTGAAGGGTACTTCTGAGTATGCCTTGTGTTATCATGGTTACTCTACTAGATCTCAGAGTTCAGTTAGCATTCATGGATATGTGGATTTGGATAGGGCAGGGGACATTGACAGCAAAAGATCCACCAATGGATATGTATTCACGTTGTTTGGTGGTGCAGTTAGTTGGATGAGAAAGCGACAGGCTGTAGTTACTTTATCTACTATGGAGGCTGAGTACATGGAAGAAAATCATGCTTGTAAGGAAGCCATTTAGCTTAGAAGACTATTTTCTGATATTGGTTTTGATGCAGGGCAGGTTGTTATTTGCTGTGATAGTTAGAGTGCTATTTATTTGGTAAAAAATCTAGCTTTCCATGTCAGGATGAAACATATTGACGTGCAGTACCATTTTGTACGTGATATGGTGGAGGATGGAAAGGTTATTCTAAAAAAAGTGGATACTTTGGTAAATGTTGTTGATGCATTGACGAAGCTTGTGAGCACAGATAAGTTCAAGTGTTGTACTAGTTCGATGGGCCTTGGGGCCTAGAATGTTTAGTGACTTCAACCATTGGAAGGGGTTTAGTGAGTTCTTCAAGTGGGAGAATGTTGAGAAAGTGTGCCTCAAACTCATTGATGAAACCCTTAGCCATTACTGCAGTACTAGAGGGAGCAGCTAATGCAGTACCGTAGGGTGTAGTCTAGAGGAGAGCAAGCTGGTGGTGTTTACCACCATCCCACGGGAGTCTATAGATCAACTTGCAGTAGTGCGGTGTTACCGCATTCCCGCGGTGGCCTTCATCAATATGTGTGATAGTGTAGTGTTATCGCCACCCTATGAAGGCTAATAATAGTTACCTACAGTCGTGTGATATACCCCATAGCCTCGCGATAGATAGTAATCAAGCCTGTGGTGTTGCAGTGTGTCCCACCATCTCGTAGAGGTTAGCCAAGGTGATTGTGGTAGAGAAGTAAAGACTAGAAATGACAGTTCAAGACAGTTCAAATGATTTGTAACTGTGTGGAAGTTGAAACGATGAGTTTTCTTGAAATGCTTGTGTGAAGTTTGTATTTTAATGCAATAGCGCATTGAGTTGAAGTATGATGATTCAAGAGTGAATTGTATTGAATGCTGCCAGATTCTTTCTGTGAATCAAGCCCTGAAAGAGCATAGCTCTATAACTTGTATGTAATTGATATTTTACTGTAATACAAGTGATCTTTCTTTGGTGTGTGGGTTTTTCTCCTGTAAGGGTTTTCCCACGTAAAATATGGTGTTCAATCTTTATTGTTTATTCTATGATTCTTGTTTGTGCATCTTAGATGAATTGTAATTGCAAAATTTGTAAATTTCTGTATCTCTCTCCTTGAAGATTAGTATTAGGAAGGCATATTCCACACTTTTCTTTCCTTTCATAGTTGATGTAGTATCCATTATGCATCATACTCTGGGGTAGTGCTTGCATCTGCTAGCCCAAGTATCCAATCCCAAGCCACTAGATGTAATCCCTGTACCTCTACTAATACCGTCTCCACCACGATCTATGGACCCCAAGAAGGGATCTCTCGTTGTGTCCTCCCAAAGATAGCATCTCCTATTGGCTCAGGCTAGGGCAAACCAAACTGTTGGAGTACTCTCTTAGGTAGATAGCGCTCTATAATGTAGATCCCTCTGCCGAAAAGATATCTAGGCTAGTGAGCATACAACAGTTGCTCTGCATCATGCTCCTAGCTCTCACAATCACGCCAGGGTCTCCAAATGAAAATGTCAAGCTCATCTAGTGTCCTCAAATACACAGACACATTGAGCTATCTATAGGTCACAACTCTACCATACATATGCACAAATGGGTCTCCTGCCTCCCTCTGTCATGTTGCCATTGGCCTAGTCACTACAATATGCTCATAAGTGCACACATGCAAAAGTGTAACCCTAGTAGACATACTCAAGCTGAACATGTAGGCACAATCATGAAGATAATGGTAAAGTTGTCCCAGTACATAAGGACCCCATGCATATTTGGTTCCATATGAGAATAAACCCTCCATCACTATACCCCATCCTACAAGGAATCCACGAGCTCATCTATCAGGAACTAGGAATTGAACCACTGCCACCACTAGCCTCTGCAATTGGGTACAAAGCCTCCTCATCCTCCACATCTCGATCTCGTAATCCTCCACCCCTATGTCAAGAGTCATGAACGATCTCCTAAATGCATCAGGGCCCCACTCTGGATCATAATCCACTCGCTCACCATGAATAGGTATCCTCAGTATATGCCACACATCCTCTAGTGTGATGATGGCCTCTCTGGTCGGTAGCAAGAATGAACTATGCTCACTATAACAACACTCTACCAACATTTTCATCAATGCAATATGTGCTCATATAGGTGTGATCCGTGTTGCATACCATAGACCAACAACCTCTAAAAGCAAGTTCGCCTCTGTATCCAAATTAGCTGATAATGCCAAATCCTCTAGGTGTATCTCCTTCGACAACAATACTGTTAATACAACTTGTAATCATCAATCGAATTAAGCATTACTTATTAACTTGAGCCTACTTTGCTAGACCCTATGTTTTGCCTATGTTTAGCCAAAAGTGACTTTATTTACCATAGGCAACTATCTGCTAGCCATATGCGATTTAAAACATAATAGGCGACTACTTGTCGCTCATATGCAACACTTAAAGCCAATTGCGCATTTATGTCCATCATAAGTGACTTTTTTGACCATATGCATTGAGAAAGCCTAAAAACCTAGCACCATCACCATATGCGATGCTAAATGTCATATGCAATGAACCCACACTCATATGCAAGTTGAACTACCAAATGTGACTATCAACCATAGGTGCACTCACTGTCCTACTACGCCTTTGGTCACACGCTTGCATTTATGATGCCTATGGACCTATTAATGACACCTATAGAACAAGTTTTAGCTACATACAGGTGCCAGAGCTCTTGCTGGTCACCCATGTGTCCTCACCGACTCTGCTCGATGATCTGCTTGTGGAATCACCATCATGATGCTCTAGAAAGCTCTAAAGCACTCTAAAATCACAAGAGCTCTAGAATTCTAATCACAAATAATGAAAATGAATAGAAATGGACCCTTGGACCTATATTTATAGAGCCCCAAACCCTAATTTCTTCTAAGCCAAACCCTAATTCTTCTTTTCCATCACTAGTTTATACCACCCAATTCCCACATTCTTTGTGTCAATCTAGTTTATCTTTATTTTGTCATCTAATCGCAAGTCAACCCAGTCTTTTCCCGGTAGCCTGGTTTTCCTCTCGAGGGGACATCACCTGCCAGTTTCACTGGGGCATAGCTTGTTTACCTCATGTATTAGCTATATCTTCTTTGAAACAATGTCCTAAAGTACATTGTCTCAAAGAGAGGCAAAATGTAGACACTCAAAATTGACCCTTCATAGCATTTATCGATTTATCGCATTATTCACCATTACATATGTCAATTTTGTCTAGCACACTTGTACCAATTATTTGTTTGCTTCAAAATCATCGACTTCTACAATTAATTAAATAAATTATATTTATTTAATTGATTTCATCTATTTTCATTATCTTTATTCTTCTATTTTCTATCTATAATTAAATAATCTTTAATTATTTAATTATCCCATTATTCTTGTAAAATTAAATAAATTTTCTAAATGTATTTAATTTAACCTTTTTAAATAAATAAAACTATTATTTTATTTATTTATCTCTCATCATGCATATAAATTAAATAAATTTATTTATTTAATTTATATTTATTCTTCCAATTTTCTAAATTTAGCTTTTTCATCCATCATTTAATATTTATCTTCTCATCATGCATATAAATTAAATAAATTTATTTATTTAATTTATATTGATTCCTCCAATTTTCTAAATTTAGCTTTTTCCTCCATCATTTTAAAAATAAATTAAATGAATGTATTTGTTTAATTTATTTTTATCTTGTCATTTTCCTCTTTTATCACTTTTTTCTAAGTGTACAAGTTGGCCTTGTCCATAGTTTGTCAAAAATTAAATTAAAAAAATGATTTAACTAGTTTAAAAATCAATTATCCTTGTCATCCTACTCTTAAAATAGAAAAGCATCCTATTTTGAGAAAATCAATCTTATCTTCACCAACAAAGCCAACTAAATCATTTAATAAAAGCTTTCCCTATGGACACATGTATTGTACACATTCATCCATGTCTCTTGAATTATCTCAACTGTCTATTCTACCACTTTTTCTCCACTGTTGATCAATCTTAGTTGAGAGCTATATATACACCCTCTCATTTCATTCAAAACATCCAATCCCACTCTCTTTAGCGTGCAAATTATCATGTTATGCATATTGCATCCATTAAGCACTTTGAGCATATCATCTATCATCATGGAAGCTTTTGCAACTATGGTTGTTCACTTTTGAGAAGCAATCCACATTCAACCAAGGAATCTATACAATCTAGGTGATATTGTTCTTTGATTTCCTTTCATTTTTGTGTCATTTACATAAATTTATTAAAGGTGGTAGGATTGGGTTTTTGATTGTAAGGCTTGTTCTTCTTAACCTAATTTTTCTTGCTCCACACTTATCACCTGTCATATGATTTGAGCATCCATTGTCAATGACCCAATCATCCTTTTCACTCCTAGCATGAAAAGTAGATATTATAGTGCCTTCAGGGTTAGCACATGCTTCCGAACTCCTTTCCTTTACACATCTTCTATAGTTAGCAGAACTAGTTTCATCTCTTATGGCAATAAATAAGCATTCATCATCAATATTATCTTCAAAATTTGATTCATCATCATAAACACTTGCATAGTAGTTTTTCTTGACCAACTTGACTTTGTTTTCCTTATTCTTAATTCTCAAATCTCTATTTGGACATCTTGAAGCATAATGACCTATTTTTCCACAACTAAAACATTTAAAAGGTAACTTACCACTAAACTTACCAGTACCCTTCTTCATTCTTCTCACAAATTTAGCTTCTACTTCATCAAAGTCTTCTAGATCTAACTCAACAATCATCTCTATTTTGGTAGTTTTAAAGGCAATCTCATCTTTTACAGTTCCACTACTTGTACCAAACTCTCTTATTTCAAAAGCAGTTAGAGTGCCAAGCAACTATTCTTTGGTAAATTAATTCAAATTTTGTAATTCTTCAATAGTTGAAACCTTATGACTATAAGCTTCAAGAAGAATTCTAAGTACCTCAATATCACTTCTTGATCATCTATCTTCCCACCAAGTCCTTTTATGCCACTGGCAACTTCTTCCACCTTCTACAAGTAGCTTGTAATATTTTCATCTTTAGACATTCACATGGTCTCATAGGTGAGCTTCAAACTCTACAATTTAGTCTTTTTAACCATTTCATCTCCTTCATAAACACTTTCCAACCTTTTCCAAATCTCATTAGTAGTTTTCAAATCCACAACTTTCATCAATTCAGAATTAGTAAGTCCACTTAAGAGAGCATGTTTTGCCTTACCATCTATTTCTGCAGCTTTGATTTCATCTTCAGTATTTATACCTTCCTCATGTATAGTATAATTAGACTTGATGCATGTCCATACCTCATAACCAAGAGAAATTAGAAAGGCTTTCGTCCTTACCTTCTAGAGTGCATAGTCTAATCCATCAAACAAGGTAATATCCTTCGTGTGCACCATCCTAGATCTACCTCAAGCTGTTAAGCTTTCTTCAAAGGAACTTGGCTTTGATACCAATCGTTGAAGGCACAAGACAACTGAGAGGGGTGAATTAGTTATATCAAAAATTTCAAACCCTCATAAGCATAATCACATCCACATTAGTTTACTTAAACCCTTAATTTGTTATGAAGATTAAACATGAAAATAAAATAACAAAAAATTAAACACATCAACACCATGCACAAGAGAACACCAGATTTTTACGTGGAAAACCCTAAAAGGGAAAAACCACGGTGAGGATTAGCTCATGTTAAGGGAAAGTTGGAGTAAACATAAATAATCAATATATCAATAATTATAATACCTAAAACTCAACGAAATATAGAAATAAAGAGATCAATCAAACAAAAGAATTTCAAAAAGCTTTGTAAACCTCAAAGCTTCATGGCTTCTGTTGGTTTCCTATCTCAATCGATTTTGCATGTATGAATAAGGCCCTCAGAGAGTGCACTTGCTTGCTATTCCAAGATTGTCAATGGAGAATGGCTATGATAGTTGATTGCAATGAAGATGAGCTTCACAACAATGATAGTGATATGGTAACAAGTTGATCGCAAGCAAATGGAATGACGTGGGTGCCAAAGTTGTGCTATAATTCCTACAGAGTAATGATACTGAAAGCTTGGATGAATGAAATGAAAGAATAGGGTTCAATTTATAGACTTGAGAGAGAGAGGATCAACGGTATAGAAAAAATGAGAAGATCAACGATATAAAATGGTTGAGGAATGTGCATAAATAAGAAGAAGACATGTGTCACACAAAAGCTATTTTATTTGAGTTAACTGCTTTCTTTTTTAAAGATAAGATATGACTTCATAAATTGGAAAGCTTTTTTCTAATTTAAGAGATATTGATAAAAACAAGGTTGATTGAGTCAGTTAACTCAACTTGTGATTTGCTTTTGCATGATTTGAGAGGAATTAAATAATAAATTATTTAATTTTGTGTGCATGAAGAATAAGACTTATTTTTAGAAGATTTGGAAGATATTTTAAAGAATTAGAAGATAAGAAAGCAAATTAAATAAATAGATTTATTTAATTGTTGTGCATGATTTGGAAGAATAAATAAAATATTTGATTTGATTTTATTTTTAGAGATTGAGAGGATTTAAATAAATTGATTGATTTATTTAAATTTGGAAGAATAAATGATTTTAATTAAATAATTAAGAATTATTTAATTGTTTGGAAGAGTTAAATAAAATAAAGGATTTTAGTTAATTTTGACTTTAGAAGAGGTAATTAAATATTTTGATATTTAATTAATTTAGAGGAATCTGAATCGCATAAATAAATTTGTTTATTTATTTATTGATAGAAGAATTAGAATGGAATAAATATTAAAAATATTTATTTAGACAGAGTCTTGTCATTTTTAGGCGTATACGAAGTGGAGGTAGAGGTCTCTTGGATAGGATTTTGGTCAACAATATGAAGGTACTGTTGGTGCCTGCATAAACATTCAGATTTTAAGCATTTAAATTTATAGGCACTTTTCAAGAAATTCCTAAGTCTGTAGGCCTTCACATTTTTATGCATGTATCTTTGTATATGCATTGCTATTTGTATGTACATTTGAAGGTGCAAGTGCAAATGTACATTGACGGGCCCAAAAAAGATGAGTCTAATCGACTTCAAAAGGTGCGAAAATGGTTGTATGCATTTTTGTATGCATATCAGGTTGTACATTGCAGGCATATTCCATCGCAGATTCTGTGCTTGTATGTAAGGGGTTGCATGTATATGGGTTTGTATGTTCAAATATACAAAGGCCCGATGCATATACAAAGTAACATACAAGGTCGACATACAAGCCGATATACAAAGGAAAACATACAATCCAGACTTGACTAGAGAATCAAATGTAGCGAATAAAATTTGGGGTCCGTAGCTTGTATGTGAGGTGCATTGTATATGTCGAGATGCAAGGAAAAAGAGATGCAACCCGAACGCGAAAGGAAAATGTGTTATAGTGGATAAACGATTGCGGTCCGCGGGTTGTATGTTGCGCATTGTATATGCGATATACAATGGGAGATACAAAGGTGAATATACAAGCCAGATTTCAAGGGTTCCTCCAATCTGACTAATAAAGGAGCTGGTATCCGCATTGTATGTATATTGCATTTGTATGTGTAATATACAAAGGTGATGTACAAGAAGAGTTAGATGCAAAGCCCAGACCCGATGGTCCTTTCAAATATGTTTCATAATGTTTTGGGATCTACCTTGTATGTAAAGTGATTGTATGTGCATACAATCTCGTATGCAACCACATATGCAAGGAAACGTTACATTGGCTCGTTGGCGAGAGACTACCTATCGGCGGCTACTCCCAGGGTTGTTTCGACAGCCGATGGGGGATACAAAGACACAACGATGGAAATCCAATGGTGGGCTGCCACGTGTCTAGGGTGAATTGTATGTATATGCATTTGCATATACAAGGATTTGCATATGCAGAGGTAAAAATGGCAAAAGGGCGAAAAGGTAAAATGTATGTCGCGATGAGGGAAAAGTCAGCGATGGAGAAGGGGTACTTACGTGGCGCGATCTCATTGGCCGATGGACTTTTCAAAGTGATTTGGAACCACAGATCTGAGCGGGAGGAGGGAAATCGACGGCCATTGTTTAAATTTTCAAAGGAGGAGATTTGTATATGTTCACTGCATCATTTCAGGCGGGAAGGAACTTCATGAACATGCGAGTTGCTGCATCTTGAAATGGGTAGGTTGGCCATTAATGGCAAAAGTGCAGTGGTATGGGTCTGATTGACCGGCCAACTACCATGTTTGATGAGAAAACCTTCAGTCGGTGGCTCACATCCTAATTTCACCTGCTCATTCCTCTCCTTCTCTCAACTGCATTGAATATTTTGGGCGCCATTCTATGGTGCATTGTATCTGGTGAATTTTGAAATGACCTTGTACTTGATTGCTGAGTACACATTCTTGGTATATATCAGAACTGTGTTGCTCATTGTAGTGTTGTTGAAGACTTGGGCAAATTTTTTGGGAAATAACGAGAAACAAAGCCTTTCTTGGCTATTTTATCTCTGTTGGAGTTTGAGTTGCATTTTGAATGTAGGTTGCACATTTTTTAGTTTTATTGTTGTTTTATATGAAAAATGCATTGTTGCATGTATTTAGTTGCTTATCTCCATTTGCTGTATGCATAGCTTCTTTTGAATCTTGTTGCTAAGGGTTTCTCAGATTCTAGGATATAGATTTCTATATTGCATGCTTGATCTGTGACTTCCATTCAAGGAGTGGATTAAACTGTTTTAGGTTAAGTATGGAGAAGAATGTACGTCAGCTGGGATATTTGTAAGTAGAGGTAACTAAATACCCATTCTTGGGTGGTGTTTGTAAGGCAAATGCCAATCTGACCCCTTCAAACTTGAATGCCAGTGCAAATCATTCACTTGTATATGTCTAGTTGACTCCTTGCCCTGAGATAGGCACCATTTTGCTCCCTGTGTTGTGTTATGTTTCCAAAACCCCTGTCTTGCATCTAAAACATAAAAAAAATCCTTTCAAAGTTCCAACCTGTTAGTTTGTAGGAGTAGGAATAGGACCCCTGCATACTCATCCTCAACTAGTTAGATATGTCCAAGAATGTTGCCAAACTTGTGATTTATCCCCCAAACCTTGGTCCATACATGAGAGTATTCTGCCTATTGTCGTAAAGCTAAATCTTTTTATCATTGGGTGAGTCAAAGCAAAATCTTTAGCTATAGGGATACCCCCCTTGGTGCGGCAAAACCAGAAGTGAAGGGGAGGCAGCTCACGCAACCTCCTATATTTGTTGGCCAAATCTTCCTATGCATTGGAACTGGCAAACCCTCTGTCGATTCGAACTCCAACAGGTACGACAAACTTTGACTTTGGTTCATGGTAGGAGGTTTTTCAATATGCTTAAGGGGTTACCGAGTATATGACGAGTTTGGAGCAAGGGATACGCTTGAAGACTCTTTGATAAGGTCAAAGACCAGAATTTGGGGACATGGATGACTCTCTGCTAGTAGCCCTTGGATCACATCATTGGTAGGTGTATGGGTAGAGGAGTGAGGTAATGGATGAGTGGATTTGGAGTTCTCCATGGTAGGATTAGTATGCTTTGGGTCATGTGTTCTAGGAGATGGTGAAGGAGGACTAGTAGATGGAGTGGTATATGTTTTCCAACTTGAGGTGGTGCTTGCCTTGTCAAGAGTATCATGAAGATGAGAAAATGATGTATTCTTATGGGGTGAGGTGTAGCTAGTACTGGCATGTTCAACTTGTAAGATTGTCATTTTTTGTTGTATCACTTGGAGTTCTTGTGCAATTGCTATGCAATTTTGGGGTGAGATATCAAAGTTTAATTATTCTTGTAGGTATTGGAGTTCTTGAGCAATTATTTCTAATTGGTTTGTCATTTCAACAGAAACTGACACAAGACTGAAATGGGTACCTAGAAAACCTAAAAATTTTCTTTGAAAAGATGTGGAAATGCTCACTGTCATAGATGCGCAAAAATAGATGGCAGCAATAGAGGATATAAGAACAGAAAGTTGACACAAATGCACAGTACTGGTAAAAGACAAATGTGCTATAACAAGTGATAAAAGCGCAGGAAGTCGATACGGATGCGCAATAGGTCAGTTTAAATGCACAGCTTTGAAGGACAAATGCACAACTCTAGTTTTTTTAGTGTTTTTGTAAATTTTGGACAATTTTTCTGATGTTTTTGGTTTCTTTTGTTGCAAGATGGTCTCTTTGATCTGATTTTCTATAATTATGGCAAGGAGACACATCAAACACAAAGAATTTTTTTATGGTTTTTTATTTTTTTGTAATTTTTTTACTCTTTTTGGACTAAAAGAAAGCAAGTACAATCCTAGGTTTCAAAGGACAATATAAACCGAATTCTCACTATCTCTAGTAAATCATTTTCAGGAGGTGATAATCGCCCTTCCTTGCACTGGCTTATAGGGGTTTTTGGCCACTAAAAATAAAGGATGATTAATAAGTGCAAACATTTGAGTGGTTATACATGTAACAACACTACTCTCTGTTATGGAGTCTCCCAGCCTGCAAGGGTTGCACCTTGGACAGTTTTGGGGGAGGTTGGCTATCGGTATAACATAACTTCACTCGTTGTTTGAAGCTTTTACTCCAAACACAATTTATTTATAGTGGCTTGGTAGAGCTTGGCTTTAGCTTGTTACCACTTAAGGTTGTTTCCCAAGGACTGATGGATATCCAAGGGCAGGCCTCTCTAAAGGTTTAACACATGCGAAATGATATGTTTGGTATTTTGGTCACCCAAGATAGGGGAGAGCATAGGCCTAGTATCATTCCAAAAATATGAAAGATAGTGGTTCTTTTCCCCTAATTAAAATGAAAAAGACTAAATAAGTTAGCTACTTGGGCACACATGCAATTATAGTTGTCAATTGTCCCTTATGAAATTGAAGTGTTTGGCATTCATGTCCATTGTCCCTTAGAAAATTGAAGTGTTTTTTGCATTCATGCCCATTGTCCCTTAAGAAAACACTATCTTCCTAAGACTTGGATTGCAAAAAGATGTTTTGTCCCTTAAGAAAACAATATGTTCCAAAGATTTAGATTGCCAATATGATTTGTTCAGTTATCCCTTAATAAAGCAATATGTTTCTAAGACTTAGTATGACAGGTTTTTAATTCTTCAATGTTCATCCTACATGAACATGTTAATAAAACCTATTTGCTCTGTTTGAGTAATAATAGGTTGCAAAAAATTGATTAGTTCCACCAAAAACTTAATAGTTAGCATAAAATCAATTGAACCAAAAGCACTTAACTTGTTAGGTGAAAAATGAGAAATCTAGAAAAATATGATAATAATGATTAGGTACACCAGATTGGATATTATGATCAGATTCTACATGAAATTCTATGCAATTTCAAAAAAAATTCGTGAAAATTGAATAAATTTTGCACAAGTTATTACCGTTTGAAGTTTTGCAAAGAAGGGTTGACTTTGACTGAATGTACCTAACAAATCTGATAAAATTACCTTAAAATTATTTCACCATAGAAAAGTTGGGAGAACCAGCTTTCCAACACCACTAGTTTTGTGAAAATACGACTCCTTATGCAAAAGATATACCCGATTTCAGGAAATTGCTAAAAATAGGCAAAAAAAAACAAACATGAGCTAAAAATAGGGACACGGATTGGGATTTGTTTTTGTCAAAATCTATACACTTCCTACAAAAAATAAGAGATACCCAGATAGGATTTTGATGTTTACAAGAAACTCCAGAAATCTTTTGAGCTAAAGTTACATAGATATGCCTTATTTCATGAAATTGCTAAAAATAGGCCAAAAAAACAAAAAAAACATAGGCTAAAAATAGGGACACGGATTTGTGATCTATTTTTCTTGAAATCCATGCACTTTCTGTAAAAAGTAAGAGACACCTAGATAGAATTTTGATGTTTTTGACAAAACCCAGAAATTTTTTGAGCTAAGGTTACACCATTTGAATGCTCAACGCGTATTCTCTGAATCCTTACGTGTACAGAACCTCAACACAAAAAAACTCAGTTTTTGGATTAAATCGGGGCAGGGGCCCCATGGTGGGCGCCAAAAATGTTAAGGAAAAATTAGAGTAAACATGAATAATCAATATATCAATAATAATAATACCCAAAACTCAACAAAATATAGAAACAAAAAGATCAATCAAACAAAAGAACTTCAAAAACCTTTGTAAACCTCAAAACTTCATGGCTTCCATTGGTTGCCTATCTCAATCGATCTTATATGTATGAATAAGGCCCTCAAAGAGTGCACTTCCTTGCTATTCCAAGATTATCAAAGGAGAATGGCTATGATAGTTGATTGCAATGAAGATGAGCTTCACAACAATGATAGTGATATGGTAACAAGTTGATCGCAATCAAATGGAATGATGTGGGTGCCAAAGGCACGCTGTAGTTTCTGCAGAGTAATGATACTGAAAGCTTGGATGAATGAAATGAAAGAACAAGGTTGAATTTATAGACTTGAGAGAGAGAGGATCAACGGTATAGAAAGAATGAGAAGATCAATGGTATAGAACGGTTGAGGAATGTGCACGAATAAGAAGAAGACATGTGTCACACAAAAATTATTTTATTTGAGTTAACTGCATTCTTTTCTAAAGATAAGATATGACTTTAAAAATTGGAAAGTTTTTTTCTAATTTAAGAGATATTGATAAAAACAAGGTTGATTGAGTCAGTTAACTCAACTTGTGATTTGTTTTTGCATGATTTGAGAGGAATTAAATAGTAAATTATTTAATTTTGTGTGCATGAAGAATAAGACTTATTTTTAGAAGATTTGGAAGATATTTTGAGAAATTAGAAGATAAGAAAGCAAATTAAATAAATATATTTATTTAATTGTTGTGCGTGATTTGGAAGAATAAATAAAATATTTGATTTGATTTTATTTTTAGAGATTAAGAGGATTTAAATAAATTTGATTGATTTATTTAAATTTGGAAGAAGAAATGATTTTAATTAAATAATTAAGAATTATTTAATTGTTTGGAAGAATTAAATTAAATAAAGGATTTTATTTAATTTTGACTTTAGAAGAGGTAATTAAATATTTTGATATTTAATTAATTTAGAGGAATGTGAATCAAATAAATAAATTTATTTATTTATCTATTGATAGAAGAATTAGAATGGAATAAACATTAAGAATATTTATTTAGACAGAGTCGTGTCATTTTTAGGCGTATACAGCTCACAATATAAAGTAGTAGCAACACCGAATTGCAAGAGGCTCACTGCCATAAAAAGAATGCTCACTGCAGGGGACTCACTATCCAAGTGGACTCACTACCCACTGAAAAAGAAAGAAGAAAGAAGAAGAGGTTCACTGATATAATTGCATCTAACACATGCATGGTTTCAGTTCCAGTGAAGCACAATAATCATCACCTTCGCATCTATACTGGAAGATAGTAGACACCTTCTGCTCACTACATCCAATCATCTAACTCATGAAAGCTCTTATTTCCCTTTTATCACTTTCACATCACAAACATCATCTCTTCCATGCTCACCCACACACACACAAAATCTTGACCCTTATTTATATCACCATCAACCTTGAAACAATCTTCAAGGTCGGCAACACAGTCTTCAATCCTTGAAACAATCTCCAAGGTCAGTAAACACACAGAATTTGAATTAGGTCTAGACCTAAACATTCCATGATGCAAGGGAATGAAGGTGAACCATTCTAATACTTAGCTTAGACCCAAATCTATCCAAGCATGCTACACAACACTCACATAATCATCAAATCAACTCCACAATCAGTACAAACTTCTAGGTCAGCCAAACGGTGTAAACATAGGGAATTCTTCATCACACGCTTCCACGATCAAAACCATAACTTGTGGACCATGAACAGAGATTTAATACATTCTAGAAACACCCACGAACAACTTGAGCTCTCCTAGAAATCAACAAATTCATCCGCAACAACTTTCACCTAAAGAAGGCTCACTGTCTTGTCACAACCAACACTATCGAACTCTGCTACACAAAAACTTTCTTTCTGGAGTGTCATGCGATAAAATTTTTGGATAGAAGGTAGATAAGGACCTTATAGGATGAAATCCAAAACTACAACACCTAAAACCACTCTATAGAGAAATGCAAAGTAAAATACTTTCAACTAGACATCTCTACACAAATCAGAAACATTGTCAAATCCTGTTCTCAAATTGGTGAACATAACTTTCACTTCATAGCCATCCGGAGCACCAAATTCTAGATTTAGCATCTTGCACCACTTCTCAACAACATATCCAAACTACATGCTCAAATCTCTAACATTGAAGAAATACAGAGAAAAAACTCGAGGAGTATATTGTAAGCCGAACTACTTCTTCAACACACTGTTTTTATTATTATTCAAATTTTATCAAAATCACTTGGAAACCCAACTACATAGGTATATTCTCAACACCTTTAGCATCTATACAAAGCATCCAAACTACCTTTTAGCAAAGAAACTAAATCAAGCAACACAAAATAACACTAACTTCATCAGAAGACATAGTTGACACCAATGACAACACAAACATGTTGACATCAATGACAACACCGATTAGCACATACTTGCAACATATGCCACACAAGGATAGGAACAAGGAATTGATATGTCCATATTGGATAATATTGTGATAACATATGAGTTCCTAGATAGGACCTTTGGTATTGACACATAGGTAATTCTTTATAAGTTTTTGTAATTCATTATATTTGTATTTGAAATCTCTAATAAACTATATTAATCTATTATAAGTCAAAATTAATGTAGGTAATTGTATGCATTATAAACATCCAGCATCAAAGTACTCATCCTACATCTATCATTCATCCAATGCAAACTTATGAGGCGATGTTGAATCAATAGTTATGCAATTTATAACAAAATAGTAAATGTAGTACATGTAAACTTTTTTATCAACTATCAATGGTAATTTTATTTAATGACAATTTGATGATGAACAGGTGGATGTTGGACCTCCAACATTAGGATGAGTTGGTGGGGTAGGTCATAGATCCAGTTTCTCTGAGGTAAATTATACTATTTTTAGTCATTATGCATTTAATAATGTTATATATATTTTTGTCAAATAATATTTTTCTATTATCAGTCTACGACAAAAATTCAAACTCCTAATATTCATGACACAACGGAGGTGGGATTGCTACAACTATTTTGTTTGTAATTCCTTTGACAAATGTATAAGTTGGTAACATGTTAATTTCATTATGTATTTCTTGTTTTATCTCATGTCATTAATGTATATAAATTATATTCATATTTACACTAATTTGCTTCTTCATTCTTCTCATAGGAGGTCAAAACTTCAACCCATCCATCTACAGATGAAGAGAGGCAATGAATGATTGAGATGAATTATTAGTTCTTGGTAAGTGATTGAATAATTATGTCATGTTGTATATTTTATGTTTTCTATATTAATGTGGATATTATTTAATTGTATTAATAGGTGGAGGTTCAAAAAACTTATGAGAGGAGGTCTAGTTGATGGATGAGAGAGCATAATTCGTCAACTGGTTCTCCACCTTCATGGCTAAAAAGGGTCATCAACTATTTGATAGCATTCCATAAGAATTTTGATGTTGGGACATTTTGTTGTATGCCTATATGGCTTTGTAAACATACATTTATATTTTGCTGATGTATATCATTGTACATGCCTATATGATATTATATACACTATATGGTATTTTTATGACATTATGTATATGGGATTTTATATTATATATGATGATCAATTATATGGTTACAAGATAGATAATCTATCATGCTTAAATTTTTTGATATTGTGTACTTATTCTTCAATGTTTCCATGAACCTTTCTAGTGAAGAATGTTCGACATGAATTAAGAAAAAGATTATTGTGAAGAATTTACAACATTTTATAGTTCTAGAAAACTAACTAATTCTTGAAGCATACATATCAATAAATTTGGCATGACTAAAATTGTATCACGAGATCCATTAAGAAATTCCTAATAGTCATGGAGACATCTGATCATTAATTTACAATAAGAGTTACACATGTGATTGAAGTATGTACAACCCTCATCCACTAAACTTGCATGTCTACATGAAAATAGAACACAAGCAATGCTTACAATGTTAGGATATGTTCTAGAGTGCTTGATCAATTCAAATATTTTGAGAGCATCCTTGCAAAATACATTTTATGCATATCCTGCAATCATGGCATTCCATGAGAACACATTGGATTTGCCTGAAAGTTTCTAAAGCCTTATGAACAAATCCATTTTGTGCATATCTTACAATTATTGCATTCCATGAGATGGCATCTCTTTGAGGTGTTCTATCAAATAGTTCATGTGCCTTGTCTCTGCTTTTGTATTTTGCATACATGTCTACCAGGGTAGTTGCAACTACAACATCTGACAAAATTCCCATAATCTTTATGCTTTGATGGATGTTCATACCCTGTTCCAAAGATCCCATTTTGGCATAGGAAGGGAGGATGCTGGCAAATGTTGTGGAATTTGGATTTACACCTACTAATTGCATTTTCTTGAAAGTTTCTAAAGCCTTATCAACAAATTCATTTTGTGCATATCTTGCAATCATTGCATTCCATGAGATCTCTTTGAGGTGTTCTATCAAACAATTCATGTGCCTTGTCTATGCTTCCACATTTTGCATACATGTCTACCAAGGCAGTTACAACTATAATAGCTGACAAAAATCCCCCTTCCTTTTATGTTTTGATGGATGTCCATGTACCCTATTCCGAACATCCCATTTTGGCACATGTACAAAGGATGCTGGAAAAGGTTGTGGAATTTGGCTTTACACCCACCAATTACATTTACTTGAAAGTTTCTAAAGCCTTATCAACAAATCCATTTTATTCATATCTTTCAATCATTAGATTCCATGAGATGGAATCTCTTTGAGGTATTTTGTCAAACAGTTCATGTGCCTTGTCTATGATTCCACATTTTGCATACATATCTATCAAGACAGTTGCAACTATAAAATATAACAAAAATCCCCCTTCCTTTATGTTTCGATGGACATCCATGTACCCTATTCCAAAGATCCCATTTTGGTACAGGGAGGGAGGATGCTAACAAAGGTTGTGGAATTTGGCTTTACACCTGCCAATTGCAATTGCTTGAAAGTATCTAAAGCCTTATCAACAAATACATTTTATGCATATCTTGCAATCATTGCATTCCATGAGATTGCATCTCTTTGAGGTGTTCGGTATTTTTAGGTGGACTTGACATCTACCTATACATGTAAAAAAGACATTCCTAGGTGCCATGGTTTGAGAGAATAGTCAGTCCAAAGTCTGGCACATTTTTTTATTGTAGGGATCTTAATAGATTGTCTCCATATGATGTAGTTGAGAATGACTAGGAGGATTAGCCACTAAAAGGACACCTTCCCTAGCATTCAACCACCCACCCCGATGTGTTGGCACTATTGATCTGATCCTAGGAAGTGTAAACTGAACAATTACACTCCTAGCACCTTTCCAGTTGATGAAACTAAACACAAAGCTATGTTGTAATCTTCATTTTTAGGTCTTTCCTCTACTCTCCTTAGGTTGATATGGTGTTCTCACTTGATCTAATGTGTTCTAGGGCATCAATCAAAGATTCAAACTATGTATCTCATGTTGCTATGGTGCTATAGGTCAAGGGAAGGCATTGAAAGTAGATGTTTCCTCATAGTGCTATATGCAATCTAGTGTTAAAGTAGAAATTTCACACCTTTGGTGCATATGAAATCTAGTGTTTAATCTTCTTTTCATGAGGTCTTGAAAGTATATTCATGGATACCATTATAACAATAAATAAAACTCACCCCAAGGAAATGCTAATCAATCTAAGAAAGCAAACCAAGAGGATCTATTATCACCTTAGTGTAAAAAATTAGGGCACTTAGCGTAACGGTGTTGAGTAATCACCTCAAAACTTGACACAATTAAATACAAGACCATAGTCTCGAGATGACAAACCCATTCCAATCCATTTGTCACTACTCAAAATAATTTAAACTAGGGTGCCTCTCAACTACCTCCATATCTAGATTTCTACAAGTCCTACAAATAGGCCCTAGAAGGTGCCCTATGAATTGATCAATCCACTATTGATAGTGAAAGGAGAATCTATGAAACTGATGGAAGGTTTCTTACCCAAAACTAGGGCAATAACCAATATTTAATCAATAAAAATCTAGTAATAAT
Source organism: Cunninghamia lanceolata (assembly GCA_027924645.1). Taxonomy (NCBI): domain Eukaryota; kingdom Viridiplantae; phylum Streptophyta; class Pinopsida; order Cupressales; family Cupressaceae; genus Cunninghamia; species Cunninghamia lanceolata. The sequence continues at coordinate 3,024,015 of BSBN01000570.1, read as the reverse complement.
CCCTCTACAAACAAGATCCTAAGAAGTAAAAAAAGTGCAATGATAGATGGAGTCATGAATGTTCCAATCCTAAAATATTAGCAACCAAAACAATAATCACAATTACAACAGTAAAAACTATAATAGAAACAATAATTACCCCAATCAAGCAAACTATAAAGTACATGAGATGGCCAATAATATTGATTATCCTCCTCAAAATGACTGCCCTCAAAGGAACCACTACTATCAGAGAGATAATTGACAACAAGACATCATAATCTCAATTAAAATTGATACAACCCCTACCAAAGACCTATATATTATGATCTTGAAAATTCTACTCATTCCACAAGACTAGAGGACATGATATAGATACCTATCGAGACTATAATTAGTTCATCTCCATACTTCTAGAGGAACAACAATCCCACTACCCCTCAAAATTCAAAATTTATGGATCTCTCAAATCCATTCTCTTCACACCAAAATTCTAACAATATGATTTAACCTAATTTCTCTAACCCCTCTACATGTAGATCGACAAATGCTACAAACCTACAAGACCCATTTTTTCCATCCAATTGGGTATAAATGGGCACACTAAAATGTTGTGATCTCATAGATGATTTCATTCATAGACCTCTTAAAAAATCTCTATCTCATCAAGCATCAAAAGAACTATAGCTAATGATGGAGCCATAGTAAATACCATCCCCTTTTCTCTCTTAATAAGAATGGAGTATGCTAAAATAAACATAACCTCTTGTCACAACACTCTATGTGTGTACAATAGTTGAGATGTAAGAGAGGTAATGGTTACATCATTATCACTGCTTAGATGAATTGGGTAAAAGATAATGGTTATGTAATTGTGATGAAACAAGGGACCGTGCTAGGACAAAAAGTAAAAATAAAAATGTTCATGTGGATGCTACCAAATAAAAATGGCTATGTGGTAGCCACTCAAACTACAAAGGAGGTTAGGCCATACCAAAAAAAAGGATAACTAGATAATAGATATGTCATTGTTATTGTTGTTAGTGTAGACGACTATTGTTATTACTTATTATTTAATAAGTAATTATACATGTATTTTGACACTTGGTGTTAAGCCATCTTACGTAGCTATGTGGCGAATTGGAAAGTTGGTCAAACCACTATTAGAGTGTATAAGTCAACTTCTGATTCAACTCAACCACTTCACCCTATACATACACACTTTGTTCATAATATTATTTAGCTCATCCTATTAATTTATGGTATTATTTTTCTTTTCAATATTTGTGTCTTTAACTTTTCTAGGCATACGAAAGCTTGTCTCTCATAGCTCGTTCTGGTGCCATCATTCTATCCAGTCGATCCTCAACACCAACATGGTATTAGAGCCAAACTAGTTCATCTGAGGGTCTGGTAATTGCATTGTTTAGTTTGAAATAGTATTGCATTATTGCAAAATATTTTGGTCTGGTTTTATTCCCTATGTGTTTGTATGCTATGTGTGGAGGAGCTTGATTTGTAGGTTTTGTAAATCCATTTCGAGTCCAATCTGTAGACTTTGCAAGACATTTTTCTAGGAGGATGTTTTGTCTTTACAAGAATACATTTTGATATTTGCAAGAAGGTATTTTTTTATTTTTATTACAAAAAGGTGTTTTATTTTTGTAGTCTCTAATCAACCTTGTGTACAAAGGGTAGCCTACCAAAGAGGCCCCAAATCCACCTGCATTCAACCCAAAATCCATCTGTATTATTTACAGAGACGACATCCTATTTTATTTCTATAGGAAACGGGAGGTTGAAGGGCATTTGTGGCTTGTGAAGGGCATCTACTCGTCAAATTAATTGCAGCCCAAAAAGTAGAATTGTTGAGGTCAACAAAAATAGAGGATTGCATCGTCAAGGGACCAACCAAAGGGGGATTAATTCCACCTCTATTTTTATCCTCTTTCTAATTTTTTTGTTAAGAATTTAAAAAAAATGATTTTTTTCAAAAGGCATGTATTTTTTTTTCTTGTGTCAAAAAAAGGCAAGAAGGAAATATTGAAAAATTGATGTAACTTTTGACCAGTAACTCAAAATTGAGTGCTGATTTTTGAAAGTGATTATTTTTTTGAGCTTGATCCATTAGAAATGATTTCACACTATATAAAGTGTCATTTTTTGTTGTAAATAGATCACACCTATGTAATCAAATTATAAAGTGCCACAAATCTAGGGGGTTAAAAATATTGAGTTACGAGGGGGTGCCTTGTGTCGTGTCTAGTGTGCACTTCCACATTTCCCTCAATATTTTCTTTCTGCATTTATAAATTTCTACAACAATCTGGTTAAGCATGGAGTCAATTCACCCTATTAAGCCTCCCACACCCTTTAATTATCATGAGTGGAAACTTGATATACAACTTATGCTAAAGAATAAAGGGTTATATAGAGTAACTATGGGTACTAAAAAAGAACCTAATGCTGCTAGAGATAAAGAAAAGTGGCTTAACAAATGTGATCAAGCCTTCAGGTTTTTATGTCTAAACCTATCTCCTAAACTACTATTTCAGGTAGTGGCCTTGAAAATACCTAATGAAGTTTGGCAAGCCTTAGGAAAACGTTTTGGGAAGGTTGAACTAAAAGTCATGAGTTAGAAAATGAGCTCATAGGTTTGAGCCCTATAGACTTTAACACCTTAGAGGATTATTTCATTAGATTCAAATCATTATGATTGTAGTTAAAAGAATTTGGGATAGAAAAAATAAGGATCAACTTATCCTTTCTATACTTTCCAAACTAGGTCCTGACTAGTCTGTGTTTGTATCTACCTTTTATACCACCAAAAGGGCTTTTGGAACCACATGAAAAATGCCTACTTTAGATGAATTCATTGGAGAATTAACAAGAGATCAAGATAAGTTGATACAAATGGGTACCATGAAGTCTTCTAAACCTCATGCATTTATTGTTGGAAATGGGAAAACCAACAAAAGAGAAAAACAAAAGGACAAGGAAATCAAGGAAGATAAGAAATATGAATCCTCAAAATTAAACACTAAAAGCTTTTCAAATCAAGGGAAACCTATGAAAGAAAAAGCTAAGTGTGCATTTTGCAAGAAATCTAGACATAGTGAGCATAAATGTTTGAAGAAAAAGATTAACCACCTCACAAATCTTCTTAAGAAGAACAATATAAGGGATCCTGAATCTAAACAAGAGTCAATCATCATCACTAGATACATCTAAGGAAAAATAAACATTTAAGGGAAATGCTCTTGTTGCATCTGTAGTCTCTAAGAGTGGAACATGGATTCTTGAATCTGGAGCTTCCCATCACATGGCTTCTTCACTAAATTTGTTCTCTACATTAGAACCTACATATACATATCAAATGTTGAAGGATAACAACACTTACATGAGTGTTTCTAGGAAAGGAACTATTGACTTAGGTGAAGGATGTTTTGCTGATGTCTTTTTTGTTCCTAAATTGTCCAAAAATCTCCTTTCAATATATCAGATTAAAATTAGTGGGACAAGGAAGACAATAGAGATCACATCAAATTCAATGATTATTTGAGATTTGTAGAGCAAAGAGGTTGTTTTAGTTGACAAGGTTGATAATTAATCTCATATTTACACATTCTCACATTTTTCTCTTGATGAAATTCCTTCTCTATGATTCACACTCCTGCATCTAATGTGGATAGTTCATTGAAGGCTTAGCTTGGTCACTTGAACCTTCATGTTCTTAGGACAAACTTGACATCACCTCCACCATCACCTGTTGCTACATCAGAGTTATGAGTTGCTTCACAGTGGGCTTCCAGAGATTCCTTCTAGAAGGATATTGATATTAGTTCTCTTGATCAGTGAGATATCATCTTATCATACATCCATCATTTATATGTGGAATCTCTCATTTCAGATCTTGATGATAGTATTGAAGACATATGGACCTTCTCTTTGATGATAGTTTTTTTTCTTCTACAGAGTTCAGAGAGGCTTTACAAAGGGCTTCCAAAGATTCTTTATAGTAGGACTTCATGTGGGATTTAGATTGTAGCCATGTGTCTTGCATTTCCATTCCACACATCACTTCTTTGGATGAAAACTTTGATGGAGTTGCATCATCATTAACACCTTTGAGTGTTTTGTATAGTGTCTAGTACACTTTCTCATTTTTTCTCTCTTTTGGAGGGAAGTTTTTTCCCATTTGGTTTTCTTCCTTTCTCTGCTTTATGAGAGATCACATTGTACATGGGTACCTCATTAGGCCTAGTTGTCGAGACCCATCATTCTTTGTGCCCACCTAAGATATGCTTAAGGGGGTGTTAGTGTAGAAGATTATTGTTATTACTTATTATTTAATAAGTAATTATGCATGTACTTTGACACTTGGAGTTGTTTAGGGTAAAATGTGAAGAGAGTTTGATTTTAATGGTTTGTGTTGATCCTCCTTTCGCCACTAAACATTCAAGGACTTTAAACTGAGTAGGAAGTCTACTATCAGGCCTTTAGTCACTTAGAACATTTGGGAAAATTGGAATAGTTTGATTTTGTTGTTCAATTAAGCCCAATTATGCTCAAAACCCTAATTATGCAAATTCGTGAACAAATAGACAAATTACGGAAAATGATCGCACACAGAGATATCAAATAACAATCAAATGCATACCAGATTTCAAAGTTTAGAAAATGAAAAAGTCAAGGACAAATGAGCTAATGCCCTAGTCCAATGCCACAGTTTCTATCAAGATCTAGGAATCTTGTTTACAACCTATTCCTATTGTTCTAAAGATTTTTCTATTGCAGGATCCGAAGGACTAATGAGTGGGTGCCTGAGTCCAGGTCCTTATTTTCTTCTTTGATCTTCAATTCTGACAGTATGCACTGCTCTCCTGCAACTCTACTTTTTCTACTTTCGTAACTTGTAACCTACAATCATGGAAAAGTGGGGAGGGGGTTGTGGTGTTTAGAGGCTTGCCTTAGTCAAGCCCCAGAGAGACATTCAAGTCTTCTAAACACCGTTGTCAGATAAAGAGTGTGTATCCCTACGGGATAGAGGCAAAATCCAAATGATAAATGATTGAAAACACAAATGATATCACCTTGTAGTGAAGATCTCATGGGAGGAAGATGCTCTTCATGCCATGAGGAGATGGATGCCAAATCTACAAATACAAACATAATAACAATGCTTTGCTCTACCACAAAATGAATATTTTGAATGCTCCAATCAGAAGAATGCATAAAGTTGTCCAAAATCCATCTAGTTTACAAATGATAACCTAATTGTGCTTATATATGCAACTACAAACATTCCTGCTAAGAATTTTTTAATTCAAACTTACCATGTCGGCATAGCACCTAAATAACAGTCATAAACCAACAATTTGAAATTGGTCTTGACCTAAAATAGGGTAGGACTAGGGCACGGGCGCCCAAGTCCTCCCCTATTTCAGGCAATATTTATGTCAAGTGCATCCCCTTAGTCCTAATTGCCATGAAATTTTAGGGTTTTCTCATAGGGAGTCATCAAAATCATGCAAGATGCTCTAAATGCATACTAAGGGACCTGGGAGCTAAACCTTAATAGGAAAAAGCCCCCAAGGTTGCTTTTTTTGACATAACATATAGCCTCCACTTTAATGTATGTATAAACACAAGGCCAATACATGTATTAAAGTATGGTCAACAAGCATAGTAAACACACCAAGCATGAAGAAGACACGCCAATCAAAGAGAAGATAATAACAGGCACGCAAAACATGGAGAAGTTAGTTACAATCACACAAAACATGGAGAAGATAGTATTGAAGACATGCAAAACATAGTGAATACAATGAATGCAATGATGATTTTATTTTCTTTACTTTTTCTCATATATATGAAATGCAGATGCAAGTACAAGGAAAGTAAACACACCACCCATAATGTAGGAGGGACTCATCACCATCGGTCTTTAAACTGCATATGGGGCAACACACACACCAAACAAATCAAACACTACATACATATCAAACACACCATACAAATCCCAAAGCATATGGGGGACTCATCACCACCGATCTTTAATACTATGCTTGGAAACAAACACACAATACACACACACTTAGAAGACATAGAGAAAACATGGCAGCCAAGTGATGGAGTGTTCCTATTTCTAGGTTCATCACCATCTTAGGCACATTATAGGCACACACCAATTATTGGGCTTTGCCACAACAATCATCGAAGACACTCTTAAGGGTTGAGTTAGTCACAGAACCGCTCCCTGACTCCGAAGAGGACTTTCTAAAAATGACAAGATGTGCACTCTCTTTGAGAAATACACCATCCCTGCCTCCAAAGAGGGCTTAAGATAAAAAGAGATGCGATATCCCACCTCCGAAGAGGGCTTAAATGATTGCAAGTTGATTTCAAACAAATCTCAGAGTGTAGGAGGGACTCATCGCCACCAGTCTTTAAGACTGCACCTGAGAACAAGCACACTTTACTAGCATCTAGAATAGACAATTTACCTTATATATGCCCCCACCTTATGGTGGTTGATATCATGTACTGATATCAAGCATGTTAAGGTAGGAAGAAAAAACACAAGGGAACACAGACTCTCACAAAGCCCATGCCCCCTAGAGGTGACATGTACTTTACGATCGAGCCAAATGTTCCCACAAACACATCCCTGTAAGAAAAGTGTTAGTGTCCATATAATCATGATAAATAACAATGCTTATGAAAACTGAGGAATGCAAGATTCAAGATAGACAAAGTGCATGGAGCAGTAGTATTGTTATGTTTTGTAAGTGTGATAAGACAACATTCAGATCACACAGAGTGATTCTACTAGCCAAGTGTCGAATACTATATATCAACCTCATCGTCATATAGGAACTAAGTCCAATTTTTGATTTCTCGCTAAAGGGACACTAGGTCCGCATCATTATGAAATGTTTTTCGTCATCCGCCCGCTAGATAGAAACACTAGAGGAAGGGAAACAATGAAGCAAGAGAGGAGAAACAAGTGTCTTAGGGACAATCATGTAGGAGAGTGCCCCCAAGTCACCAACCGCAACGCTATGTCCATAAGACACAACACACAACAGTTAAAATAGAGGAGAGGTAATATAGAAGAATGATGATACAAATAGAAGAAGGGTCACAACAGAGGCGATCTCCTAGTATCCTGGACCTTACAAGAGAATAAAGGGTCATCCCAAGAGGCCTAAACAACACATAACACATTACAAGGGAAATACATCACGAGTGATAAAAGGTTATAAATACTTACTTGGAGTACCAAATTTTTGAACTTGCAAACCTCTTGGAGAGTACTCGATCATGTTTTGTGCAAAGTTTGAGTGGTTCTTATGAGAGTTTGGTTTGTTGTCCAGAAGTCCATATGATTCTTGTTTTTCAAATCCTTGTGTATATGAGACCTTTTGTTGCTTATGAGGAGGAGAACCACTATTATTTCAGACCGATGATAATCATCTTACTCTTTTCTAATTTTTAGTGAGCTTTCGTTGTTGATTTCATCTACCACATTAATAAGAATCATCTTGTACTATCTCACTCTTTTGTATTAGTTATTCCATTTGTTTTTCTATTGCATTTTGGTTATCTCCCAATCCTTGTAAAGATAACAGAGGAGGAACCTCAGCATAAATTCCTTTTTCACGTGGACGAGGTGGGTTGTCCAACTTTTCCTTATCCACTTCAATTATACCCATGATGTTATCATATTCCAAGTAATCATCATCTTCTACTTCCACTAAACCCTATTCCATCATATTGGTATCATTATGCTTAGGGAAAGGATTAGTAAAGATTTGTAAATTTTGATTTGGTGGAGCAACTGACTTATTTCCATTTTTGTTCACACCTGATACCTGTATAACATTCAAAACAATGAGGTCTTGTATTTCATGTTTGAGATGCATACATCGTTCAGTATCATGTCCTTATGTCTGATGATAATGACAAAAGGCATTAGCATCAAAATAAGGTCCTTGAGTTTTGTTAGGATCCAAAGGCTTAATCAGGGGAAGCTTCATAAGATTATTGACCATAACTTGATTCATGATAGAATGATAAGACTCAGATATCAGAGTAAACTTTCTTTGTTGATACGGTGCCTTCTTCAGATTAGTGATAGCAGACACTTGGGAAAAATTATTCAAATTCAATCCATTAATCTTGATGAAACTCCTATTATCATTCCTCTTAAAGTTGTTTGGTGATGGTCCACCCATAGATTGACCAACTTGAGTCAATGAGTTTTGGTTTTCATACTGACTAGATGAAAGTTGATAATCACGAAGGGTGGTGCATAAATGTTGAAAGGAGTTATACTTCATCAAGAGGATCTTACCATGAATATTAGGTTGTAGATTTGTAATAAACACCTTCTGAACATCCTCATCTTTCATCTAATATTGAATTTGTGCATATAAAGCTTGATACCAACTAATAAACTCAATCAAAATCTCTTTCAAACCTTGCTTGTAATGAATTAAATCAATCAAAGAGACTTGAGGTCCAATGTTTGATTGAAAATGTTGTAAAAATTGATTAACTAACTACGAAAGGGAGTGTATTAAATTCAGAGGTAAAGAGCAAAACCATTCTAAAGCAGTATCCTTGAGAGATCGCAAGAAAAGTTTTTCTAACAAATCCTCTTCAAAGTAGAAATCACTACACATAGCTGTGAATGCAGCCACATGAGTATTAGGATCACCTTTTCCACCATATTTTTCAAAGCGAGGGGTCTCAAACCTTTCAGGCATAGGAATTCTCAAAATTGCATAAGATAGGGGATTATGGGCATGATAAGTTGGTATATTAGGTTGTGAAGAATTCATCAAGTTTGTCACCTTTTGTTGTAAAGAAGTCATTCCTTGCAAAAGCTGGTTTAATATGGCATCAATTGGAGATGTGGTTTGCTGTGAGGAATTAGAACCAAAGTGTGAAGGTGATTGAGCCTGAGTAGTGATAAGCGAAGGTTGTGAATAGTTCAATGGTGGTTGGACATATTGGTAGGTGGAAGGTGGTTGAGAATAGCTATATGTAATAGGAGGTTGAGAATAAGTGGAATGGAAAGGTGGTTGAGAGTAATTATTCATAGAAGACGTCACATTAGGAACCAAGTTCTGATAATTAAATCCCACAACTTTGTAATTTTGTGAATTAGTGCCATTAGATACTTTAATACCAGTGGTAGCATCACTACAAGCATTTGCACTAGTTGTTAAAATCATTGATGTAAATGTAGATATTCTCGTAGTTGGTATAGGTGCCGATACTTGTGTATGCGATGGTGACGACATGTTATTAATAATCTTTGCACATTCAGTCATTGAAATGACATTAGTTTGCCCAATATGTGTTAAACCTCAAATAAAATTAATACCATCTTTTCCTTCTCTTATCAATTCTCTTATGTTGTGAATCACAGGTATAACTTCTTCTGCTGTCCTTTCAGTTTGCACATATGCTTGAAAATCGGCTATCTCTTTATCAAGTTTGTTTACTTGCTTAGTAGGTACATGTGCGACCACCTCAATAGTATCCTCAACATCATGAAATAATTGGTCTTTCATAGCGGTTGTGTGATGTATAGTATCTTGCAAAATTTGTGTCTCTCCTTCTGTAAAGAAGGTATTCAATGGATTTTCAGAGGTAGGGATATTATTTTCTTCAAAGGCACTAGATCCCATGAATCTTCTACTTCTTCTTAAAGGGATATTTCTATTAGGGTAGTGGGTCATAGGACTTATACAAAAGCATACAACACTCAATGCACAAGCTAGTAGAACAAATCCTAAGAGAAGGATGTATCCAAAATGCTTGATTTTCACTATTTTTCAATGCAAATCACTAAGAGAAGAGGAGTTGTGAGGAAATTGATCAGGGGAAGCAAATAATATGTCTGATATCAGTCCAATAAAGCAATAATCTTCTTCAAAACACACTTTTAATGCAAATCTAGAGTGATGACCAGTCAAAACCTAGTGAAAATACACTAAAATATGCAAATTTTCACAACTTTTCAATGCAAAGACCCAATAAAAGGGGTGTTGTAAAGAATTTTAGGAGGTGAAAAAGATTATAACAATAATATCAGTCACCTAAAGCCATAAAATCTGTCACAACATGCTTGGGGTGCAAATCTAGGTCAAACCCTAGGGAAAATATAGCTAAAATATGCAAATTTTCACCAAATTTTGAATGCAAGGGCCCAATAAAAAGGTGTTGTAAATAATTTTAGGAGGGGAAGAAGATAATAACTCTAATGATAGACAATTAGTGCAGCAAAATCCTTTACAACATGCCTATGGTGCAAATATAGAGAGTCAATAAGGCCAAATCTAGTGAAAAATCAAGGTTTTCAAACCCTAGGCATGAAATTTTGCAAGAGGACCACTATGATGCAACACTAATATTATAAATAAGTCCTAATGAGTGTTTTAAAAGGGTAGTAAAATCTGAAACAATACTTTGACTACAAACCCTAGCTAATGCAAAACTAGGTTATATAGGAAAATGCACAATTTCAAGCAATTTTTATCAACTTAAGCATGAAAATGCAATCTAAATGAATAATGAATGAAAAATTTATGTATTTTAAATCATATCTGATGCTAATGACAGAAATTTATTGAAAATCAATTCCAATTAGTTCAAATTATTTGAAAATAAAAGCTAAAAATGCTAATTATTTTCAAAATTTTCCAAATTTTCAATTTTTTTTTGTAATTTTTCAAATGCAATAAGATGAACAATGAAATGAATGAATGAAATAAATGTAAATATGAAGCACAATACTCAACAAGGCACAAATTTCAAAATAAGACGAGTTCACCAAAAATGCTTAGGGTAAAATGTGAAGAGGGTTTGATTTGAAAGGTTTGTGTTGATCCTCCTTTCACCACTAAACATTTAAGGAATTTCAGCCAAGTGGGAAGTCTACTATTAGGCCTTCGGTCACTTAGAACATTAGGGAAATTAGAATTGTTTGATCTTGTTGTTCAATTAAGCCCAATTATGCTTAAAACCCTAATTATGCAAATTCGTGAACAAATGGACAAATTACGGAAAATGATTGCACACAAAGATATCAAATAACAATCAAATGCATACATGATTTTGAAGTTAGGAAAACAAAAAAGTAGGGGACTAATGAGTGGGCACCCTAGTCCAATGCCATGGTTTTTGTCGAGATCTGGGAATCTTGTCTGCAACTTGTTCCTATTGTTCCAAAGATTTTTCTGTTGCAGGATTCAGAGGACTAATGAGCGGGTGCCCGAGTCCAGGTCCCTATTTTCTTCTTTGATCTACAATTCCAACAGTCTGCACTGTTCTCCTACAACTCTAATTTTTCTACTTTCGCAAGCTGTAACCTGCAATCATGGAAAAGTGGGGAGGGGGTTGTGGTGTTTAGAGGCTTGCCTCAGTCAAGCCTTGGAGAGACATTCAAGTCTTCTAAACACTATTGTAAGATAAAGAGTGTGTATCCCTATGAGATAGAGGCAAATTCCAAATGATAAATGATTGAAAACACAAATGATATCACCTTGTAGTGAAGATCTCATGGGAGGAAGATGCTCTTCATGCCATGAGGAGATGGATGCCAAATCTACAAATACAAACACAATAAAATGCTCAGCTCTACCACACAATGAATATTTTGAATGCTCCAATCACAAGAATGCATAAAGTTGTCCAAAATCCATCTAGTTTACAAATGATAACCTAATCATGCTTATATATGCAAGTACAAACATTCCTGCTAAGAATTTTGTAATTCAAACTTACCGTGTCGGCATAGGACTTAAATAACAGTCATAAACCAACACTTTGAAATTGGTCCTGACCTAAAATAGGGCAGGACTAGGGTGCAAGCGCCCAAGTCCTCCCTCCTATTTCAGGAAAGATTTATGTTAAGTGCATCCCCTGAGTCCTAATTGCCATGAAACTTCAAGGTTTTCTCATCGGGAGTCATCAAAATCATGCAAGATGCTCTAAATGCATACTAAGGGACCCGAGAGATAAACCTTAATAGGAAAAATCCCCCAAGGTTACTTTTTTGACATAATAGGTGTTAAGCCATCTTAGGTAGCTATGTGGTGACTTGGAGATGGTCAAATTAATCCAAGGTAGGTGGTGCAACTACTTGCTATGTGGTGGAGCACACTTGCCACTACTATTGTAGTGTATAAGTTGACTTCTGAATTGACTCAACTACTTCACCCTATATGTAAACACTTTTTTCATAATATTATTTAGGTTGTCCTATTCATTTCTAGCATTATTTTTCTTTGCAATATCTGTGTCTTTAAATATTCTAGGCATACAAAAGCTTTTCTCTCGTAACTCGTTCTTATGCCATCATTATGTCCAATTGATCCTCAACACCAACAATTGCCACCAAATAAAGGTGCCAAGTTAGGCCCAAAACAAGACATGGATGATGCTCCTACCTAGCTAGTGGAATAGGTTGATGCCCCCATAAATTGGCAAAGTAGTGCTCAAGATAAGTTGGTAAATGTGGCTTGGAAGAGAGATCATGGTTGGAAGAGAGGGGAAGGCTTAATATAGGAGTACAAAAAGAAGAATAAGGAGAAACATCAACATCAATATCATAATGTAACTCATCTAATATAACATCTAGAAAGCATGCAACCTAATCATCATGTGTACTACATGTTCCTCAAGACTAATTATGTCATCTTTAGAATGAAGAGAGGTCTTATAAACAAAAGAAAGAGGGATAACATGGTAGGAAGTAGGAGAGATGAGGCTCAAAGGGAGAGTAAATATCAAAAGGAACATGGAATGATCATGCTATGATATGAGGACTAAAATTTTATCAAGGACAAGAGGATGGGTAGAAACTTACTAATAGAAAAAGTAAGAATCAAGAAAGGACGCAAGAAGGGAGGCAAGGGAAATGGGAGAAGGCATGGAATAGTATAATAAAATCCAAGTATGGGATGGAAGGAAAGGTGAAGGAAAGGAAACATAACAATGAACTAACAAGGAAAGGTGAAGACATTGAAAGTAGATGTCTCTCTCTTATCCTCATTTCTCCTCTTTCTCTAACTCCTTATCTCTCTGGCTATCTCAATGTCAAACATATAGAAGGTCAAACTAAGGTAAGAAAAAATGTCAAAAATATATAAGGTGAAATGAGGATATACTAGTTTATTGTTAATTTTTAAATCTTCTCTTTGCTTCAAGAATATAAAATTCTTTACTAACAACACTAACCATGAGAAGGTGGAAGCTTGTTTGACACTACTAATTTCTACATTAATAACACTACTAGAAATAAATAAATAAAATAAAATAAAAAATGTAATCAAATCACAAAACTTAAGAAGTGTACATAACATACCTTTGTGTCATTCCACTAATCCAATCTAATGAACCATGTGGATCCACTCTACTCTTTATGATGTCAAGTATTGCTTCATGGTAAGACTCGCAAACTTTCCACAAGTTTTTATTCAACTATCTACACCCATATTTTATCAATTAAACATCTGATGCCACAACAAGGTTAGAATAAAGAAAATTTTTCCTATGTGTGTCAAATTGTTTGAACAACCACACATCAAACTTCTTCATTGGATACCTTCTAACCCATGTTCTAGTAACAACCACCAATCCTATAGGATACTCAATGTTTTCTCCATCTATGATAGGGGTTTCCAATTTCTTTTTTTGCCTCAACACAATGACAAATAATAATCCATTCCTTCATGTCATTATCTTCATCCACAATAACTATATAAACATGCCTTACATTAAATTGCACAAAAAGATTAATTCAATAAATGATACAAAAATAATACAACTTAATCTAAAATATATTAATTTTCATTAAGTAATGCATCTATAATACTTGGTTCAACTATATCTGAAATATGGTCAAAGTCAATTGATGATTGCATAGACATGATTTGCAGTGCTCTTAGAAGTTGATACATCTGAAGTGGGCTTAAATTTCTAGCACACCATTCATCAACCCATTCTTTTGATTCACACTCATTCCAAGAAAAATCTATACATGATGAACAAAAACACACCATCTACATCGAATGAATAGTCCATGAAGCTACATTTGAGATTCTAAAAGAGTGGAACTCACTTGATCCTATCACTATACAACAATATTCATATTTTTCAATGTTTTATTCTTCTATCAACCAAAAAAACCTATGAGTTGTAGACTTACCTTCATTACCTAGATCCATTGTAGAGTTACACCATTCGACAATGGATACTGCATCTATCAACTTTGTACTGTCTTTGTACTTCAACTCTTCTTGTGCTAAGGCTCTTTTAATACATTATCTAGCACTATAATGCTCCCCTTTTCCATGTCCAGGCTCAAAGAAATTCCATATATGTTGAACACCACTCATTATATGTATCTTACTCAACCAATAGAACATCTATGAATTCTTAAATTGTGATGCACAATTATCTGACCAAACATGATGTTCCTACTACTCAACTTACCATAGAACATTTGAAAGAAACCTTGCACAAACTCTATAGAATGTGTGCAATCATCACTAATATAAAAATTATACTCCCTTAAGAACTTTCTATCTTCCTTTGTACCATTGAGTGCATGAATGATTGCTATATGTACAAATATAACAACTTGAGTGGAGTTGTAGTACTATGACTGAACCTCATTATGTGGTTCTAGTGTATAATTTTCTGTAAAGTCTACAATTGACATGATCATATGAAGAGGAAATGTATCCTTTCATAACTTGAATTGCAAGTCCAACCAAAAAGCTCTATGTGTATTTCTTGCAAACTCATACACTATCTTTTCTTGAAAAATAGGCATAATACAGATACTGGTATTTCTTCACTCACTAATTCACATCTTTTTGCCTCTTTACTATCTTTTAGAGTGTATTCCACTGACTTATATTTCCCAAAAGGTACTAGTTCATTTCCAATTGCATGTGCATTCTCCATGTGTATACAAGTTCTCAAACGTTGCAAGCCACCGCAACTATCACATGTTCCATCCAAACATGATTTCTTATAAAATAGTTGTCCATCTAATCTTTCAAAAAAAATTCTTAAAATGAAATCTCTTGCCAACTTAGGTGGATATTCTATCATACATTCCTTCAAAATATAATTAGTATGCAAATATACACATATTTATCGAAAAATATCATAATGGATAGAAAATTCCATGTGAACTCTACAACAACAAGTTATACGTGTGTGATTTATTTTGACATAAAAAAGGTTTTACTATTTCAAAATACCTTTGAATAATTTGAATGTGAGGATAACTCTCTAGAAATTTGGAGATATATTGTGTCTGATTCATATCTAAAAAATTCTTTGGATGTGGTTCATGATTTTGACAACCAATTCTCCTTTTTACAACATGCCTTTGATTAGGAGAGATTCTTGTGTTATTTCTCCAAAATTCCTCAATTAGGGATTTCAAGGCTTCAACTATGACTTTATCTTTCTATGGGATTCTACCAGAAAATGCCCATAGTTCATTGCTATTCGGGTTCTCAACTCTTTCACGCCTCCCAACAACTTCCATCAATGTTTTTCTACTTATCTTTAGGGCTTGACTTGTTTTTCTTATCAAGAAAGAATTCTTTGTTTGATTGCTCACAATTGTTGATGTAATGGCACATCATGTAGCATTACTATCTTTGGTACATGAGGTGGAACCAATACTTTGATATGTATTGATTATATTTTTAACAATAGATTTTTCACTATTTCTATTTGATGTTCTTAGTCCAAGAATCTTCATGATTGGCCTAAAATTAAGATTTTTTATCATTTCAATAAACAATTGACATCTTCTAGTTTCACTTATGTTTTCAAAAAACATGTTCCATATCTTATTCACATTTCTTCTACAACTATGTTTAGGGATCTTATCAGGCATTGGTTTTAGAATATTCTCATCAATTTCAATAAAAAACTTAAGTTTTTTTCACAAAATTCTAGGAGGTGTTCTCAATGGAAAACTTGAATCATTAGATAAATTTTTCCTCCTTCAACACTTGATCAATTGGTGTAACATCTATATTCACATTTGAAAATGCATTATCATTTTCAATGATCGGTGATTGAACATTTTCTACAATATCAAATTGAGATCGCAAAGATGGCATACCTTCAAATCCCACATTCAATTTCTTACTTGCACGTAATTTTTGCATTCATTCCCTTTGTTTCTTCAAATCCTTCTCTCTCTTGGATGCTTTGTGATCTAATTCAATTGACAAAGATGGTTGATCTTCATTTATGGAGTTCAATTTCTTATTTTCACAAAGTTGTCTCATTTGTTCTCTTTTCTTTGCATTCTTAGATTCACACTCCTCCAGTGTTTGAGTTTTTAGTTGTTTCCTTGGCATGATATTGAATTATATATCAATCTAAAACAATGGTCAAAAGAACACAAAAAATATCTGATAATTTATCAAATTATAATACAAAACATGCACAATGAGAATGTTTTTTGTCAATGTAAGACAAAACACTAGTTAATTTGTTCAATCAAGTGTTACAATTCCTCAAAACATGAAAACAATGATTTGCAATATCAAATTTGATTTAAAAAAATGTAATTGGAATCCTCTATATCAATACAAGAACAAAAATTGAACTAATTTTGTCAACCAATCATTGTAGATACTCAAAAGCATCAAAAGTGTCTTTGCATGTTGGAAAAAGTGTAGAATAGAGGAATAAAATATAGCATGTGGGCCAAAATCACGTGATATACCTTTTTGCAGGCCGTTAGTCAACATTTTACTCAGTGTGAAATGCAAGTGCATTTCTTAGAGCTTTTGGTCTCTCTCTCATCCTCACTTCTGTGTTGGAAATTTGCAGCCATATAGACAATTTCCTCATAACCTAATGAGAGATATTTACATGCAAACATAGTAATTTGAATCCATATGCAAAAGAAATAGACAACATACCATCAATGGTGACACAATATATACCTTGAGAAAACCCTTCATGAGGAAAAAACCCAGCCTCCAAAAGCATCCATATCTTTCGTATTATTCAGTAATAAAGATTACAATACATATGCAGAGTATCCATGAATACCCCTGAAGCATCAAGCTCTCTACATGCACTCCATGTGAACAAGCATGCAACCTCACATCCCATGCCATGCTTCAAATCCTCATATGTGCAACTTGCAAGAGATGCTCAATTTGGCCAAACCCATCCAACAACTCAAACAACCAACCAACCAACCTCAACAACTACCTGTGTGTTTGTTTTTATACAAATAAGCTCACACAAATACAAGATTTAGAATGGTAAAACTATATTCCCAAAAACCATGAGCACACTAAAATCATTGACCCCTACATTCAATTATTGGTATGTGGTGCATCTAGTGATGTGTTTAACCACATTAAATATTTATTTGGGGCCACTTGTAAAAGTTGTATGTAGACATTGGGTTAGTTATTTTATGTGTGTGGGACACATAGAGTAATTAATTATTTATTTTTAATTATTTAATTATTGGTACTAAGTTTTCCTTTTTTCCCAATAATTAAATAATTAAAAATAAATAATTAATCACTCTATGTGTCCCACACACATAAAATAACTAACCCAATGTCTACATACAACTTTTACAAGTGGCCCCAAATAAATATTTAATGTGGTTAAACACATCACTAGATGCACCACATATAAATATTTATTTTACATAGATAAAATAATCAATGTTATGCAAGGTGTACAACACACCTATTTCAACATTCTCCCACTTGTTATATACATTGCATAAGGGATCAACAAGTAAGCTCAAAACATCAAGGAAACCATCCATATGTTTGGCATGTACCATATAAACATCTATGTGCTCCATGTGCTCCAAGATACCTGCAACAATAATCAAGGTGTCCACCATATCAAACAAGAATCCCCTCATCCTCCATCATACCAAACCATGAAATATAAGATCCCCTAAAGAGATGCCACACTAAACTATCATGTAGAAGTAATAAATCTACATCAACTGATACCCAAACACAAACATCAAATCCAATGGTAACAAATTGGCTCGAGTAGTTGACAAGACTCAATCACTGTAGCTGAAATGGCAACCACATCTAGTTGCTAACACATCAACTAACCATACCTCCAAACCAAGGTATGCAAAAGATAACAAGCATACTTTATGTTGTCAACATATCCAACTCAAATCACAATGCTAACAAGTCCATGTATATATTCAATCCTGCATAAATAAGTCCTCCAAGGTAACAACACAAAGCATGTAATAACAAACCTCAAGACCCTCCATCCCGTGGTATAATGAGAACATCCAACAAAGGAATCATATACATCTTGGAACTCCCACTACATGAGTAAATGCCAAATATGAAGATAGATCAAGGCATCCAAAGATCCACTAATAGCACTCACATAGAAGATGTGGCTAAATCCTCTATCACATAGTGTCAAAGAACACACATAGATATGCAAAACCTACAAACTAAATAGCTACAAAATAACTTTCACCTCAAGTCCATATCTCTCCCAAGTCCTCCACATCATAAGAGAAAGAAGTTAAAGAGTCTCAATAGATCCATACACATCTCAACTCCAATGTCATGTGAACATAAACATCCAAGAAGAAGAATAAGACTAATCAAGAGAGAACCTGCAAATCATAACCATGTCCTTCTATCCACACTAATGTGCTATGGATGTGAAAAGTGTGATCTCATTTACAACCCCAAAATAAGAAGCCTCCTCAAAATCTAACAAATCAAGATGCAAGCCTCTCAAACCAAAGGTAGATCAAACTCATAACCACCCCAAAATAGGAATAAGCCCAAAGCCACTAACCATCTCCATTACACACAATTATCTCATAAAAAATCAGGATCAAACATAAGGAGATAACTAATCATAATCATGCATCTAATCCTCAAACAAGTCCTCAAAACCATAATCTATAGCTCAAGGCTCAAGCATGAGAAGACAAGATAAAAAGAAAGAATGCATTTGAAAATCAGGTGGGCCATACCTATTAAATCATTCACCATCAAGTGGACCAAGAGTGGGGATGAGATTGATCCTCTAGGATGCACCAAGCCTCAATGACTTTCTCCAAGAACAATCTCCTCAATAGGTTGATGTTGAACTCATGTCCAACCAAGGTGCAAGCTCCTTGGTCTTTCTTCTGAAATCCTCATCAAAGTGTAACCAACTCAACACGTCTCTAATCCCAAGAGAACTCAAGCCTCACCTAAGTCTCCAAGTATCCATGAGAACCTTAATGATCAATCCATGCTAAACTCCAAAAGAAAAACTATACTATTATGAAGCTCCTAAGCAAATGACCAATGTACTCAATACCAAGAGAACCAACAAGATCATTGTCAAATCTCCCACTACATGTATGCATAACCAAGGAACATATCATGACATCATGATCTAACATCTCCTCAAAGGAAGATCACATGAACGAATGCACACATCTTGTCTTAAGAGAACCTATATCATGCCAAAACTCTAATCTAGAATCAAGAGTCTATCAAGACACAATACCAACACTTCTAAACCAAAGACTCTAAGAGTCCTCCATGGTACCAAGATATCAACATCTCCAAATCACATGAATATAATCATCTCCTGTCAATAGAACCCAAGATGTCAATGAACTTTAACTGTATAAAAGAAATAGGATCCAAGAGCTCCTCCATGACACCAAAAACCACTACAAAAGATCATCCATCACCTAAATGATCAATCCATATCATAGAGCTAAAGCTCCCACTAAACCGTGATACTGAGCTACACATGGCATCATGATAAACATCAAACCATCATTGTCAAAAGCTCTCACTAAATCGTGTAACCAAGCTATCCATAACATCGTGATAACCATCTCCTAAATGAAGATCATCCGTGGCCCCAACACAATCAAGGAATCCCACTATAATGACAACAACTCCCAAAAGTTTGAGTAAACCATAATCTCCAAACCAAGAATATGAACAACCACCCGTAAACCAATAACCAATCCAACACCACCAATAATGCACCTGCATAACAAACATGTCATGCCAAAGTCCCAAAAAAGAAAGGAACCTCCATGACACCATAATCACCACCCAATGTACCTACACCAAACTCCCATCAAGTCTCACACAACTATACCATATAGTCAACAAGCATAGGTCCCATATCATGACTGTACCAGGTAATGCCATCTCTCTCTATATCTCATAATGATAAGAAACATAATGCAAAATATGACTAAACCAAGCCACAAATCAAAATCTGCATCAACACTAAAACATCTATGGGCATAGACAACCCACATCCAAGTCATATATGCAACCTGTAAGCATAGTCAACCTACAACACTGCACAACCTATAGATCTCACAACGTAGCAAGCAAATTCAACAATACATTTATAATGCTATCAATAAAATATAATCATAGACATACATGTAAGTATAAAATGAATCAAACACCAAATCGCCTCAAATTTGATTTGCCATCAACTCACAAAAGCACCATAAGTCAAAGGAACCAAAAATAGCTCAAACTAGAAAAAACTAAACAAACCTCAAAATATCATTTCCAAACCTACTCCACTACATATTTCTCATAAATACCTTTCCAACGCCTATAAGAAGTCCAAAATATGACTCCATATGCACAAGTTATGCTCCATCAAAGCTCAAAACACACATTTGGCTTCCAACTAGCAAATTCTGGTGAAAACAGCTAAATCTAGAAAACATTCTAACACCACTACATAATACATGGAGATAATTTTTCATCAACTATAAGAAGTCAGAAATCTGACATCGTGGGTGAAAGTTATGCCCTCTAGAAAAAAAGTTCCCCTATTAGGCTATAAAACTAGCCCTAGTGGCCCTATGGTGGCTCAGGGGCAACCCATTGACAATGCCCTGGTGATGGAACGGTGGTGGAATTGAAACAAATTTAAAATGGTTTAAAAGTTTTTATTTAATTTTTTTTGAAAGTTTTTATAAGGCAAAGAGGGGGCACTATTAGGCCCCACCCCTACCCGGGCTTTGGTGGCTCTGCCTACCCAGTTGGGACTCCCCAGACCATTGACCAGGGATGGGATTTAAGCCCACCGGCTCTACCAACCAGGACCTATTGGGGGATGATAGTGGACAAGACCCTACAATCTCGCTAGGCCTTGTCGGCCAAGGAGGACCCCTCTGGTACACGGGTCTACGAACCTCGTACCAGGGGTCGACCCTCTTAAAAAAAGTTTAATATTATAAATGTATTTTCTTTCTATAGTTTTTAAACTAAAATTTTTAATAAATTTATTTATCAAACTATAGGCATCAAAATTTGACTTATGATGAATTCCCTAAGTCCTCCCTTTGCATAAAATTTAATTAATTTTAATTAATCAATTAAATTTCCATTTTATCTCTTCCATAAATAATAAATTAAAATCAATAAATTTAATTTATTATTTTCCACCCTTAAGCCTAAGGTTTGATTAATTTAATTTAATTAAATCTTTTTCACTTTATTCCCATCCCGTAAATAATAAATTTAAGTTAAATAACTTAATTTATTATTTACTAAACCTAAATCTAAAAACTAATCCATTTGTAAAATTAAAAAGAAATATCAAACATGTTACCATAACCCTAACCACCTTTTACCTACCCAAGCCATTCAACCAATTTATGGTTTTTGAAACCATCTCCAAACTTTATAAAAATCAACTTTGTTTCTCATTTATGCCCTGGCAAAAATTTTTACAAAAGGAGTTATGCAAATATTGAGCAACCACATTTAACACCTTCGGTAACATCTTGTTTGGTTTATGCATTTAATTTTTCATTTCTCTATAGTTAACTTTAATCTTGCCTTGTGATGGGACATTTAATATGAGTTTAGGGTTTTAAAATATTTGAAATCTATTTGTAATTCATATTTTATGTTACACAAACTATAGAACATTCTCAGTGCAAGGTATATATATATAGTACTTGTAGACTGATGACGACCGTACGGCTGTACCGTCAAATAGGGAAGGGGTCATTTTTCTCCTTCCAGATCCTGTTGTTGAAATAGGTCAAGTAATATGTCAATCTTCATGTCTTGGGCCTCCTGGAATCAATGGCGAGGTCTGTTTTGTTACAGGAGGTCATCTATGAAATATTATTCTCAAAACCCTCTTGATGAAAACCTAGAACAAGCCCTTTTCTCCATGATTTTTTAACACCCAAATCTATAAAAAATAGCCACAAATCTACAACCCCAAAACCCTAAATCTGCAAAACATAACCTGCACAAAACTCTCATACCTTGCAATATCTTCATTCTTTCCTACAAAACCCCATATTCGACTCATCACAAAATCCACTCATAGCAAGGGTTATACAAATAGGGATATCCTCCCAAATCATGGCACCCAAACTCTAATACAAAATGTTGGAAATTTGTAGCCATATAGACAATTTCCTCATAACCCAATGAGAGATATTTAAATGCAAAAATAGTAATCTAAATCCATATGCAAAAGAAATAGACAACATTCCTATTATCACCCAGATTTGCACCCTTGCATACAGTATGAAACCTCAGAAATTTGGAGTAACATGGGAATGATCTCTAAGTGTGGGACTTTGCTAAATGAGATCAGACCTCTAGAGAAGGCTAGCTTCCTTAACTAGTTATCACCTAAAACTACTGAATCTTAAGAGGAAAAGGGAGAAGGAATGCTTTAAAGTGAAGGATGAAACAAAAGCTTGGAAACAAAGGGTGATTCACCAAGTTTAATAAAAGAACCCTCACAATACTGAGGAAATGCACATCATAACCAAATATAACAAGCAAACATACACAGATTCAATTGATCCCAGCAAAGGTGAGAAACCAGATGATTGAGAGGAATAGAGACATTCACAAACAACCATATGCAGATTCACACAGGACTAGAAATCAGTCCAAAGAGGCAAAATAACTTGAGTATATTGTGGGAAGGCACAGTTATATATAGAAAGCTCTGTTTGGAAATAGAAAGCCTAAATGCTAAAAATTTTCCAACCCTATTTACATCATATGAATGCATATATATAGCATTCCAAACTAACCCTAAGTCGGTTACAAAAAATGCTCTAAGAGCTGTCTCAAAAAATATCCTTGCCTGAATGACTGTCCAGCTGCAAAAGTTATGGCATCGAATATCTGGCACTGGGCAGCTAGAAGAGATTCTTTAGTCTTTAATGCAGCTGCTTCGTCATTGCACATCAATGAATGCAAGAAATATCTCTATTTCCTAAAAAAAATGGTCGCTGAAACGTCCCCTCGACCAAAATATGCAAAGCCAGATCTGAAAATGGAAAGGTGACAAAAACTCCTGAAAACCTTGCCAAATGAAAGAGGGGACCAAAATATGCAACCCTGCCTTTTACAGCAGGTCGAAATTCGCCAGGATGGAGGAGATACAAGTGGTCAAAGTTTTGGTCAACCGCCTGTATATATCGCTTGAATTTGCCGCCTGAATCGGCATCCAAAACCTTCTCTGCAACTCCTTTGTATATGTATGGCGCCTTGTATATCGGACTTAAATATGCCCTTTGAATTTTGAAATTGTATATGCATACAATTTCCATTTGTATATGCAGGCCCACCATTTGTATGTTAACTTGCATGTATGTCTGCCGCCACATGGCACTGCTTGATTCGTTGTTGAGCTGGTTCAAGGAGCATCGTTGAAAACTATATCTGCCCTTTGCATATTGCAATATACAAGCACAATTGTACATGCAAGCCACGGACTTCAAATTTTATGAAATAGCCTAAAAAGACGTTGAAATCCGGCTTGTATACTTCCTTTGTATGTTTGCTTGCATATCACATGATATACAAGCACCAAATATACAGGCCACAAACCCCAAAAATTTATCAACTGCTTTGACTACTGGGTCGGATCTGACTTGTATCACTTTCTTTGTATATTTCCCTACATGTTCAAATACAC